>CM026187.1:7682591-8094515 GCA_014825925.1 Bombus breviceps
TGATTGGTTATGTCTAACGTTGAACGAGAAGATAGGAGGAAGAAGCCTCCGATCCGCGCGGCTCATGAGTGACATTGTTTATGGGAAATTCTGACCTTTCCTTTAGCCAGATGTTCGTTTTACTTATTCGGCGACTACCCGCTTTCTCCGTGATTCTTAAGAATGTCTAACAAACTCAAGGACTCTTCCAAGACCCAGACGTAAACCGAAACTCTATTACTATCGTAAACTGTCAATAGACTTGGGACTTCTTTCTGGACAACATCTACAGACTGGCATGCATGTGTATTGACAATGAAACGAAAGTTAAGGTTTCTGGTGGGTCCTTGAGTTTATTGAGAGTCGGGAATACTGTCGGTGGTCCGCTGGCCGCCAGGCGATGAGGGATGGTGGCCAGATGTCTTGCACGGCGTAACACATTTATTTGCATATTTCCCGAGTTGAATGTCTACGTTGGTGTGCTTTTATTGAGTTAACGCGTGATGTAAAGAAATATGCTTTATATATCACAAATAAAGGAAGATCGAATGAAATAGAATGTCGAATTTAGTTTAACATAGGATCACAAACTATATGGAAGCTGGTGTGTATAAAAGATAAAAATACTCCAATATTATACAAGGAATCTAATGAACTGCAAGTTGGTCAGACCCGGTCTTTACACTTTGCCTGTTAACGGTGGATACACTCTTTTCAATCTTAACGTAATCTGTGAGGTTCCGAGAGATTGAAAAAGGATTAAACAGACGTCCGGAGTATCAGATTCGAACAGATGACACCTGTTGATCTTAATTCGATTCTAAAATGCATAAGAAATATCCTAGATGCTCTGACCAATTATAGCAATCATAAAACTTAATTCAACTTCTCTTTTTACCATTTCCCGAAATTTTCTCTCCTTTAATTCCCAACTTCTCCATAACCCGAGAAGAAATTGCCTCAACGAAATTGATCACACTTTTCAAAGTAATACCACCCCCGTCCAAATTCTGATTCAGCAAACTCTAACCACGCAACACTCTGCATAAAATTTCCAAACGATATTCATAAACTGTAAACTATTTCTGTCCCCCACTCCTACGGATTAACCTTGTTCGTGCATTTTTCGTGATCGCTGGTTGCACTAATCTCTAACGCTCAACCACGCTCACGAGCTAAGCTAATCTCAAATGGTAAACAACGACGTTAGTCGCAAGGAAAACTGTTCTAGCTGCATGGTAAAACGCGATCGATCGTTAACAAGGGCTAGGGAATGACAGTGTACATAGAGTATCGGACTCGATTGAATATTTCACTCGAGTCAGAGTTATTCGAAGGCGGTGCTCTGCCACGGCGCCGCCGTTTCTGATAATCCGTGCCGCGTGAACACAACTATACCGTCACGTTATGCCGTATGGTTATCGACATCATGTACGGAGAAGTTTGCACACGATCTATCGGGCAACGCGCCACGAGTAATCCTATTTGAGTCTGATCGTTGAGCCTCGACTACACGTGAGCCGGTCGTGATACACGCTAAAATTATATACATACATATATAAGTACTTTCTCGTACACACATCTCTCCAGTAGCAACTGCTTCTCGGATTCTTGTGAATTTTCGCGATTCAACCATCGTTTACGCATGTTCTTCGACAAAATTTCGTCTTCAGTGAGAAACCGAGGGAAATATTGTGAACAATGGGGAAAGGATGAATTTTGTGTAGGTAGTGAACTCTGATTTACTTTGGTGGAATTACGATTAGGATTTTTGGAAGTGTGCTAATTGTTTTCCAAGCATTTCTGCTTTTTTTTCTTTTTTTTTTTTTGAACGAAACACAAGTTTTAATTGCTTGTTTTAAAAATAAGGATTCTCCAAATTTTTAATCGATTTAATCGATTTCTAGTCATCAATTGAAAATTTACATTTTTATTTTATATGTTTCTAAAAAATGTTTGAATTTTAATCTCCAGCGTGTTAAAATAAAATAAATAAAGTTGAAATTATCAAGAAAGCGCTTAATCTCATCCAATTCGGTTTTCGTTATAATCTGGTCGGTGCGGTATTCCTAAATACTTAAACGATTCTTAATCAATTTTCCAAAGTACCTGTAGACTTCCAGTCGAAAGCTTTTAAACTTGAACCAACTATTTTCATCTTGAAAATTATTTATTCCATAACCACATTTTCGTATATCTATTAATCCACAGATATGCATACATTTATACAATTCAAGTTTCTCCATAATCGTTTTGTAAATTCGCTTAAACCTAACGTTACCGATAGAAAACTCTCAAAATGGAAGGTCCTCGGCACAGCGCTAAATATCCTCGAATTTTTTACCGTACAAACTTTTACATGGCTGCTAGATACAAGTACTGAAAAGTACAGTTAACCACAGTTACCGTTCGATTACTTTAAACCAACGAGCTTGCCAACTAACCAACTAACTTCCTCCAACAATGCTTAACGTCTATCCTTAAATCTCTCCAAGATCTGGTTAAAAAATTGGCAAAATCTTACATTTTTAGGAATTACGAAAACTTTGGAAAATTTAGAATATCACGAGTCACGTTTGTGAAATTTAATTGATTTTCACGTTGTTCGTTTTTACATTGTTAACGTTAATTAAGTGCCAGAATCTCTTCTGTCTGGTATTCCTTTTAAGAGTATAACATTCCCCCCTCCTTTACCCCATAAATTCAAATATCACTTTCCATATGTTCTGACGAATATTTTTTGTTCCACTGTTACCTTATTTTTATCTCAATTTTTGTTTCTTTTTTTATCAAATTTATATCCTTCGCTCGCAATTCTTTCAGCATGTTGCCAATTTTTCTGATTAAAGATCCGACACAATTAAGAAAACAGTAATTTCGATACACAGAGAACTACTGTGCATTTTTAATTCTCTCTCTCTCTCTCTCTCTCTTTTAACGTTTTTTTAGACACTTTTTTAAGCGTAACGTCACGTTTTCGCGGGTAATTTCGCGATAGAATTCCAGATTACGTTTCGCACTTTCATTCTATCACGTTATATTCGGAATTCTAAATTTAATTCCGAAAATTTGCTCGACAGCAAAGAACGGCGGAACTTATGAAACAACTTAATAATAACTTTTGCCGATTCGTTAATAGGCCAAAGTAACCCGGCTAGTTCTTCTCATGTTAAACTGCGTGTCGTAATAACCTGTACACGAACCGAAATCGCAAAACACGACCGTATGATCGTGCTTTTGCGATTTTAGATGTCGAACGAGTGGCGCTCGTTCTAAAAAGCCGTAATGGAAACGTCGCTAATCGACGAAAGTTTACGAGCAAAAACTGGACGGGTAAATGACACCATCAGATGAGAATATTAAAGCGGAAGCTTGCGAAAGTTTCGAACGATATAAAACCGGAATTCATTGCAACTGCAGTCTTAAAGATATGGCCGAACCGTTCGCCAAATTACGTTCGTTAATTAAAAATTCTTTAAGTATACGCCTGTTCGTTCGTCAATTAATACAGGGTGTTTAAAGAAGTGGGCGATATTTTCCGCACTGATAATCATAGTGATTTAAGTTAAATCTTCGAGTATTTGAATTTTGTATTAAATTACTTACTATTTTATTATTTAAATAAATATTATCTCGTTAGTTCCATAATTAATTAAGCTGTAGTGTAGCTTTCTTTTCTCTATGTTTTCACGCCTTGAAAAAATATACTAATTTTTTTTTAATAATCAACGCGGAACATTTTTTTATTAAAAATAACATTAGTATAACTTAAATCGCTATGATTCGATTTCAGATTATATTTCAGCGAAACGATTTTCTTTTTATTAACGACGTTTCCATTATGGTTAGTTAACACAATGGTAACACATGTTACCATGTTAGTAACACAATACGCATCGTCTTTTCTCGCTTAAATTCTATTTACGTTAAATTTTATATATCGTTAAATGTTCAACGTGATTTATATAAATCGGAAGTTCAACTTTCGCCAGTTAAGAGTAATATTTGCGTTATAATTATTCGTTTAAAAAATTAATTTCATCGATAAGAAAAGGAGGAAAGATGCAGATGCTTTATAAGGAAGGTATTTTGTTTCTTCGAAAGAAACGTTATTTAAGGGAAGCTTTCTAACGAAGCGGTTTCTGGCAATTTCTCAGAGTTCCATTTCACGTACTTTTCCCTCAAAGACAAGTACGTTTAATCACGGCTAGCGCAATCAAAAGTTGTTTATATTGATTCTTTCCATTTAATCGCAACATCCTCTTCAATTAAAAAACGGGGAACGTTCTTCGAACAGAGCTTTCGAAGATTTACGTAGACACATGAAAATATCGATTCAAGTCGCGTGGCTATCGAGTCAATTGAAAAATTAGGAAGGTTCACAGCGAAGATCTTCCGTAAAATTCTTATAATTTCATATTTAGTTACTAATTAGAATATCGCAAGTAAAAATATCATTTTTACCTTTGTAGACACTTCTAAAATGAAAAATTTCTATTAAATAGATTCTAAGTACGAAAATGTATACGCTCGTTCAATATTTTTGCATAAGAATAAAAAATCAATCCTTCAAACTATTTAATCCTATCACACAACCAACAACGTGTTACGCGGGTCTCTCGATGTGGATCAACCCTTCCAAACATGGACAACGTGTAGTCGGATTGTTTCATACACACGAAATGCTTTCGTTCAGGAAACCAGAGAGCAAAAGCGGTCGGAAAAGCGAGGAACGTGGGTCGCGAAAGAACCAATATTTGTGCGAATCACATGGTCACTGCTATTAATGGGACGAACTATTAAATTCAGGATCGACAAAGAGAGAAATAATCTCTCGAAGAAGCATTAGAATTCGATATCCAGCATCTCGATATTTTCTTCAATCCTTTTGAAACTAACAGGATAACACTATCTATGAAAATTTTTACAAAATCTACCGACCTTTTACTAATTTTTACTATATGAGATACGTCTATAATTTTACATCAAATTTTTTTTGCAGTTGATTTTGAAATTAATTTTCGCCGATAAATCGCCCTTTTGTCCTTTACAGATTATTTTGCATGTTATTTGAAAATCTCCAACTTTAACTTGTTTCTGTTAACTTGCAATTCCGTGATCATAAAAGTTTGCAATTAAGAGACGATCCAGTTAACAAGTTAAACAACGTGTCTACTAAATGTCTGCTTCTTATAAACTCGTGAACAACGACGAGAATTTGTTCCTCAGATTGGATTAGAACGCTTCGATGGATATAGGGGGTGAGGACATCGATTTGAATAGGTTCGCGTGTTTGTGTTAAGGCAATGTACCGTGGCGAATATAATACGTTCAGTTGTAGTTCAGAGCGTTGAGATGTAAAAGATATCTTTTAATAATCGTTGCCATCAACGAAGTTCATATTAACAGAATTTCAATTTTGCCTATGGAATTTAAATAAAATTGAAATGTGGGAAATTTAAATGTAGAAAATTCAAATTCACAGTGTGTATGCAATTGGAAGTTTGATGATCAAAATTTTTTATTCCAACCACGAAAATAGTAGAATGCCCAACCTGAGCATTGGTATTTAGAACATCGAAATATAGGAAATTAGAATTTGAAACATGAAAAATTGAAATTTGTAATCTACCTGCAAATGTAGATGAATATCGCAAAACATTAAAAGGCTCTGATTTCGTTTCATTTTACACCGGTGCGAAGGTATTTGCATTTCGCGAAGTGAAATGCTACAACGCAGGAGAAGTAGCGCGAGTTTAATGGAACTTTATTTTCCGTTCATATTTTTGACATAGAACAACACGAATGTCATTTTACTCCTTTTACTCTGCCAGTCTCGTGCGTATAGCAAATGAAGATTTAATTAAACCTTTCGGAACAATTATAAGTTTAATTAGAAAAGCTGCTTAATCGCTCTTTTCATCTGTGTATTACTGGAACGCCCTTTATGTAATTGCAATTTTACAGAAAATCGTACAATCTATAAAACTTCAAATTCTAAAGATTAAAAGCACGTAGAAGGTACAGTTCGTTTACATTTTATAACAACCTCTTTCGCTTTGACATTTTCTCTTGTCGCTGGGAAACTTAACATGTATGGATCTTGACAAAACGTATTTTAAAAAACTACATGAAATAAGAGATACGTTTCGTCATTTTCTGAATATATTTCATATAATGAAAAGTAATAGCCGATAGAAAGGGAAGCGATAATTTTGTTACATTCTTTAACGCGCCAATATTATGAGTCGTTTCCTACGTTTGACAGCTGGAATATTTTTATTTTACACGAGAACCATACCAAACGAGAGATACGAACTTTTAAAAATCTAGGACAGGCCGAATCGAATTCAATTTTCAGTCTACCAAGTCAGGGACTATCGATTTCATCGTCTGTCCCTTTTCCCTTTTACAAAGCTGCAGGGTTAAAAATTTGATAAAGTTCGACGAAATTGATCAAACGAATAATCCTGCGGATCTACTAATTTTAAAGAATATTTGCAACTTATCGATTCAGAAAGATAATCTTTCAGACACAGATACGTAACAACGTGCAATAAACTATCACCTGCTATATATGAAACTAATTTTTTACAACTAATAAACTCGACCAATCCAGGTTTTACTATGCCGGAGGAAACCAGATACCAAAAGCGCTTATATTTAATTAGTTTGTGAAATTTAATTATTTGTTGTCAATCAAAGTTGCGTAATCGCTGTTTCCATCTCTGTATTACCGAAACACCCTTTATGTAACTACAATTTTACGGAGAATCACACGTTGCATGAAACTTCGACTTCTAGAGATTAAAAACACGTCGGAGGAAAGTTCATGCACATTCTTCAGCTAGCAATTTCGCTTGGATTTTGCGGATCTAACCGAAAGCAATGTGCACGATTGATCTGCCTAACCATCTCGACAAAGCAGAAAAATATCGTTTCCACGAGGAACATAAAACTCAGCATAGCTTTATCAAATTTTCCATTATCGAAATCACTCGGTTTTACAACGGAACCGGGCGCGATACGAAGGAAACGTTTAAGTTGAGGCGAGCCAGACAATATCTCGACACAAGGGACTCGGTCGCTGGCTGGTCTATCGTTTCCAGTTTGTAATAACGTTTGAAGCTAAGAGTGCCAGGCTATCAGAAGACCCGCGGTTGCCGCGTCGAACCTTGGAACAGGAAATCCGTGCACCGAGCGGAATTCGTCAAGTTTAGGAGAGCGTAAAACGTTTAAGTATGGCCATCAAATTTTCCGCTCGCACATTTACGATGTTGGACCCAGCGCGTTGGTCCGCTGGGAAGCTGAGTCGAATCGAATCACCGCCTGTCTCAGAATTAATATCACCTTGGTGGGAACGTTGGTGCGAATCGGCACTGCGAACGATTGAGAAATTTCGATTTTCGGTCCCCTCCAACAGCTGGCTGGATTAGAGATACTGAACACTTCAGAGGCAAAATTTCGTGAAATTGTGTTTGTGAGAAGGGATTGTTTAATGGATTTTTCACGCTTGCTTTAGACAGAGAAAATATTCTTTTACGCTGTGTACTCGATCTTCTAAATAATATGTAAGTCTTTGTATTACGAAATGATTGTCAATGTGGTAACGATATTTCCTTTCTATATCTAACTTAGAATATATTATAAGTTACAATTATAATTATTTAATTAATTGAACAAACGATGGAAGAACAGGTTTATTAAAAAAAGCTGGTTTCAGAGTACATGTGCGCGTATATTGCTGAAGGTAAGTATTAAAATATGTATCGATTGATCCAAATTGTTAAAAGATTTAATTAATAAAACACATGTTTGACGTTATACTAAAACTGCCAGACTCGTCGAAATGATTGATTTCAGGGTCTTTTTTATTTTTGCTATTATTAAAAACATGCAGGTGGTTTCAGCAAAGTTAATATTGTCTTTTATTGAAACAGAAATGTAGCTGTATGTAATATCGATATATTTTCATCACACTACTCTAATTTTTCATTCGTCCACAATTCATTAACCCTGTTGTATATCGTTTATATCAATATCAACCTAATTATACCTTTTTACCGTTACAAATTTGATTCAATTTGTGAAAAATGTGAGAGAATAGTTATCGATATTTGTTTAATTAATTATCAATAATTTTATATCACAAGAATTTCTTCTAAAACATGTTAATTATCGACTAAAAATCTTTTTATTCTTAAAACGAAAGCAAGACTGTAAAAATAAAAATTCAAAGACGCAGGGCAAACGTACTTATAAAAAGAAATAGGGTTTAGAAAAGTCCCTACTAGAATTTGTCTGTATAATTAAATATCGCTATATATCTTTGGCTTTGTTTCAAAATTCTGCTGCCATCTCTAATTTTTTTCACGATATGAAACACGTTGATTATTATAATTCTAAATTTATATTATCCTACATATACAATCACTACCGAAGGGGTAACTGTGTTTAATCTGTACAAAACTTAAGAATACTGGTTCTTAAACTTAACCACGCTACTCAAGTAGCTACTTAAGTAGCTACGTGAATGTTTCAAATATACATACACCTTCGTTGAAAAGATTTAAGACATTTTGCCATTTTTGTTTATAATTTGATAAAGCCTGATATTACGAACCTTAAACTACTTTTATTTTTCAGCAAAGCCGTTCGTATACCAGCAGCGTTGTATACCTATTTTAATGCATAATGCAGGTAACTCGAGTCCTTACGAGCGAAATAATTCCCATCATAACCAGTTTTTCTGTGATGTAACGTTATATGAATATAAATATCACGAGTCTCCTAGAAATAGCAAAGGAGCTGGAAATAAGATGCAAAATAAGTATCGAGCGCTTATATTTAAAATAACGTATATTAAAAATTTCTCTAATATTCTCCTTTTATAGGCTTACAGCGAAAATATGTACCTCTACGTATAAAAGAATTGTAATTGAAGGTTCTCGTTAATCATGTGAATTAATATTTATAACAGACACTTCTCCTTACAAGTTAAATATGAAAAATTCAGATGCTCAGGATATAACAAAGCTTTATGCAAAGGCGCACACCAAACAGATGGATTAAGATTTGTGAAAATTCGATAACAGGGAATTATTGGAAAACGGTTTACTTTGGCAAGTATGACAATTTAAATGCGCAAGAGAATATCTTTCTAACGAATACTTGGACCCACGAGAATCTTAAATTGACTAAAAGCGAGCTTTGCTCAATTTTACGAATTTTTACACGACAATACGTTCTAGGATGATTCAACTACTAGAAGAAGACAATATCTTCCTCTAAAGTCTATTTGTTATAAAATCTTCGATTACGACTAATAAAAACATTAACATGCACAACTATCAGAGTTTTCTTTCCACGAACAAATATCTGAATGAAATAGACTGAGACTGAAGAAATTAAGTAACAAAAATTCGACGATCTAACGTAGATTTCTATGTTTTCTATGTGTACGTGTATGATATCCAATATTGGCAAAAGTTTTCTCAATTTCAAATTTCTGCCAATAATAAACTAACTTTAAATTCTGAGCCTTGAATTGTAGCGCGTATATCTATCGTTCATAAAAATTTCAAACTATAGATTTATTTATTTACTAAATAATTTCTAGAAATTATTAAATTCTTCATCTTTCTAAAATTGTACACAATTATAACTAACTTTGGGCGATCAAATTTGAAGAGCAGTGGATATTTAGATCGTTTAAGAGTTAAGATCATGGAGCGGGATAGAATATCCGTACGTCTCTATGAATCTTTGAAACGAAGACGCCATTGATCTGCGGAAGTTGGTAGAAGTTGAGATACCAAGATACATGACACAGAACATCTGAGTGTCTTATACGTATCTTCCAAGTGTAGATACACGTGGTTTACGTAGAAGTTTAAAGGACAGAATGGTGTCTATAGATTATTTAGATCTCTGTGTGAATCTTTGAAGCGTGTGCTTCATTCTGTACAAGACTTGCAACTTTGTGATAGGAAGAATGATATAGTTGTGATTGATACAAAAGTTACAAAACATATAGCCCACGCAAGTTTTTGAAACATTTTTATATCCAATTACATAAACTTACGAATGCGATTAAAGAGGCAGAAATTAAATAGAATATTAAATATTAAAGCAAATGTTTAGTTTATGTATTTCGTACGTTTCAAGTATTAAACTTTGATCACCATAGTTGTAAAGATTCATGTATCATTGAATCCCTAAAAAAAAGATGCTTATATATTTCATATATACAGGGTGGTTGGTAACTGGTGATTCTAAGCGAAAAAAGAAGTCGAAAATGTAGAATAAAAATGATTCATTTGAGGCTTTGTTTTCGAGAAAATCGACTTTGAATTTTCGCTCGGTACGCGTGCACTTTATCACGTTTCGTTATAAAGTGGATATTATCGCAGTTTAAGTTTGTTTTTGAAGTAATCATAAAGTTTATTATTACAAAAATTGCTGAAAAAAAACGAAAAATTTTTATTCTACATTTTCGACTTCTTTTTTCGCGTAGAATCACCCCCTGTTACGCCGCGTGAAACGCAACGTCTCTAATTACCTGTCCGCCAAGGGTCTATACCACTATGCAGACCCCCAATAAACCTAGGCTTTTAGTGTACCTTTTGTTTTGATATTCATAACTACCTCATATTAATCTTGAAGTAATCATTGTTCCTGCAAGTGTTATCGGTTTATGGATGGTCCCTGGGTCCATAGGTTTATTATGCGTTCGTACAAATTACGGAAAAAGCGAATATTTCCCTAACGGGAAAGCCGGCTTTCCCCATGAACAATAATCCCAAGCCACGTCGGTCGGAGGTCTCCTCCTCCAATCGTCATGTATTAACGTTGGCTATAACCAATGGACATCGCGGATCGTTACTCTCACTTTCCTAAAGAAAGGTGTAAACAACGAATCCGCGTCCTTAGTTCAAAAGGAACACCCACACCGAGCTTTCCTCCGTAATGCTACGAGAACGCACTTTTACTGTTATTAAAGTCCTCTTACAGTCAACACCTGACTTGTTCTCAACAAGAGAGATCAGTCATGGTAATACAAGTTCGGTATCCAGTTATAACATTCAAACTATTTTTTCTCACTCTGTAAAGTCTTGTACCCAATTGTTGGAAATATATATATTCACTCTGTGAACACGATATCAACTCATAAACAATCACCTCTATTATCCTAACGGAAATCAGGGGATCGATCGTTGACGTGATATCTCGCGAACGCGTCTCCCCGCGAACGGTCGAAAAAAACACCCCCTTTCCGCTTGTACCGCCAGTTACCAACCACCCTGTATATGTGAAAATCAAAAAAGTCGAATCATACATGAAAGAGAAGATTCTCACTTTTAGAACGATGCGTAAAATAATTTGGAAAGATAAATATAAACATGCACAATTTATTTAGTTACAATCTGCGTGGAAATTAAAATAGCAGAACAAGATAGGAGATCAGTCGAAATTGAAACGACGAAGGAATATCTACATCGAAGAACCAGGTATGGTATATCCACAGTTCGAAACCATTTATTTAGCTTGTATAGAAACTAAACCGGTGAAATAGAAAATACGAGATTCTATAGGTATCCATGTGAGTTTTTTAACAGTTTACAACATACAGAATATTATCATAAATTATCCGAAACCTAACGTACTCTACGAAACTCACCTAGAAATTGAAATATAAAAAGTATATAATATGAAGAAATGTATGCAAATTTTTAAGACGCAACTTTATTTTATATAGAATTTAAAAATTGATCGTATATTAATAATATTGTAAGAAAGTTCATCAACGTAGTACTTGCCATACGTGCAATTTCACGAATCACGAGGAAGAAATGTACGAACATTGCATATTTCACAGCATATCTTAATGCAATGCAACGCAACTGAACGCTTAAACTCTTACGATGAAAGTTCAACGAAATATACAAGTGGACAACGTAACGAAATATCTTTGGCAGTCACAAAATTACAAATTCATTACGTACATCGTGTTTCGCACCGAAGCATCGACCTAGAGGAATAAATCGTCTACCCTATTAACGAACGCTACTGAGGTACGATCCTATTAGATAAATACATCCTCTGTTATTATACCTCACTTTGCTTTAATCTGAACACATACGAGTGGTAGCAAGGTAAGTTTAGACTCTAGACACGCCCTTTCATTTAATTGTCAAGCTCGAACATTACAAAACCTAATATGTATCTATACATTGAAAAAAACATATATATATATACTTGGTACGTACAATTACATCTTTCCGTAGCAACTTAACATTTCTCCTTAAAACACCGCATACAAATTCATCGTCACGAAACGATTCGACGTCGACCTTTCTCCTACGCAAAAACTTGCTTCAAATGAAAAATCATTCCACTCATTTTCAACCACGAAGACCACGAAATCAGCCAGAACCGTTCTAAAATACAAATAATCAAAAAGCAGCTGCATCTTTCGAAAATCTGGAAACTCATCCCAAAACGCGAAAAAAACGTATAACCGCGACGATATGGAGATATCATTTTGGATGGTAAGAAGAGCCTTTGGAATACGATCGATTGTAAAGGATCGTCGCGCTAGATCCGCAGTTGTCGGCACGCACGCGTGCGCTATTGCGCGTGCGCGTGCTTGGTACGCGTGTGCGTGAGCAGCGTGTCGCTACGCGTGTAAACCGCAGGACAGAGCGGGCAGGCGTACTTTCCCGGGAAATGCACGTAATAGTGATTGCGCACGTTCGACACGACCTTACCGCACAACGAGCACCGCCTCCTCTCGTCGGTGTTACTCTGTCTCTCAAATATTTGCGATATCCGCCAATTTTTCAGCTCTGCAACAACAGAAACCACAGGGTCAGCGCAAGCCTGACGAAAATGCGTCGCCGCGTCATCTCTCTATTTCTGGCTTTCTCTTTTCTATCTCTTTCTCTCTTTTTTTTTGTTTTTTTTTCTATTTTTCTTTGTTTGCTCGCTTCGATTCGAATTTCGATTCTGTTTCGCGTTCTCTCTGCCCACAGCGTGCGCACGTGTGCGTGTAAGGCTACATGTTAACTCGCAGGAAGTGGATACTGTTCCTATTTATTAGTCTTAGAAGCTATTTGCAATTCCTAATTTTCGTCCGTGCAACATTGTTCACGAGGTAGAAACTAGTTCGCGTATGTTCGTACGAGATGATCGAAACGATGGGAAGAATTGAAAATATTGGAGTTTCTCTCGTGGAATTAAAAATCGATTAGGATCTTTGCCGTTTACGCAGCTCCAGATCTCGTTCGTTACAATTAGACGCGTAGTATTTAAGTGAATCGTATCGTTTATCAAGTCCAGGTAATTTGTACCTCCGCCAAGTAGAATCTGGCTCGCATATGTTTATTTGTATAACGAGATGATGAAAACGACGGTAGAAATTGAAATATTGGAATTTTTCGCGAGAAAGGCTATCTGAAAGTACTCTTGCACAAGCTATTTTGTAACTTGAAGTTTCGTTCCTAACAAATATAACACTTGGATCGTATCGTTTGTAAATGATCCACCTGCGATACGATGGTGTCTGCGCTACGTTTATACTTCCAGAATATAACAGTCGAATGCGGATTGCGAAAAGACAATTTTATACTTTTATATGTTCGACTACTAAACGCTGCACAAATATAAAATTCTACAGGATTATATAATAGATGGATATCGATACAAAATCCTACAGACACTAAACATGTTAAAATACAATCTTTTGTCACGTAGCTTAGCGCAGGATCTATACAAACACTCTCAAACAAAAACAAAAAAAAACACACACACATACACATACGAACTATTCATAGGAATGTTACTACGCGTGTGAAGTTTTGGAAAGGTCATGCATCGATTCGCTGTGGAATTGAATTAATAATTCAAGCGGGACAAAATGCCTTTCGCGTTGAACACAAGAACACCTTTTTACGGCTTTCAGGATACAGATCGGAAGTATCAACGTGAAAGAACGAAAGAGAAATGGTCTTTCTCTGTCACTCGTTCTACTTCGACGCTCTCGACGTCTTTGAATCGGTAACGGGGACTTGTTGCGTTGCTGTCAGAAAACGAAATGCAAATGTAACTGGTATCGACGATTTGTCTCGATTTTCCGGACGGTTGCGCAAGGACCTTCTTTGAAGTATTTTAGCGACGACGTTTCTGTTATTCATTTTGTTATTGATTGTTCAATTTTCTAATTCCTTAATGTAATTCTTTAACTCAACTTTTTTACGAATTATAGGTGTAATTTTATGTTGCAAGATGATTTGACAACTTACATTCACGAGCAAATTATCACGCAGTTCAATTCATCCTAATCGAATAATCGTTAATTATACATAAGTGTACAACTTGCTACAAGTTTCCATCTTTAGAGTCGAACGTCATATTTCAATATAGATAGCACTTTTGCGATTAGAATGAAATTAAATAGCAGTTAAACATACGTCAAAAAAGATTAAATATCAATATCAGTGAAAAGTAATCATTTTTACAAGCTGTAACTTACGTTAATCTACAATTACCTATAGTAATCTGCGATTACATTTGTATACCTTAAACCTTCTTTCTCCTCTAAACGAGTCCTACGATTACTCCAAATCCATACCACTAACCCTCGAGAAAATTATGCTTCTTATCAGACAATTATGCTTATCAGAAAATTATGCTTCTTATCAAACAATTATGCTTCTTATCAGCTAACACCAGAGATATAAACTTCATAGCATCGCCCCGTATTTCAACTATCAATAAAAGGAACAATAAACCTGGCTCACGGTTAACAAGGAATCCTCTCGACTCGTTCCAAAGCCAGGAATCACAAAACTGTCGCTTTGTTTCGTCGCGGATAACAAACCAACGAGCATTGGAGCGGCAGGGAAAATAAAACTGAAGCGATGCACGCGGTGTCGGTGGACGAAGGAAAATTGGTCAGCGTGACAACGACGGGACGCGAGGATCGTCAGAAATGGCGGAAAGTGGATCCGGCCCGGGCGAATTATCGGACGTTTGAACGCGGCCCCGATAGTCTAGTTTTTCCAACAGCGATACGTCTGACCGCCGGATCCGACGACAGCAGCCGGATGTATCGGTAGAGACACGGGTACGGCAAACAGCGTCGCGACGCCTTTGCCTGAAACTGACGATCGACACATACAGTGATCTGAAACGAAACGCTTCAAACGAAATGAAACTGTTGCTGTCGACCGTTTCTAGAGACGCGTGCTCTGGTTAAAACCAGGTATCACAGCTGGCAGAAATTACGATGATTCGGACGCTCGTACGCTAAACTTGCCCCACTCGCGACTGCGTTAACCTCCGTACGATGATCGACGATCGTTTCTCGCTTGACTGGAAACCAAGTTTTGCATTATTGATCTTATTATAGACACAGAGTGTTCACATTTTGAACTGTTAGGTGAAACAACGCGAACGATACTTTCAAAAATATCATTAGCACCGTAACGAGACTCGACTATCACGATTGTATCGATAAAGTTTGAAAGAAATTTGAAAATGTATCTAGAAGCTGCAAGGTATTTAGTGCAAATATATATTTCGCGAAATTTACGAAGATATTTAAACAAGCATTCGTTGTATTTTATAAAGAATCCGGTATTCACTTTGGGATTACTTTTAACGTTTATCATACGTTTAACCCTTTACGAGAATTAATTTTTTATTGAATATATAATTGCTGAGAATATCTTGTAACTTTCATATACACGGTTGGATTGATTACGAATTTTATCGATATAGAATATTTTTCATTATTTTCCATTTTGTGTAGGCCAATGCTACGTGGAATTCTAAGACTCTCGCTATAAATTTAGTTTTAATAAATTTCATATTTAAGATTAGCAAATGTTTGACTTATGGGCGGGATAACGTCCGATTACGTGTACGTAAGTTTGTTCGACGTCGAGTAACGTACGGACGTTAACGGGCAGGGAGAAGAACAATGATCTGGAAGAAAAAAGAAAGATAGACGGCTCGGTTAACACACAATTATGTTTAATCAAAAAATTAGTATGAAATACATTAAATGCACATGTGATTAATTCTCCATAGTTTTTTTGTTGGATTTTTTTTTGCAAATTTTTGTAATGTTTGCTTCATTTATCCTCATCATCCATATATTATCTATACACTATATAATAATTAAAGGTGTATATAATAATTGCAATCGTAACATAACACTTGCAATGTTAGAATAACCATAAGAATAAGAATATAATCGTAGTAACAATAAGAAGTAGTAAGAATAATCATCTTTTTTCCCATTATTATTAATTATTTTACTTTTTTTCTCTCACGTTTGTCTTCTCGGTAATAAAATCAATTACGCCCTATGATCGTTAGTCCTCGTTTGTATCGGCATGGTCTGCGGTTAGTTTTTCGCTTGCTCGATTTCTTTCCGTGTATTCCTCTTTTTTTTTTTTATTTTCTTTTCGTGCACGATTTCCTTCAATCGTTTTTATTGTTTCCATTTTTTTGCGATTTTGTTCTTTTTTTTCTTTCTTTCAACGTTTCTTTTTTTCTATTCTTCTCGTCGATAGTGCGCCTATTGTACGTTTGTCGGAGCCGAAAATGTAACTGATACGCAATGATTCGTCCGATCTTAAACCAGAACGACGGAGACCATAGCGTGCCACGTTTCTTACGAACCTTTTGTGCTCACCGACTATCTTACACGCGACAGGCTCTTCGAGCGTCTTCTTCCTCGTCAATAAACGACGTTAAGGTGTTCCCTATAAGCGTCAGTCGTGTGCGTGTCTAAGGCTACAGTGGATGCGTCTTCTCGCGACTATCGACTGTTCCACCCGTCAGAACGTAGATCCACTGTAACCGTGGCTTAATGCAAATCGAACACGGTCGTTGTAGACCGATACAAATTTTAGACCAATGTTTCTTCCACATATTATAATACGAACATCTCACATCGATGAAAATTTTCTGCACGAACGATATCACGTAAACGAACTGCTGTAACGAACGAAAGCATCTAGATGCAACGTCTAACGCTTGCAAGGGTAGTTCCACCTTTAATCGTAACAACGTCGAAGACGATCGCTAGCGACCAACGCCTTTAACGTGATGCAGGACGTGCCTTCAATGCGAATGGAAAGACAGACAGACAGCTCGATGATCCGACTGGCCTCGTTCCCTCGTCATCGACGCGTCCTCCGTGTGGTCGACATTGTCCGATTGACGATGAGACACAGAAGGTTCTCGTAGTGGCCGACTATTGGTCGTTCGATCAGATATGTGTATACAACACTTTCGTCTAGCTAGGTTCGACTCTCTGTGTTCCGATTTTCACGTTTTGTATTGTGTGTCTGTGTATGTAGAGTGTCGCAACGAAGTATAAACGAAGGAACGGAAGAAAAAAGGAAGAGAAAGAAGCGAGATGGTGCTGGAGGAGCTCCACGTAACGAAAGTGAAAAAGAACGAAAGAGAAGCGAGATGCTTTCTTATTATTTCGGGATTCCAGGGGATGAAGGTGAGGGTATGGGGGTAAAGGAAGGACATTTCGCGTCGATTTGGTTCCTTCTTCTTTTGTTTGACATGCATACTAGTGTATATTCACTCATCGTTTGTTACTCTTTCATACGCATATACGCTGAAGCGCTCATATTCTCTCTCTCTCTCGTTCGCACATTGCTTTTTTCTGGTTCATTCTCACACACGCGAAAATGCAACGGTTTAACGAATTCTTCATTTTCATTTTTCTTCTATCCTTTAAACCCTTCTCGCCTTTCTCACCTATACCGTTGAATTTATATACGCAGAGGTTTTTATTTCCCCCCTCCCCTTTTTTTCTGGTTTCCTCTTTCCCTATATATACACTTGCCATGCAAAATCACAACTTTCAGTCTGACAGTCGCGTCAATTCTTTTTCTTCTCTCACTTGTTAATCTTAAGTTTTTCTTCTGATTTCCCCCTCTTTTTTCACACTTGCCGTCGTTTTTCCCTTTATTATTATTATTATTATTATTATTATTATTTTTACCTATTACCATTATTAGTACTCTTTCTTTCCTTTTTTTTTTTCGTTTTTTCTTTTCTTTGTTTCCTTTCGAATGACGAGTAGAACACGCTCAGTTAGTACGCGCATGGAGAACCACGATTTCCCCGCGCGCACGATTTACAATTATTACAGTATCTTTTTTTTTAATATATATATATATATATTATCCCCCGAGAAAAATAACAAAATGTATATATATATATTTATATTTATATTTATATTCATACGAAGATAGATATATACATATACCGTGTGTGTATATACATATATATCCATGATTAATTCGTACTTTGTATATATTAATATACAATATAAAGAGATATTAATAATAGTACTTTTTTTTTGTTATTTAGTTCGGTAATGTACAAGAGCGAAACGGGCAGCTGTCGCTCGCCGAGCTGAAAACAAAACGCCATAAACGTGCTCCTTATCCTATGATCAGCTAAGCCTAGACCCTAGGTAACACCTACACCTATGTAACTACACTCATAATATTCACTTGCACAGCCATAGTTTCTTTTCTTCTCGTCGCGCGTTCGTCGACTTCTTTCTCTCACCCTCATCTCACCTCTTCGTTTTCCCTTTCTCCCTCTATTTTCTCTTCCCTCTTTTATATCCTACGATTAAACCAACGAATTCGTCTGTCAAATTTTCCTCTATCGCGCTTCGATCGCACTTGATTCTTCGAGTGCCACTCGATCGAATGGATCACGCGGTATCGCGTTGCTTACACGTGCCAATTTTTCTGACCAATGTCACTGTTCCCAGCAATTTCGAGGATACAGTAACGAAAATCGAAGTTGGTCCCGAGATTCTAAGAGTCATCGTGAAAAATGTTAACATAGCTCGAGTTTGATGTTGATGAAACGATGTTTTCGTCTTATGGATTTTTGAATGGCTACATTTGTCGGATATCGACTACTCGCTTGTAAAACGATGTAATTTTAACGTGGAAATCAATTAAACTATACCACTTAATTATCTTCATTTCTCACGAACTTGCTCTGATCGAATTATGAACTTTTATCCTAGTTGCGATCAGCGTAATTCTACGTTACAACAAGGCAGATTAATTGCGCAAATTTGGCATTCAAGTGATTAAAACAATTGCAATAATCTTTAGCACCCTTGTCCGTTACTGTATGTCGAAATCGCTAAATTTGTTTTAAATTGTCAACGCCTTCAATTACGTTTGATTATACAAAAGACAGGGTTAACGTTAAATATCGATAAAATTCCGTTTTAACGTATACCACAATGCCAATAGCGAATATCAAGCGTTAGATCCATTGATCAATTAAAAATTGGACCATTCAACGAATAATAAGTGACATCTTCTACATTTTAACTGATCGAAGTTTAAAACACCAACCTTGTAAAAACACTTGCAATAAAAGTCGAAATATTTCGTAATATATTTTTCTCATTAACAAATCCTCCGACTAAATCTTCTTTAACTTGGAGTACTATTGGCTGAGTCAGACGAATTCCATATGAAAAATATCAAGATATCAAGGTATCAAGATAGAGATAACGAGTGCTCGAAAGAAAAAGGGAAAACGAAGCTTGGAAAGAAGCGATTGGACAAAGAGATCCCCGATTTCACAGACGAACAAAACGATACGACGATCCGGTTCCGTTTTGGCGAACAACCGTATTTCTTTCTTTTTTTTTTTCTTTTTTTTTCACTTTCTTCTGTCAGACGTCGGAAGAATTTGCGCGAACGGGATCGACCGGTGCGTTTTGTCGCGACGCGACGGCTTGGAAAAGTGAACGGAAACGTGATTTTCATTCGTCTTGTGCCTCGCTCCATTCTCCTTGCCACGGTTTTAACACCACGGAAAACTTAACGCGCGTTTCGGCCAGTGACAGCTGCCTCGGCCCGCATTTTTCCCCTATTCTCGCAAATATTGCACGATTTCTTCATCTTCATTTTTTTTTGTCATTTTTTTTTTCTTTTGTTTCATTTCTTTAAATTCATTTTCAATTTCAATAAGGTGTTAGCACCAATCTATTATATCACAATGTTCCACTCCACACCACGCAATTGTAAATATATAAATACCTATTATGTAATAGTAGCAGTAGTAGTAATAGTAATAATAGTAGTAGTAATAGTAGTAGTAGTTGTAGTAGTAGTAATAGTATTAGCAGCAGCAGTAGTAGTAGCAATAGTAGTAGTAATGGTAGTAGTAATAGTAATAGTAGTAATAGCGGTAGTAATAATAGTAGTAGTATAGTCGATAGTAATAATAGTACATAATAGAGATTTCCGTTTAATTAATAAAGGTTCCGATATAACAGCCAGATGATCCGTGACCAACGTATCTGGGACAAAGGCCGTCAGACCGGATTAATTCGATATTTTGTGAATTCAATGTGTGCCGAGTATTTCTTTCCCCTTCGCGCCTCTTTCAGCCCGATTTATCCTTCTTTCTTTCGACTAGTCGATACATGTACGTACGTCATGTTCCCGTGTGTTTTCTACGCGTTCCATAGAAATAACTTCGTACGGATATGTTTTCTGGTCTCTCTCATTTGATAGATGAACTTCTCGGTATGTGTACGATTACGTATACTACGTATGAATGTATGTGAGAGTATGCGTCTGATTTCGTTTTTCCTGGTCAAACCATGCCCAATCAGATACCAACTGCGAACGAATGAGTGCCAAAAATCGCGACGAGAAAGAAACCGTATCTAGGATGAAACTTACTGGCAAAAGGAAACTTGATTCTTGCGATCGGAACAACTATAGAACTCCCCCCTTCCGTCCTCCTCCACTCCTGACTATCGAACAAAGGTTTTTCGTCGAAGAACGCGGCAAACTTCTATCAAAGCGTTATTAACTCTCTTCTGGAAAGAAAGAAACAAAATAAAATAGAGTGGAACGTCTAAAGTAGGTAGAACACGCGGATGAGATTCAAGGTATTTCATTGACGAGATAGCTAAGTTTTTTATATTGCAATTAGTGGGGTTGACGTCGTTTAAACGATGTTCAGCCAGTCTGTATTTGTTAACTCGAAAGTCCGTTACGAGAATTAAAGCTCGAATTAGGCGTGTGAAGTAGATGATTGCCGCTCGACGTCAAGAACGCACGCGAAAAAATTGGCAAAACGCTGTTAAAACGTGGATTATTCTTGAAGAAGATTTACAGATTCTCTGTGATCCTCTGCTCGCAGGTATCCTATATGTATATATTTCGTAGGCCTTGTTTTAATCGATTATTAATTTACTATCGAATTCCTACTACAGTACTATTGCATTGCTACTAATCGATGTACTCATCGCAATGTTTAATTACTATATTTCTTCTAAAGAGTCGTTAAAATGAAAGAGCCACGTAAACAACAATGCTATTCTAATAGAGGGTTCTTAAAGGATTGATGTCAATTACAAAAGACGAAGAATCTGCCCGTAGATGAAGAAACATTCGCTGTTAAAATTAACGCAAGATGGAAGAGACGAAGAATTTCTTTGTTCGATGTTCGAACAGATAAACAGGATAATTTTTATTATCCTCATCGATGAAATATTCCCACCAACGATAACTTCTCTGTCCTGAAAAATTTGATGTTAAAATAGATTCATGGAAATTATAGAAGACGTTTGACGTCGAAAGATAAATCGACATCGAGATGATAATTTTCATCGATCTCGTCAATGGTTCGACTCACGATAATGCCGCATCGAGATCCTTATGCACCATATTCCTGGCGCCATTCTCCATCTCCTCCTTGTTTTTCGTCCCGTCAGCTCGAAATACGCGTCGTTCTTCGAATGGTTCGCATAGCGATCGAATACTAAAGGCGTAACGAGCAGCCCTGTCCGTCGATCTCCGCAAATACCTTTGGAAATATTTCTCTAACCCTGTGCGTGCATGCGTGCGTGCGTGTGCGTGTGTGTATGTGTGTGTGTATGTGTGTGTGTGTGTGTACGTATAAAACGCTGTACGCATAGGGGTTGTCTTCGAAATAAGCTATGCTTTTCGCTTTCTACCCTTTATAGCTTCGTAATTCTCCAACTTTTATTCTTCAAGTGTGGGACTTTTCGTAATTTATTATTTTTCTAACTATGATTGCTCGTGGATATTTGATAAAAGTTTTATCGAATGAACGGAATGACATTCGCTAGATCGTGTCTGACCCGGTAAATTTCAAGGATGATTCAGTTTCGTGTAATTAGACATTTATAGAGGTTATAGAATGGTGAGAATGTTAAGCTGATTTGCAATTTGAATGTCTATTTGAATGTCACGAAATTTATTAAGATTTGTAATAAGAAGAATTTAAAGTTTACTCGTGAAACTAGTTTCGTGTGAACATTTTCGTAAATGAAAGGTTTCTAATAACAATATAGTTTATAATTTCTGCTTCCTATATTTTCAGAGAACATCGTTCCAAAATATATATCGTTACAATCAAAGAAACTTCAATTTCCTATTTACCGCCCATTTGATCCGCGAACATTTAAATATTCGATCTAGATATTTTCTTTTACAAGCAACTATCAAATATTAAGAATTATTTAATTCCTCGATTGTTTGAATTCAATTAATTTACAGATTTCTTCTTTACGATATCTCGGTATTGAAAATGTCGAACGGGCAACGTTAAAGAAAATTTCGTCGTCATTTTTTACAACATCCCATATACATACAGCTATCTGCCGGGGTGAAGTAGAACGCATATTCCGGAAATTTGGCATAAATTCAGGACAATTTTCTCTTGTTCGAGCCAACCGAGTTCGATAAGGAGGAAGATAAGGTTCAAAGTGAGATAAATGTAGGCGGAGAGCGAAGAGGGGAGCAAACGGAGATCAAGAATGGAAGAACAGAAGAAATAAAAGAAATATCTTTCTGACGCACGACAGTATGACACCTCTTCAAAGTCTGTGTTACGTTAAGAGGAAGCTCGCGTAAAATTACGTTTTTCAGTAAAAAGTTGACAAATTGGCGAAAGTGAATGAGAACTGATCGAATATATGAATTAATATCATTGAAAACGCTTCGTTTGAGATTTTATTGCTTCAACGTTATTTCCTTCGTGATATTTTCTTGAGTCCATTAAATCGTTTTTGTCAATATGATTATGTTCGAATGATACTCCTAATTTAATTATCCACTATATTTATTAAATACGACGTAGATTAAAGAACGTGTAAATTTGTGAAATATCTTGACCCACATTTGTTTACCAAATTACCATACCAAAAATACGAGAATATGATATATTAAACCAAAGCCGTATTCTATTACATAGTAACTTTTAATCAGTACCTACGAACCTACAGACGAAGTTAATCGCTAGTTAGAACCAGCCTATTTACAATTAACCTTCTCGACATTTTGTTCGATCGATTTAATCTCGTTTGACGAGCCTTCATTAATACTCTAGAGTAATTACCCTGCAAATCATAAGGCAGTACATAAAGCATTTCCAATTTAGCCCACTGGTTCTCAGGATAATCGTATAACTACACATTTACAATTACCAAGTAAAACGTCGTTTTCGTTAGAAGCTAATAGCAGAATCACAAGTAAGTTATATTCCATTTGTAAAAGATTCTTACACGTTTCTAAATATCGACACACTTGCACCAATTACCCATGCTTGTCATAGAATAGGAAACAAGCTAATTTGTTTACTATTCTACGCTTCGTAAAATGTAAAAGTCAGTCGAGTCAAACATTTCGCCGTTTTCTCGATGAAACCGAAAATTCGTTCGAGAGAATTTCAGAGATGAAATTTCGTTCGCGTCGCCAACGACCCACTGAGGTTACCCATTGAGGGTCAAATAATTCGGAAATGAAAGCTTTTAATCAAACAGTGGACGAGCTCCAACCCTTACGAAAACACGACAGTCCTCTCCTAAAAAATCAAACAACGAAAAAAGAAGAAAACAGAAGAAGGAAAATAAAAGAAACGAGAAATACAATGAACCAATGTAAGTCGAGAGATTAACCAGCGAGAAAAGAAACTGCGATCGATGCTCGTTTGATCGTTTTCTCTTGCCGTTGAATGTTCAACGTCGGCGTTTACGCGTCTCTAAGTCGAGCGTGTACACCTCTCAACCTCTAGCGCTCAGAGGAGCGCGCGAAGAAGAAATAGGGCCGCGAGTGCATAACAACAGAACTGCCACGGTACGACAGGCACACACCGTGTGCTCGCGCAAACGGAAAAGGCCTGGCTGCTCGACGATGCTCGTCTGGACGGTTGCTAACGATCTCCCGCCGCGTTTTTCCGTGACTGGCTCAAGGATCGACCAAAGTACCGTTTAACTCACGCGTTCTAGCCACCAAGTGCATCGATCTCTCGCCGAAAAAATTTCTCACCACGATCTCTATTCTACAGCGAGCCATTGTGTGTGCATGCACCGTTAATGAAACGATCATAATTCTCCACTGTTCCCACAGATCTCCTTTTCTTTTTTTTTTTCTTTCTATCGATAGAATCTCGTTCGATGGCACGGAGAATTTAGCCGACTTATGGTCAGTCGTCTATTTGCCAATGATATAGTCAGATTTGTAGGTAATAGTCCCAATATTTTATACGGTGTTATACCAAAAATACTAATATTTGTGTAGTATCGTACGATGCAGAGTCGCGAGTTTAAGATAATAGTGCAACGATAAAGGATCTAGTTGGCCATGTAAAAGTATGGAAGTCGAGAATGTAGAATAAGGTCGCTTCGTATGGCAGTTTATGAGAAAATTGAATTTAGGAATTCGTAGAGTGCACCGGAATATCGTTAAAATTATTGAAAATTTATTTGATTTTCGGATAAATTGGGAATAAGGATGTAGGACAAGATCTGTTCGTATAGGCCGTCGTTTTTCAGGAAATTAAATTTGAACATTCGCGAAACACAGCGTGTGAAATTGAAAATCTTTAGGACAAACGCAATCCAAGTTACACGTATACCCGACTGATTTTACGTAGTTACATTGATTTGAAATTTTAATTTCATCCGGTGCATCTACGAGATAAATCATAAAACAAAGCATCGATATCTTACTTGTATAATGAAATCGAAAAATCAGCGAAGTGTCAGTTTGGACTCAGTTTGGAAAAAATTCGAAGAAATTCAAATAAAAATTAACGACCTCAATTTCTTTTTCTTTTTTTTTCAATCTCTCGGCTCCTAAGAAACAATTTTATTCTTACATGACGTTACAAAATCTTACTTTAAGTGAGAAGTCACGTTCTTTCTGGTCGTATCACGAATCACCCTGTACCCTTGTTAATAGAATATGTGTGTGTGTGTGTGTGTGTGCGCGCGATAGATGGTCGCATCCATTTTTGATAAACTGCGCGCGCCAACAATTCCGAAATTGGCAGTACCCGAGAACCGGCGAACATGTGCAGCCGTATCAACACGAAATTCAAAAAGGGAACGACAACGTCAAGAGCGAGTTGCGATCGATACGCATGGTCGCGGGACTAATTATATATCGTGTCGCGTCGACGGTGCGGTTCTTGCAATAAAAAGCCCGTCCAGCCACGACGACACGCGTCCGTCGCTCCGTGAAATCATTCGCCGGATGAATCCGTGACGCGGACGACTAATTCCTCTAAACCGCTCTCTGCAAGTGCATTTCGTGAAGCGTTTCAAGAATGACCAATTTGACATGATAACTCGATTTTCGAAGTCTCTGATTGGTTGCCGAAAATACAATTTCCATCCACTTTTTTCTTTTTCTTTTTTTCATTTTTAGTTTTGTTACTCGTGGAATTTATCAGATTGGAATACGAGAAACGTTATCTTTCCGAAATTTGAATTCGATGAGCAAATATCGCATATTAAATCTCGCGCTATGGTCGATTATTAAGATACCAAAGAGAAAGACATATTGCTGCAAATCATTCCGGCCATGGTAGCCAGAAATATATATATATATATATATATATATATATATATATTATTCCTTCTTGTTCCTTCTTCTGTCTTTCCTTCTTTTTCGTGGAAATTTATTAGGTTCGTAAGTATGAAATATGAGCTTCTTCTAAAGCTTGAATTTGGTGGGCTAACGTTACGCGATTAAGTTTTTGTCCTATCGTCGATTATTAAGATATTAAGGAATTATTCTGATCGATAGCCAGAAATATAAATCTCTTCTTTCATTTTCTTTTAACTTTTCCTGAATATGAAAATATATATGAGTGTGCAGAAATGATTTTGAATATTTAAGACGTGAGATACCAATGCTAGAAACTTTCGAACATAAGTAAACGGCTCGATTTCGACGAATTTTGATTGCCAGCAGAATGTACAATTTTTCTGCTGTTAATTTTTTTTCGAAATAATGTGGAGTCTATGGTATGAAAATTGAGATCGTAGATATTTAAAATGCGAATACGAATGATCTTCCAAGTTTTAACCGTGAGTTAATATCTTTTGATGAATACCGGTTGAGGTACCAGAATCCAACATTAAAAGTTTTCATTCGAGAAAGTCAAGCATCAAGAAGGAATTCCTTTGTGGAAAAGTGAATCGAAAATGTGATCAGCCTCAAAATTCTTCAACTTTCTTAAACTTTCTAAACAAAAGGAACGTGAATTATAGCTTTCAAGTAACTTCTTCGTAATACTCCATTCCCTTAATCTTGGCTTCACCAAAATTAAACGTCGAAATTGCAACTCCAGAGAGGTATCTATCCAGAAAAAACTATTCTCGCTTTCGATCTATCGGGAATAATTTCGCGAGTGCAGATAAGAGATCGAATGATAAAATGTAACGTACCATGCAACGCGGGCATAAAACATAGAAATCGTTGGAGAACGTCGCGGGAACACGAAAACTTCGTTTCGTTCGAACAGCTACTAAACAACATCTTATACAGCACAACAATCTGGCCAATTAATCGAATATATTCAAAGTAGAAAAATAGAGAATCGAATTCTTGTCGTAGTATTTCTTCCGGCAATTTTTAATTCAGACACTCGAGTCGTTTATTGTTTCAATTTCCGAATAAATCTATGATCGAGTGGAAATATGTGGCGGAAGAAATTGCTCGCCGATGAAAATCATCGCTCGAAAGTTTCGAGTCTCGCGAAGATCTCGGACGACCCGGGTGTCTTAATAAATTCGGAAGGTCTTGAAACGGCGAGATCTTTTTAAACGGATCGCGAGGTACGAATCGCGGCCACGTAATAATTGTAACTTTTTACTCGCTCGGAAAGCAATTTTCTTTCTAGCCCCTTCGTCGGCGCTCGCCGGTTGCTTTGCTTTAATCGTCCTTATTCCAAACCCGAACTACGATATGAAACTGTTTTAGAAAAATAAAGAGAAAAAGAACGTGCCACGACGATGCACGCTCGAATGTTTGCTTCGTGCAGGTTCGAATTAACCCTTCGAGCTAAGCGTGATTTGAAACATTTTCTTAAGCTTAATTTTAATACTTTCTACTGCCAACTTCTGTCTGTTCGGAAAAATCGTAACGTTTCTGACAGCGAAAATATTTCACTGTGTATTTGGCGTGACTGGAACAGGATTATTCGATGTTATACCGCGGATGTTTCTTCGAATTCGTATTTCTATGAATTTTGCAATAAGCAAAAATTTGTTTCATCCATTAAATGTTACAAACAGTACGATACTTTGGATTCTTTGTACAAGTACTTTTGTACATTGTGTGCTTCGTATTTCTTGTAAAGAACGAAATTCTAAATTCAGATACATATTAGGATTAATTGGATATTAAATGGAACGACTGAAAATTTTTATTGTTTTCCAATATAACGGGATTGAGGAAAGAAAAGCGGGCAAGAAATATTCAACTCCATTCGTTCCATTCACGAACATCGTCTGACTATCATTCATTCCGGTCTTCACAGAACGTTCATTTCTACGACAAAAAATTGTATAGTCTAGAGGACTGCAGGAACTATTTCAAAGAACCCATTGTCGGAAGAAGCGAGCTTTTTGGAAAAGAGATTATAAAGCTATCCAAAGAACGGCGGAATGCCACTAAAAATGCATATTATTATACAATAATGCGTTTCTTTTGTAAAATTACGAATTTTCCGGACAAACCATTAACAAGCTATTTCGAATAAATTACTCCGATTGACAATCTTAAAATTTTCAACGATTATAAAAATACAAACTCGGCGAATAAAAAGAGCTAAAGCTACCAGAAAGCTAATAGAAAGATGTCGACGATTTCAACAATTTGAATTTTCAATTTATAACGAAGTCGGACGACTTTCTCGATTTCTTTAAAACTCGAACGAGCTATCAATATTACTGGAAAATCTTCGACAGACTGCACGGCACACGTGCTACGAGATCGTCGTCCGTAATCGAGCTGCAATTTCACCGACGCGATAATAGTTCGGCTGCATTCATGCTTCAAGGGCCTTGTAAGGTCGTGATGTTGGATAAAAATCGGAATATTACGCGAAACTCGGACATCGTTAACTAATAATTACGTGCAACCGTAGCCTAACATGCTACTCAGACGCAATTTCATGCGCTGCCCATCGATCTACTGTGAAAGTTAGCCAATGAAGCCCAGGTGTACACGTATCGACTGCGAGAACAGCAGGGGAAATGCCCGTAACTAGTCAGACACGCGAATTCCCGATGTACGAGCATGAATAGGACGAACACAGTTTCTAAGTATTTACTACGAAGTTCTAGAACCACGTGAAGATTGTATAAAACAATTCTTAACTCTGCACAAGTGGATTGAGAAATTAGAGAATAGTTTATGTAGTTTTTTTAGTATAAATGTCTATCTAACGTATCTTTCGTTTTCAGAGTGTATTTCATGAAATTTGATGCAATTTGTAACTGTAGTGCATTGTTGTTTTATTAATAATGCAAGTAAGAAAAATAAATTCTTCGAGAAATAAAAGATTTAGAGCAAACAATTATGAATTACTCTACTGTTTAGCAATGAAAATAGTATCGTTTCTTTCTAATTTAATTAATAGTTTCTGGGTTCCGATCACCTGTAATAAAATTGTTTATCGTTTAGAAAAGAGTTGAAAGGTCTGTTCTGAGTTGTGACAGCGTTCTTTTGTTCTATCGATTAAATTTCATTGATGAACTGTGACATAACGGTGACCTCCATAATAGCGAATAACGCGCTTTTAGAATTAATTTTTGCAGATGCCATTTCAAAGTTGACAATTTTTTTTAGACGTGTCACTCCCCTAGCAACGCAACGATAAATATCTTCGTATGGAATGCGTGAGAGTGAATGACCTGGCATTTCAGAGATAAAGAACTGCGAATGGAAAGTGAGTAGTCGGGATTACGCGTTGCATAATTTCATGTATGTAAATTACAAAGAATGTGATAAAGACATAAAGCGTGTCACAGAAATTACTTCAAAATGATTTTATACAATTTTGTTTCACTTGTTCTTTAGACGCCAAGTGCTTATAGTAAGATTCACTTTTAATTTAGATGGTTTTTCTAAAAATTCCAAGCCATTTTAAAGATACCTAGGAGGATTTTCAATTATTTGAAAGTGATTTTAAACAATTTTATTCCACGATATGCACCGTTATATAAAGATAGCTCCATTTTTTTCTCGGAGCGAAAAACGCTAATTAAGCATAGAATTTTATAAACAGACGAAAATCCACTTATGTGAGTTAAGAGAGAACTCTTTAACGTAACCACAGCAGACGTAAATAAAATTAGCGAACTTTACAGTCATTCTTTTTCTACCACCAACTTTAACTTCGAATACTGCTAAAATTTCGCTACACCTCCACTGAACGAATCATAAAATTCCAAAGAATAGATCACGCCGCGTTAAAAATCCTTCTGACAATGCTCCGCGACCTAAAAATTTTATCTCGCCCCAGCGTCTATTAAAAGAGTCATAAAATTTCAAACTACAGAGAACTCACTTGTCCATCATGAACTTTCCACAATCTCGCCTCTTGAAGTTTTATCTCGACGACCGATCTATTAAGAAACTTGTAAACATTTTCAAACTGCACAATTGTAATTATAATTCAAACGCCTGGCACGAAGATAGACCCGCACAGAGTAGTACTGGGATCGCGTTCGAAACGGAAAACAATGATATTTCGACGAGCTCAAAGTCGTATGTAGATGTATGTAGATGGAGGACGGAAGGATCGAAGAAAATTTCGTTACATTTTCTCCCTGTGAAATCCTAAATTCTAATACGACATCGTTTGGATCGTCTAGCGGATTTTCTCTTTGACCAGCACTCGGAACACTCGGCTATCGTATATAAATATTTGGTGTGAAATAAAAAGAAAAGATGTATGTATATATATAAAGAAGAAGAAGAAGAAGAAGAAGAAGAAGAAGAAGAAGAAGAAGAAGAAGAAAAAGAATAGAAAAAATATGTATAGACGCGAAAAGAGATTTGAATCTCATAATCGCATCGCAACGGAAGTCGATATATGAGAAAAGAGGAAAACGAGGAGACGACAAGAAAAGAAAAGTCGAAAGTTTTAACGTTTACAAGACGCAAATTCGCCCCGCCCCATCCGATAATAATAAATAATAAATTCTGCATATATCGTGTTATTGTAATATAATTATAATATATGTATATAATATATATATACGCGTCTGTATGTATATGTATGTTTCATGTTGTGTCCCCGTGTATATAACTGTGTATTGGCGTGGTAATATATAAACAGTGAATAACACATATATAAAATCATTAAAACGATAAAACAAAATAAAATAAATTATCCAATATATTAATTAATATACTTAATCATCTGCGTAATATATTAATATTCTGGTTATTATATATATTATATATTATTAAATTATGTATCTACATATATATATATATATATATATGTATAGGTATATGCGTGTTCGGTTGTAGCCTTAACTATGCAAAGTGCCCTTTTTTGCAAAAGAGAGAAGATCGACGGGTAATATCATTTGATCACAATGTAGCGGTTTGGCTCTTTGAATAGCTAGCGGATTCGACGTTTCAACCGAGTCGACGTGTTACCCGACGCGAGTTACACGATTTCCTAAGCTTCGAAACACACGTACCATCCATATGCGTTTTCGTCCGTCCGTCCGTCCGTCCGTCGGCTGTAAACGTTAACCATTCATCCATGCGAAATACGAATCCGAGCGTGTACGCGTGTATAACGATCGCGTCACGCATCCACGCCTGGACGTCTGCGCAACACGGCTCTACGTTATATCTTTCTCCTTCTTACTTTCCTTCTCTTACTTTTCAGAAAACCCCTATATCGTTAATATAATATTATAATGTGTAAGGAAGTAAATATATGTATATATAAATTTCCTCGCGTAAAAACAAACAAAGAAGAAAGGTAGAACAAAAAGATTGCACCCCAACCAATTAAATATCAACGTGTAACGATGTATTATGTTGTCCGAAAAGCTTCTTTCGTTTTATAAGGATATAATAGACGCACAATGTTTTCTGTTTTATATTAGTTTATTGTATTATGTACGAATATAATAATAGAAATAGAACGAAATGGATCATACCCAATTCAACAAAATAATATAAAACAGAAATTGTTGTTCATCTATTATCACCTTATGAAAAGAAAGAAACTTTTCGGATAACCTAATAACTGTGAAATATTTTGTAACCAGCCCTCTTGAATAAAAATTGACATCGTTATTTTAAAACGTATAACACTATCATTACCGTCCGGCTGCCGGATTTTGAACCGCGCAATAACCGGCCGATTAACCATAACGTAATAACGTATATAATGTATAATATAATAATATAGTATAGTACTATAAAATCAATCCGATTACAGATAAGATTCTTATTGTGTTCGCCTATGCACTTAAGTTCCGAATTCGTGGAATGTCTCGCGTGATTTTCCACTATTTATCTGCTGCCGATATTGCATCCGCGGAGGTGTGCAGTTTAAATTGTAAATATCATAGACTTTTAGGTGTTCAAGTAACAAACAACGCGTTTTATAGTTCAGAGCTCATATTAGAACTGCAAAGCGCCACTACGTACTTCTTCTTGCGCATTTGTCCTCTTCTAGTTTTTTTTTTCTTTTCTTTCTTTCTTTTTGTGTCTTCATTATCATCGTCATTTCCTGTTCTTCTTATCTCTAACAAAAACAAAAGACCGCTAGAAACGATGCATAGGACTAAAAGATTTCGTTGTTAGTCGATTAATATTGCGTGTCGCCGTACTTCCGGTGATCCCGGAAGTACACGAGGATGTCGTGTGGCTGCGTGTTCCGTGTCTTTGTCCCCGTTGTTGTACGTCTACAGACGTACATGTGCGTGTATTATGTGTAAGTGCAAATTAACGTGTGGTGTATCAAACGCCTGCCTCTCTCGTCGTGTACATACCCGATGTGTCCGTGTTTCCTGACTGTACCTATGTGTGAGAGTGTAGAAGTGTATCCATGTGCCAAATACTCCCAGAGAATCCCTCGTAAATTCCATCCCGCGGAGGTGAAACCCCGCGAACTGGACCAGCACGTACATACGTGGGCGTAATACATTGCCAACGATTCCCGATGAAACGCCGATGAAACACACGATTACACTCTAATATGAAATCCAACTATAAACTCTTCAACAACTATACAACTCACCCTGCGTATCGAATGAATTACTTCCAGTAATTTCGCATTAATAATTAGTAATTAATTAATTAATCGATTAATTATAATTCTTTTTTTCCGGCTGCCGAGCGGCGTGTATCGGCCGCTAGGCAGCAGCAACTACGGGAGGAATTGGCACCACGTTTGCTCCCACTTTATATATATATATAATGTATATATATATATAATATGTAATTCCATTAAATCTCCCATTATCAATATTTATAATATATATATGTATAGAGCAATATATGCGCGAATCGTGAACTCTCCCGAGCTAACTCTCTTTAGTATCGTCGATCGGCGCAGCGCTAGTTTACCACAAAAAAAATAAAGCTGCCCGGTCTTTGGACAATGTTCGAAACATCGTTTCGTACGGCAGCCGGCATGGCGCGAGTTTACGTGTGCGCGTCACGGGGCGCGTTCGCGTGCGCGCATGCGCGCCCGCGCGTTACCGATCGGCCCGAGGATAACGCGAATTCCGCGAGCCTAACAGCCGAGATATAGAAATAAGCGACCCGCGCCAACCTTGATTCGTCTCAGGCTCTCTCTTTACCTCCGCCTCCGCTTTCGATGCGCCGATCGTCAATAAGAAAACAACAACAAACAACAAACGGCTAACGCGCCAGCAATCGAGAAGGAACTTTCATCGTCGCATCGTTTATCGATCGTGAAAAACCTGGCTGGTGTCGTGCCAGAGACGAATCGAACTTAAAAATCGGCCCTCGAAGAAAAGTTTCCCGCGACATCAACGGCGGCATGTCACGCGCATGCGCGTGCACCGTTCCTCCAGCTGACCGATCGTTCCCGCGCGTGCGCGCCAATCGCCGCACTCGCCTGCCCCCTTACAATAGATTCTAGCGCGCGCGCAACTCGCCATGCGCGGCACTCGGCTCGCTCGCTTTTTCTTCTCAGAGAACGATTTTGTTAACTAACACGACAAGCCCACCCCAAAAAATGTCGCTAAACATCATACACACCACGTGCTTACAAAAAATCCCCCCTTTCCGCGCGATAGGAGAATCTCGTCGATTTCTTAAGCGTAGAACCTATAAAAGATTTGGTGTTCGAAAAAGAAAAAAGCCGAGAGAGACCGGCCTTTGCGTGGCCGTGACATCAGGGTCGTATCGTATTATGATCTAAAGTGCGACAATACCCCCCTGTCGGCGCAGCCACTCGCGCTCTCTGTATTTCATTTTCTTCTTTTTCTGTTCTTATATGTATATATATATATGTATGTATGTATATATATGCATATCCATACCCATATATATACATGTATATGCATACATATATATTTGTATATATATGCGTGTGTAAATTATTTATTTATTTATATATTATTCATCGTTACTTTTTTCTGGTTTTCTTGCTTCCGGGGCGCAGTACGTACGTATAAAGTAAATATATATATATATGTATATATTTTTATATATATTATATATGTAGGAATGTAGTATAGTGTAGTATCATGGATGGATTGCCTGGCAACCAACACTGACCTCGTACCAGATATTGTAAATTCATCTGTACTAGCTTACTCCTCAATTCTTTCAGCATCAAACTTTCTCCACTTGACAACTGTTCTTTAACATTTGCCATTTTATTTTTTCAACGCTATTATTCAGACGACATACTACACTAATTTCAACGATCAACGATATTGTATTTTATCACACCGCACACCGGAATTTAATACTAGCACGATCTGATCCCGGACAAGTTCCCAATTTGTAGGAAAATGGTATAATGCTAGTAGGTTTGGTAACGGTATGATTGTTACAATATCGTTTGATGTTCCGTCAATTTATGTTTACGCAATCACTATTCGTCATTAACTAACTTCGTTACAACGGTTCTTCTTTAAATACGCTGACAACACTCCATGACAACGTTGACAACACACACCCGATATGTCCCAAACAATCCGTCTATGATACTACACTATATTACATTCCTACATGTATATATTTATATATATATGTATATATATTTATAAGATATATACAGACGCGTGCACGGTCCATCCGCGTTTTAGGACAGCGTGTTCATGGTATCGTTAGTCATCGCGGAAAGCGCCAAGGTGCCTGTCACGAAATCGTTTAGATCGATCTTTCTTGCCTCGGGGTGTTTGAATTTAAAGTGCGTGCGCAGGTTGTCGCTACGTGTGTACGTGGCACGACAGAGAGGACACTCAAACCTGCCGGGGAAGTGGACGTGGTAGTGGTTCCTGATGTGCGTCACGACCTTGCCGCACAGCTTGCACCTGTGAAGGTTGCAGCCGCCTGGCACCCGGTCAAAGGTCAGCCGCATGTGCCAGGCTTTTGAACCTGCAACATCAACACAAGACAAGTCACTTTCAACTGTTGGCCACCCAACACGACCTACACGACGACGAGCCGCCCGCGGCCCAGTCTGTGTCGACGGCGGCTCGATCGCTTCTTTCTCTCTCTCTTTTTCTTTCCTCATGTATACGCTCTCTCTCTCGTACTCTCAGTCTCAGTTTCTCTCTCTTTGATTGCCTCTCTAGCCTCCTCCACCTCCTTCCTTCCCATCATCCTCCGCGTTCGCCGCCTCCTCCGTCACTCCTTTTTTTCCCCACAGTTCACAGCCTCTTCTTTTACTTTTTTCTTTTTTCTACCTCCCCACTAATTTTCCCCGCGTTTACCCTCCTACTTACGAATCAAGGCCGTGATCATGCGACCGTGTCACACGTACTCTATATGCTTTCTCTTTCCTGTCTCTCTACCGAAGAGAAGAGAGACCTTTCCTCCGCCTCGCCTTCGAAACCTCTTTTTCCTCCACCCCAAGAAGCGAGGTCGTTCACGCGTTACCCTTGTCGAGCGTGTCGTGCAGCGTTTGGCGCGCGAGAGAGAGGATCGAGGAACGGTTGATGGATCGATCGAAATCACGGGACCACGAAGCAGAGATTCGAAAAAAGGGAGGAACACACACGCGTACGAAGAAAGAAAAAGAGAAACGAGACGACGTTTGCCACTGGAATTTTAGCTGAGAATTTGACGCGCGGCGATTTACAAACGCTTCGGTTGACCAAGAGTCCAAGCAATTTCGATATTTCGTATAACGTTTAATCTATTTCAACGAATTAAGTGCTTCGATATACAGATACGATTATTGATGGGATCAGGCTTAATGGCGCTTTTAAACGTCAGCTTGTAATTGTATAAATATCAAATATTATATTTTGCTCGACTCGACTGATACGTAGGAAGATAATTGTTTCGAATGGATCTATCGCAATATATGTAGCTGGCATTACTTTTATCATTGCATAATCTTTCATTTATTTCCATATCTTATTCACATTTACTGTAACTGTAACGCGGTCTTTTATAAAATTCTGTCGTACGAATGCTATAATAAACCTGGAGAAATAGCAATTACTAACAGTTGAATAATTGCAATTTGAACATAAATATACCGATAGAAAAGATATTTCTAGATGTACGAAATATTAAAAATTGAAATTTAATATCATTTCAAGTATACCGCAAGCTATCGAGTCGTATCGTATGTCTAAGTTAATGAAAGCTTAACGTTTCTATTTGTCATTAATTTTATACGTACAATCAAATTTATTTTTTACTTACGGCAAGTTTGATCCCATCATTAGTCACGATCGTGTTTCGTCTCTTTTTATGGAGCTACAGTCCTTTTACAATAATTACTTTTCACGTAAACGTTCAACATTTGTGCGAATTATCGATAGAGATTACTACTACATCCTTAAATGTTAACAAATAAAGAAATTAACCTTGGTCAAGAGCGTTGTAATGCATTACTATCAATCGATCACATTTATTTTAACATTTTTTTTCTTTCAAACCTTAGAGAACACTCCATTATGTTAAACAACGGTACCAATCTCTTTTGTAACGAGTGTAACTCGTGTCAATGAAAAATTTTAACCGCGATAACACAATGTCCGCGGAGGTTCATAATACAAACGTTAATTATACCACGACATGTTCCTCTTACTTATAACAAAAATATGAAGGTACAAAAACGGGGCGAAGCAAAAAAAAAAAAGAAAATAAATAACATGAACGAAAAGGAGGAAGAAGGACAATCATAATTATATCGCATAAGTAAAAGGACACTCTGTACATCGGGATTAAGTGCAACACACATTTACTTTTGCGTAAAAAGTCCTCTGTAAAAGAAAAAAAAAGAAACGGTCGTTCAAACTTTCAAACCAGTGCAATTAACAAGAAAAAATGCATGATGGGTGACGTGTACAAGTTTGCTACAAGTTCTGTGCGTAGGCAAAGCGAGCTTTCCAGAATAATTAATTCGAACTTGGTTTTTGCGTTAAGAGATTAATCGTAAATAAATAAAAATACATAAGATTATACACTCCATTCAAGGAGAACCAAAATTAAGAAAACCGAACGAAAGGTGACGACAACAAAAAAAAAAATAGTACCAGAAAAGGGAAAGAACAGGTAATCGATGCCACCGAAATCGATCGTTAATCATAAATAACAAAAATAAAGCAGTGATTGTTTGTCGTCATGAAGGAGAAAACCAGTAAGGCGAAAAATTGATGTTGTTTTATCCAATATACATTATACCTACATATGTACAAATGTACGAGGCCTTGCAACCTCTCGAATAAATTGAGGATTGGCATAACGCGTAATGGAGTACTCTCTAAGCGGCTGAACCAACTGGTTAATACAGTTACGAACTTCCCAACCTGGTGACACACAGAACACCTCTAAGTGTCGGGTTCGTTCCAAGTGTCTCCATTTAGCGTTTTTGCACCGACAACGCGGAACCCGTCGGTATAATCTTTTCACCGGAATGTTTTAGTTGACTCAAATGAAATTGCAGCCACCTACTCCGAATACGTTTACGGAGTAAGAATTGTTATTCGCCGGGCGAATCTGCGCGGAGGCGGATAGCGATGGGATTGAGTCTATCGTAAGTTGTTTCATTAAATGAGCGATATGATGAGATAATTAAGAATACCTGATAAAACGATTTAACAGCAATTCGATAGTATGTGTTCAAACCTTGTATTATATAGCGGAAGGAATAGTAACATTTGGATATATTTAGAATGTTTAAGTTGAACTTATCTAATTACTATGTATAATTTAACAGTGAATATTAATTATAGTTATTCGTTGGTACTTACTAACTACTACTACTATATATTTTTAAATTTTTATTTACTAATAGAATAGGGTACCCTTTTAATCAGCCTCTATGGGATTATATTTCTGGATGTAATAAAAATAAAATAGAAATATATATATAACATACGTATATATATATAACATCTATGTATATCTATGTGTCTATGCGAAAATTAAACGTTATTATACTCTTTTACTACATTTGCGATAAATATCTAAGCTACGAGTGTCAAGTACGTAAGAAGAAATATGTCTACTATACTTTCAACTTTTTTACTAAACTATATTATTTTTAGCCGATATTCTCTCCACTCAATATCTACACACAAGTTCTTCCCCTCAGGTATCTGTTAAAATTACTTTTCGCATCAGAAGCTTCCCATAAATAAAAACTGTATAAATTCCTGAATATTTGTATGAAATTTCACGTTCGAAAACTATCACCATCTTCGACATCGCCAATTTCACAGTGCATTTCTCCAAGCTGCCCGCAATAACTCAACCTTTGACAATCACTATGAAACAACTATACAATAACAAGGTTCGAACATATTATCAGCCCACTGATCATGAACACTGCACGGTGTCATTTATTTCTAAAATATTGCCCGATCCTGTTAAACTAGCGTTCAGACACTAAATTGATCTATGTGTCGCAATCGCATATACCGAGCTCGTTCCCATCGCTAACTGCCGGTGAAGCTTCGTTTGAGGTGTTCTACGATCTGTGAAAATACAGTCCCACGAAGAATCCGGAGAAAGAGAGACAGACAGACAAAGAAAGAGGGAGAGAAAAAGAGAGAGAGAAAGGGGGATATCTCATCTGGATGGACCGATCAATATTTTCTCAAAGAGTTAAACGCTTTCGGGGTCACACACGTTTCAAGGTGCGTGCACCGTTGTCGATAACGGGAAAAGGGCGATCTTCTTATTCTCAGCACTTTGAGGTATCAAGATTCCGCGATTCGGGACTCAATGAACATGCAGAGACTCGATTTCAATAATACCCGATGCTCGAGAGGGTGTCAGTGTGCGCAAGGTCTCCTAACACGACTCACATGTCACGGAGATCGATGCGAGCACCTATATAAATGTATGCGATCCACGTGCTATGTATTCACAGGGTGTTCCGGTAATTATCGACAAGGAGACAATTCTACGTGTGAAAATAAGTCGGGAATGTGGAATGAAATTTCTTCGTAGAACGTTTCGTTTCCGACAAAATGAAAATATCGCAACAATTAACTAAACACGTGGAAATGCAACTTTCGTGAAAACAAGGCTTCAAACGGAGAAATTTTGTTCTACATTTGTGTCTTATCTTCGCGAGTAGAATAACCTTCTGTTGATTATAAACTCGGTAATTGGGCAAGTTCGCATACACTAACGAAATTTTCAAATTCCATTTGATCGGAAACGATGCGTGCCGCAAGAAGAAATGTTATTCTATATTTCCCACTTATTTTCACACGTAGAATCGCCCATCTGTCGATTCCATCATGATTTAGAACACCCCGTGTACATATGCACGTGTATATACGTGTATATATCCGAATATCTGTCGCTGATAAAACGATTCCACGGCGAGTCGACGTATCGATCTACTGCATTCACGCTACCTTTTTTTCTTTCTCCCTCTTCCTCTCTCTCTCTCTCTCTCTCTTTCTATGTTCCCGATTAACGTACAATTTAAATAATATTTGCGTGATAGGCTAGATAACGGGCGTTTATGGGGAAAAGGTAAAAGGTCATTTCGTTGAACTTCTCGATCGATCAGCTCGACTAACGGTAACGTTGGTGGGAAGGGCGTCGACGAGAAGGAAGAAAAAGGGGAGGAAAAAAGGGGAAGGAAAAAGGGGAGGAAAAAAGAGGAAGAGAAAGGGAGCTGGATTGGGGGACGAAGGACGGAGAGTGACGCTAGGTGAACGAGGGGCGGAGAAAACGCGTTTCAAAGACGTTAAAACTTTTGACGTTCTGCAGCTGGTTCGATTTTCAATAAAATCTGATTTCCGACGAGCACGCCGAGAGCACGTTTTCATTTCGCGAGATGCTCAAAGAGGTTACGGTACTGAGCGCGCAGCGGAATACGGTTTAAGCGTCGATTCGTCGACGTCGTCCCGCTCGTTGTAAGAGAACTTTGTACAACCTTGTTCCTTTACACATTTATGTACATATATATATAAATATATATATATAGGTAACCGTGGCCTCTTTACGCGATAACAGGTGGCGTGCGCGGGAAAAACGGCTAATTCTTTGGGGGAAAAAGTAAATCGAAAATGTGGAATGAGATCTTTCAAAGCCGTCGATAGTCGAACAGCTTTGCGTCACTGCGTCGAATGATTTTAAGCTCCGATACTTCTAGAACATGAGCGACTTTCACACACGTTGTATGGGAAAGTAGCACAAATTTATATAGATTCTTCGATTTTTAAGAGATATATTTATCGTGACTCATTGAATTTGCTACTAACCAGTAATCAAAAACGAGTATCTTTCGTTTGAAATGTAAATATAAATATGTCTAGTCAAACAGAATTCTTTATCAGAATAAAAAAAAAAAAAATGATTCGATTAATTAAATTATGGCCCGTTCGAAGAACGTTAATATATGAGAGCTATGTTTGAAAGAATTTTAATGTTTCATTTCATATTCTCATCGTATAAAATAATTCGAGAGCATATCTCTCTGGTTCACTGTCCAGTTTTATGCATGTTACTGTAATACTGTTTATCATAATACTTCTTCCATCCTTTCGTGATACTTTATTGAATTTTTTTTATCGAATATTTCTTACGATTAAATGTATATTATTCCTGATATTCTTAATACAAACGATTCATCGAAAATGCAGAATTACGTGTTCTTTGAGTTACGACATCCACATAACTCATCCTATCCAGTTAATGTATTCGCTGCTACATCTCGAACCCGAGTAATTTCATTTAGGAATGAGGAGTTTCGTCACGTACTTTTATGATATGCATGTGACACTCCCTTGAAAACACCTATATGACGTCTTTGAGAATTATTTGTTAGCATAACCAATTAAAATTGTTCCAATTCCACATATCTACAAACTTCTCTCATCTTTTTAACACGCCACAGATCAATATGCACGCAGGAAAAACACATCAAGTCTAATTATTATGACGCTTGCCCGAAGAGATGTACTTTAATGCAACGTAGTTGGAAAGGGAAACTGTTTAGATCTAAAAATACAAGCCTTTTAAAAATAGACTACAAATCCGATCAATATCTTTTACACATTCAAAAGGAGACCAAGAACACATATTTACATCGAGTATGGAATTAACTACTGAATTTTAAAATTACTGTTCTATAAAAAAATAGGATTTCATTTACTGGGTCTCCTCGACACTTACTCGAGCATCTTAAACATCTCACTTATTTTTAATGATCCAAGTGACGTGTTAAATTTGATAGTCGTTATTTCGAGTACCTGTTAAAATAATATTTCGTTCAATAATTTCTCTAATATAGTTGTTCCATTAAGGATCGTATGTAGGTCATGGCCATCGTAAATCATTATACATGGCCTCAATTGACTATTGACTATTATACTACGATAAAAATTACTGATTACTCTAAACAGTCGCAAGATACAACTGTAGGAAAAATTGTTCGTTTGTCATAATATTTACTCTGTCTCGAAACAAATAATATTTTTCACTATAATTGAAAATACCATCACACGCACGTTCGAACACGCATAAAAAACAAACTAATTATTTTAAGTGCTCAAGTTAATCAGTATCAGTATCTATACAAATCACTGGACAATGAACGCATTGAAACTATTTTTATAGAGATCTCTCCGCATTTTCAAAGTATATACCATTCCTCAAAGAAAAGTCATGTTTTTCCTGTTTACCATAACCGAGTAATCTGCTTCCATGGAGCCGACAATGTGTATACAAAATAATGCTGTATATATTTTGTGTTAGTGCAGGATATCCTCGGTTAGACTTTGTTAGACTCTTTGCTGATAATATGCGTTAGCGTGAGTTGCTTGTTACACGGTTACATTGCGTGTGATCCTCTCTCTGCTGAACAACAAAGGCATGATGTACAACAGATTGTGTTCCCAAACAAGAGGTAGAGACAGTAAGAGAGAAAGAGAGAGAGAGAGAGAGAGAGAGAGAGATGTACGTGTAATGAGCAAGATAGAAAGAGATTAATAGACATTGAAAAAACGAAAACACGAGAGAAGCAGCTGTTCGAGGAGAGATGATACATATTCCTCTGTCCTCCGATCGAAACGAGAATCTCCTCTTTTTTCCAAAGAGAACAAATAAAATGACAACGAAAAAGAGATATATATATAAAAAAAAATAGAAGGGAAGAGAGACTGGTCGCTTTTTCTTCCGTAAAAATCATCCGCCGAAAGAACAACTCTCGCGTGTATCAGCACAGCGCGTCGGAGCGCACCGACCACGAAGCACACATCCCCCTCTTTTGCATGTCTCCTTTTATCAGTCTTTTATTACATTCTTTTTTTTTCTCCCCCACCCATCTCCGTCCTCCTCTTTTCCCTCCAGCCCTTCCCAAAAATAGCAGCCGACTGACTCGAGGTGTTTTTGCAACGGTATCGAGCGATAATACCTCGCCGTACGATAAAGTACAACACCCGTGGTCCACGGTTTGGAATTGGCTTTGAATCATCGTTATTTATTTCACAAATCTGTTCAGTACAAAAATATTACAGTATATATATATTCTCGTAAATATATATATATATTTAAATATATGTATATATTTTGCTTTCATTTTATTTCCTTCGAATCCTTGTCGCTTAATTTACACCTACGTGTAATGCTAGGATAAGAATCCTAATTGCTAGGTACATCGGGCGTGTGTTCATTCTCCATAGCGGTTTTCTTTTTTTAAAATATGCATGATAAAGCGATCTACGCTGGTGCAGACGTAGACGGGCGTATGGCGCGATCGATTCTTTCGCTACTTCCATCAGCAAACAGAAAATTTATGTTTGTAATTGACAATGAGCACGCGTGATTCGCGATTGATCGATTTACGATTTAGTCGAGTACGACGCAGTCTGTCGAATTTAATTTTTCAAATTATCGTCAAAAGGAAAAGTCGTTTATTGACGAGATTGTCAAATAGTTTCATTATATGTAGCTTATTCCTGCAAGATTAAGGCTTAAACTTAGAATATGCGGTCATCGTTCGAATTCTCAATGTCTGCAACTCGATCCTATAATCATTCTATGAACGTATGACCAATCGGTGCTTCTCGCCTACCGTCCTCTATTTTCAGAACGAAATAGAGAAAGGAAGTGGTTGTGTTAAATTTATCGATCTGGAGAACGATCAAAGACGTGCATGAAATTGTTCTTACAAATGACTCTGTTCTACGTCAACTACGTCTACGTTGCTCGTACGTTACACCGGACTCATTACCAGTAATATAATAATCGTAAACGAATGTTCAAAATTTCCGAGTTCGTTCACTCGTCTGCGTATTCCGCATGTACGTCGAATCCGATTCGATGTACTTTGGACGTACTTACGTAAGTTGAACCAAGAAATTATCACAGCCAGCGAATTTCGGTCATCGATATTACTCTGTCTCGTATCAGAATGCAGTATGACAAAAGTACGTAGGATAGAAACGCGTTCTGAAGAATGAAAGATCGATCGAGGCAACGGTACGAGAGTTTAATCGCATGGAGGATTCGGAGCTAAAGTAGCAAAATCCCTTTTCGAGCTTAGAGTCCGGTATATCTAGTACACGTGCGATGGGAGGCGAAGATCGATCGACCAGAGATGAACTTCGAAAAGAATCGCGAAGCTCTGGCCAACGCGCTACAAACGGGAAACTGGCACACTCAGGGCAAGTGACCAGTCACAGGGCGTTGCAAATTTCCGGCTACGAACCTCTCTGGAAGTGACTATCGCGACTTTTGTCGGCTATATTAGCTAATCAAGCGAAACAAGCAAGAGCGAAAGAGAAGAAAACAACTGGACGAAACGGTCTGTTTCAATTGAACGGCGCGCGTAGGTGTGCGGTTTCCCGCAAGATCGCCGTGCAGGGAGATGAAGTCATTCAAACTCCGCCTTTTGTTTCATCCTTTATTTCCGCGGAACTTTTCCCACCGGCTACAATATACGGAAAATACAGGGGGAGAACTCGATCTAGCAAGTTAGCCACAGAGAAGAGAACAGAGTATCTGTACCTCTGCCTCGTCGATTCGATCATGCACGTACTTTGAGAGCATGCATACGAGTTTATGTTCTATCGTGCGTTCCAGAGTCAACGATATTAGCTAAAATGAAATCGAACGAAGTAGAAAACGTTCATCCTTTGGTGATAATCCGAGCGGACCTGTCGTCGATCGTGTCGATACTCGAGCATTTATAATTATACGCCTCGCGGAGTCCGCTTCGATCCAACTGCTCCCCTGCGGTGTTTTCGAATCTATTCGTACGTTTATACCTCTACGTAGACGCGTCACGGCGATGGAAGTGGTACGACGAAAATAGAAAGATTGCCACGTTCGTTAGAAACCGAGACAGAGGAGAGCCTGAGAAATCAAAACCCTGACGCTACCGAAGACCATCGTCGCTTTCGAATTTACTGCGAGAAAGTTCTTCGGAGGAAGTTCTCGAAAGTTTGCGCGACCTATCCAGCTGTTGACTTGTGTCGAATCAAACGACTTCCGTATTTCGACTGACGAAACGTACCAGAAACCTGGAAAAACTTGCGAGCGCCTAACTATAATGAATGAAGCCAGAATAGCCGTGGAAAGATGATGCTAAATGAGCTGAATTGATTGTCCTCGAGTTACCAGTTCGTGTATACATATGTATGTACGTAGAATAGAATATGATGCAACAGAACGCGGTTGTAAATGGAAGGGAGCGACAATATTCGACGTCGATGTGGCGATCTTACGCTGTGCCATCGGTTACTGACCGATTTGTGCCACAATGGCAGGCAGCTGCACACAGTTGGGAACGACAACCGTTCCTGGTTATCCGGACAAACATACGACGGCTAACAGCACACACGGCCAGTACCAACACCACCACTGCCAGCACACCGCCGCCCGTCGTCACCCTCTCTGCACGAGGATTCCTCGGCTCGTGAGAGGATCGCAAGGGCGGAGGCATCCAACAGGGCAGCTGGAACTCTGACCTTGTCGGGGCGTAACCCTCTCTCTCTTCTCCAGTGAAACACCACTGGCCAACACTGTAACAGAGAGAGAGGAAGAAAGAGACTGGACGTTGATTAACGTGCATAGGGAGAGGAAGAAAAAACGTGAAAGAAGGGATGGATAGATCCCTTTTCGGTGTTCTTTAACCAACGCAAGACGATCTTTTACAACGCAAGGCCAGACATTTGCATACGCCGACATCGATCACGGCGTTATATTTCTCACCAACTGCGCTCTGCAGAATTAGAGTATAATAAGAGAGACAGACAGAAAGAAAAGAGAGAGAGAGGGGGAGAGAAAGAGAGAAAGAGAGAGTTACGTAGAGAGAACACGAAGCTCTGTACGTATAAGGATGGTAGAAACTAGGATAAAGAAGGTCGGTGAGTAGCATTATATCTCTCAAGCTCTCTCCCTCTCTCGTATTTCTCTCCGCTATGCCACCGCATTGGAGGCTATGTAACCCCATTTACGTATGTATGTACAGCAGCCCAGTCACTATGATACATGTGTGCGGTTTCAACGAAACAACCGTACACAACTGTCATAGGAACTGTTTTGGGACGCCAGTTTTCTCTCTCCCGGCGACGATTCTCCCAACGATACCGACGACCAAACCCCTCCAACTACGTTTTACCCCATCGTCGTTCCCTCTGCCAGGTGATACTCGCGTGAAAAGATTCGCTGCAATGGAGAGGAGATTATTAGCTCGACGAGGGAAAACTAGGAACGAGAAAATTCACGGTTATGAGAAACGGCGATTTATTTTCAACGATCGTTGGATAATTTCAATACGATGAACACGGTACTCGTGGAAAAAAATCTACTGTCTTCTAACCATCGATGAAATTTATATCCATGTTGATTTAACTTGGACCATCTCCCTGTCCCGTGAGACAGATATCGGTTAAAAGCTACCTTGGCAAATTGATTCATTTTTAATGGCCGCAAAAGGTCCGGTACTTCGCCTTGTTTCACCTAGCACGAAACTCGAAATGGATGGAAATGGGTTAATAATAATTTCACCGTCTCATGCCGGAGATTCGTAAGTTCCCTCAACGAAGCGGAGTGTTCGTGTATGTTTGGATTTAGTTTCGCATAACCTATCGGCTCGCCTAGGTCAAAGAGGAATATCGCGCCGCTGCTGGATAGAACCAATAACTAACGTTGATTGATCGTACAACCTACCAAACGAAAATAATGACACGCTCGAGATATCGGATGAATGCAAACAAAGGGGACATCTAAAGCGAAGGATAGATGTTTGAATGCAATAACCATTCGGACGTAAGATAAATGCATTCTGCAACGGATCGCTACCATCGTGTGTAAAAAAATTGGTATACGCGTAAAAAAGGAAAGACGAAATGAAATATTTTCTACGGGTGAAAGTTCGCTTTAAGATATAAGATTATCCATCAAAGAGGATTAAGAGGATCACGCGGCTCAACCTTAATTTTCACAATTCATCATATAGGATTTTTTATATTTTTTTCTAATCTTTTCTTCTATAATTATTTTTTTATCTTGTCTTAATCAATTCGAATATTGTCCGATTTTATATCTGAGATCAGATATGAAAAAGTTGTTTACGGTTATTTAAAATTTACTTTTTTACTTCTACTAATAAAATGTTCGTCATAGAACGTGCATAATAGGAGGAATATAATATGCATATAATTTTAATTTATGTTAATCTAAAATGGCTTTACGTAACATGTTTCACAAAGATATGCTACAGCATATAAATCAATTTTTTAACAAATAAAATATATATGTTAAGAAGTTGAGCATTTATAAATTCTGAAAGTTTGGAAATTTCAGCGATGAAATTGTAAAATGAAGCCGACTTTTCGAGAAAATTTCGAACTGTACAATCACATTTAACAAGAGACGTTAAAATTATCTCATTACCGACGAGTATAAAACATAAGATTTCCATATGTACACAGACATATGTATATTCCAAAGCAATTTTTAACTTCCATGAATCATCATGTCGTGTTATCACATCAAATATGGTCTCACAATACAAAGGATTAAATAAAACACTTTTGTTCATTTAATACATCGTATTCTTGCAAAATCGTCTATAAAATATACTTATAAAAGTATCTTAATTACTACAATATATTGCAATTATTTTACTTTGTTAAAATTAAATATTATTACGAGATTTTATATTCCATAAAGAATCTCATTTTTCGGTCTTATATCGTCAGATTTCCGAAACACCCGGTGCAATACAATAATCTCACGCTTCAGCCGAGCACGCGGTAATAATGATAGAGCTAAAGAAGACAAACGTTACTCTGAACATTTGAAACGCGCGTTTAAATCCGAATCTCACATTATCCGGACGTTTTAGCGCGCAAACATTTCGTTTGAACAAACGTATACGCCAAATACTACGAGAGTACGAGTAATGCCCGCTATTTGAATAATTCGCGATCCAAATATGACGTGGTATTCCAAAGAGATTAGCGATCATTAAATATTACATTAAATCTAGTTAAATCACTGACAGGAATAGATGAACGATTTGAAACCGAAATGAAACAACTCCAATTGCATCCATTTGTCCATTTCAATTAAATCAAACTATCTTTTCCAACCATCTATTACTATAAATCAATTTTAACTTTCACAAATTAATTCTAAAGAGATACATATATTCGCAGTACGGTAGATTTCAGGGTAAATCGTATTTCACCGGCACGCACGAAAAAAGTCTGCGGAAATTTTCGAATGGCAGAAAAATTCGCACCATATACATGCGGAAACTTCTCGGAATAATGCTGGCGAGAAGTTCTCCAGGAGTCGCGACCGGAAATTGAGCGGTAACTGCGGCGTGTGTATGTCCCAAGCATTGTTAATGCTTCAAAAACAAACATATTCGTGTGCACAGAGATCATATCACTCACGTCTCGAGCGAACATGGAAAACTTAAGGGAGTATCCTATCGTAGCTTCTTGAATAAGTCGAATTCCTTTTCTTATTTTTTGAAACAATGTAGTCTCGAAGATATTTATACGAAGTTCTGTATCTGAATTTTCAATATTCAGGAACTGTGATTGTTTGGAAAATGTTACAACGAATAAGGTAGTTTTCTCAAAACCAATGTTTCTTGAAATATTTTTCATGTCGTGTTAAAGTCTACTTGACCTATTGCCTTTGAACTTCGAGCGCACCTATTTTTATTTCTTTCAGTCCGTGAAAGGTACGGAAAAAGTAAAGATTCATTGAAACTAACAAAAGTAACGTGAAAACTTTCCCTTCAAAATCCATTCGAAGAATTATACGACCATTAATTCTAGCCATATCTCCTTAAAAAATTTACGAATGTTTTAAGACGTAGATAAATGTTCCAAATTCCTACGGAATAGATGATATAAATATTTCATTACAAAGGCACTACAAGCCTAAAGACTATAGAACTATCAATCCTGGTTATATCTCCTTAAAAAATTTACGAATCTTCTAAAACACGAATATATGTACGTTCCAAATTCTTATTGAAAAACTGATGTAAATATTTCATTAAAAAGATACTAAGAAGCTGAAGAAACGCTTTACAATAAAATACTATCTTTAACGAGAAGCTAAACCCGAAGGAAATTCAACGGAGCAGATATAATTCTCCTGTCTCTGTCTCGTGGTATTTTCGACAGATCACGAAGCAACGGAAAAGAATCCAGTTTCTACAACTTGGTGACGACTTGTCTCGGCGCCGCGTGATCAGTTTCGAGCACCTAGTCTGGAGACTCTTCTCCTCCATTGATTAAACTAGCGAAGTTTAAAGCGAAGGCGAATGCGAAAGAAAGAAAGGCAGCAAAAGCCTCTTGCGTGTACAAGAAAACGAAACTCTTTGCAATAGCTACGTGTCCCTAACAGGTGATCCTCTTATCGAGCAGCCCGTCAACTTCTACTCTGATCGTTCATCCATGAAGTACAGCCCTGTAATAAGGGCGAGAAGATATGCCATTAAGGAGCTTATCGTGAAAAGGATCTTCTCTTGCTCTCAGTTTCTTAGTTGTACTCCATCACCCTTTTCTCTCACCGGTCCTTTCTTTACCTGTCTCTGAAACTCCTCCTCGCCCCTCTCGAAGATATTAAACAGGTGATAGAGCATCGTGGATTCGTCCACAAGTATAATACACCGTTTCGAAGCCGCTTTGCTCGAGATCGATGAATGGTCTGCACGAATATCGGACGCTGCGAGATCGAACGGCTGATTTTCCAGGTGGAAATAACTGTATTGTGGAGAATAAAAAGAGGCGGGAAGAAACGAAAGGAAAATAGACGGCGAGAAACATTTGACGAATAGCGGCTCAATTAGCGAACAAGTGGAGCCAGTGTTGAGATTGTTCGCGTACCAGAAACGATCGAACACGCTTGACACAAAGGCTCCTGTATCTAAGAGGATTCCGTTGGTTAGCTCGATAATGTTCCTAGAGACTTAGAGAATCGGGCAATCCTGTTTGGAAGTGTCGCGAAATCAAATTCTCCCGTTGGTTAAATTTGGAACGGAGAATTTTAATAGAACTCTGACGGAATCGATCGCTGTTCGCGAAGAATATCGTGCTGACAGGTGACTAATAGAATTTTCATGGAATCCTAAGTGCAGTATCGGGACATCCAAATTTATTTTAGAAGCGCATTTTGGTCTGAAAACATTTTAGTAATGTGTATTTGAAATTATTTTACATGGATAGTGCAGGTCGGTTAAGATTGAATCGAACCTTACACATTCTTTTCAAATGGATCTTGTTAACGTTGCGTATCTTACAAACGTTTAATCCTTTACAATCAGAGTGATGTTTGACTGCGAAAGAAGAATTTAATTCTACGATAAAAATGTAGAAGCTAGTAATTGTTATAGACTGATCAGACGAATGATAATATGTAGCAATAAAATAGCATGAAACAGGCGAGTAAAAACGAAGATAGAAATGATTTTAAGAATTTTATGTACAAATTATAGTGTGAAAAATATGTTTTAAATACTATAAGTTCTTGAAAAATAGCGTGTCAGTCTCTTTTAAATCTCCTAGCAATGTCTATTTCGATGGGCGATAGATTGAAATATTTTCCGCAAATGAAATATTTTAGCATCCTTGTATTCCCTAGAAATATGGAAATAAATCGATACTTTCCAATTATCTGCAAAATGTATTGGCAATACATAGCCTTATTTTCCGATGAAGTGTTGTTTTTTCATCAGGTTCAATGTATATTTCATTTTCATACTATCAAACGTTTGTAATCATATGAAAGTATTATAAAGTGTTACGAAATTTACACTCTGGCCTAATTAATTATTACATAAATGTTACAATAAAACGTAACGATATGCTAATAGTATTTTGCTGTAAATAAGCACGAAAACTTCCTTATTTACTATTTTTCCAATACACAAACTTAAAGTTGGCTGCATGTTAAGTGATCGAAGTTTCCTTAACAGCAAGATTACTCGCGAGAGAACAAACACTACCGGTTAACGAAATTAAGACAAGTCCGGAACAACCACCTAACAAACGCCAGTATTTATAAGGATATTTTTTGCAAAGTGGCGTGAACAAAGAAGTTATTTAAGCTGCTAATTTACAGCAACTCGACCTGCATAGCTAACAAACCAGCCAAACGACAGCAGCGTCAACGTTGGAAAAATAAAACGGAGCTTGGACGGAAGTTGGCGGAGGAGATCGATCGATCGTCAAAAGAATGGTGCAAGAAGACGTGCGCAAAAAGAATAATTACGCTAATGAAGGGAGCACGATGTAATTAAATGCAAGGAGGATCGAATCAGTGGACTATGTCGTCGTCACGACTGGACGCAAAACGACGAAACGCTTTTTATCGCTAACCGTGAAACGTCCTTTGACCAAGAAACGAGCTACCATCGAGACCAATAGAGAAATGTCGCGTAATACTAATTTCCACTACGCCTTTACCAAGGGTTTCTCTACTAATGTACAAGGAAACCCACTGATTCTCTACGCCAACCATGTGTTAAGGTCGACAGAGTTGTGACACGAGAAACTGTTCCTTGTATCAGAGATGTGACATAACGTGTCTCGTCCTATGACACCATACTCTCTCCCTCTAAAGTGCAGCGCGACGGAGAAATTCATGGGATTAATCTGAACGTGTCTAGAAGATGATTAATTATTTACTACGAGACGATGTACCAGCACCTTCATTCTTCACTGTTTCAAATTTATTATATATGCTATTTTCATTTTTAATTCTTAATTACAAACCATCCATCTCCACTTAGTACAGCGGGATAATTCATAGAATTAATCTCAAGATGTTTATCAAATTATCAATAATTAATCGTAAAACGATATACCCTTTAGGCTTCTTAATTTACAATTATGTATAACGAATCTATTATCGTTTTTCTTCTTTTTTTTTTCTTTTCTTTTGAAAACGACTTTTCCTTTTATAGTTTCGTTTTTAGTGTTCGGTTACAGACAGAAACTATAGGCGTTGATCTTGCATGGATTTGATCGACGAGATATACAACACGTGCGTCGACTATTCGTCAATCGCGAAATCGGCTTGTCCATCGCGATACTGACGATTGCACATTGTTGGACAACCGATACAGGATGGGGTGGTTTCTACGAATTTCACACCACGATCCATTCGGTTTGTAAGCAGAGAATTACGAGCCGATACGCCGCGTCTTTCGTCTCGTTCCCGTCGTTAAAGTCTCGTATACTTTCGACCACCTTGCGTGACTAGCGTATCACCGTTTTCAAGAACGGGAACGCTTCGCGCGCACCTATTCATCGCTGAAACGGCGCACACAATGCTGTTCTTGGGGTTAAGAGCCTATCGAACGAACGAACGGGCCGGCGAAACGGTTCTTGACGTTGACTGACGAGACACGAAGGAAGCGGATAAGACGAAACGACCTTCGACCGTGCTACCACCACTCGTGAAAAAGGGTTCTAGGTGGATAGAGCGAACGTTCGAGGATTTAAGTATCGTTACGGTGCTCGTTGAAATTACTGAAAAATTACATACATTTTTCTGCAATACTATGTAAAATATGGATAACGTTACAATACCCTCTCGAGTCTCTAATAATCTCAAAATAGGGAGCGAGAAATTAAACCTAAAAAATAGTATAAAATAAGTACGAGTTCTATGATACAATAGAATGCTATTTATAATTATCTAATGATATATCGGTTATCGATTATCTGGATAAAATTCTCAGGTAAAGAGAAGTGGAAATTACACATTGCGCTTAACGTAGGTTTTGATAATAATTCTATTTAATTTGAATTGCTGTACACAAATATAAATTATGATCGGATTATATTGACATTTTTATCGTTGAAAAATTAATATACGGATAATCAACGTTCTACTGTAATAAATATATCACGTGGCGTATTCATAAAGAAAATTCACAATTGAAAACAATTGATAGTCGTGCTTGCGATTTCAATGAATGCACCGTCGTGCTCGTAAATGCTCGAACGCTCGGCCTACCGTGCAAAAGGGGAAGATATCACGGAGAGAATTGCTAGAGACAAGACTCTGTTCATGTCTGCACGGTGCCGCTGGACTTCTGCAGTATCTGTATCTCGGGGTGTTTCTGTTTAATGTGACCCTTCAAGTTATCCAGTCGAGTCCTACGACAGCCACAGAGCGGGCACACGTAATTTCCTGGATTGTGCGTCAAATAATGATTCTTTAGATTCGACACGACCCGACCGCATAGTTTGCATTTGCTAGTGTACGTATACGGCAGCTTTTCGAAAAACTCCGACAGATTAACTCTCTGAATGTATGTAATCGGCGCGCACTCAATGCCCTGAGGGGTTAAAAGTGTCGTATCTGCAAATAGAGAAAAGTCGTGTGTGAAAAACGGCCATCGACGTGATTCGATCCGGAGAGACTGCCTCACTCCGTTTACCCTCGAGCTCTTTTCTTTTCGCTTTGATCAGATTCACTCTACTAGGGAAGGGTTACACAGGTAGCCGACATACGGCATGTCTCTGTAGTCTGTACGTATCTCTGTGTGTATGTATGTATGTACGTATGTATACCGTACTTAGGTATTCCGCGTAGGTAAGTCTCTCTGTATGTATTCGTGCAGGTGAGCACGCGAGCACAGAGAAAGATCGATGTTCGATTATTAGATGTCATGCACTGTCGATAGAAGAGACTGGTCGCACACGTTACATATTACGCATGTGATATCATAGCTGTTTATTATATTATATATATATTATATATAATATTACATATTATATAATATAATATATATAATATAATATATATACATAATATATATCTGTTATCGATCATTGATTAGACAAATATTGTACTTTAAATGGAAAGGCACCAGAAAAAAAACCTCTATGGAAAAGTCTGCGTTTTTTGCAATAGCCTTCGGGCCTCAGAGACTAGTTCATGATGACTATTTTATCGAGCCACACCGGCCCATGACATTCAGCGTTTCTTTAATTATTTTTTCTCTTTTTTTCGTATACTCAGTCTTCGACGTCTTTCACAACCTACGATGTATGTATAAATATAAATATAATATAATATAGGATCTATAAATAAGTGTATAAATATTTACTTAATACTGATCTTCCTCTCTCCATCTGCGGAACAAGGCTGCCATTACGAGATACAAAGTTGCGCGTAAGTATTATAACAGTGCACACCGGGCATGGAACTGGATAAAATACCCTAGACGCGTCGATGTTTCGTTAACAGGGGCGTTTTACGAGCAATTTCGAGAATTTCCTCGCGATTTGAAAATCATCCCCGCGCCTGTGGGGCTGTAGAACGTTTTGTCGGCCAAAGTATCGCTCTTATGCAAATCTAATCAAAGGCAATATCTCGAGGTTTCTCTCTGGCCCGATGGAAATTCAATTTTGGTCAGAAATGAACGAATGGTCTCGCGGGGTGAGTGCCGCTGTGTTAAAAGTCAGTTCCATGCGCCGCGTGCATACGAAAGAGCAGCGGTGACGGCAATTTTTGAGAGGGAAAACCTTTTCGTTTCGGAACATAAACACACTTTGTTAGACTTAGAATTTTCTCGCTTGCTCTAAAGAGGAAAAACGATTAAAATCCTCGCGTGTACGCGAGAACACACGCGCGGGAGGTAGTATTCTACGAACACGATATTTTTTTTCTTTTTTTTTTTTTCTCTGAAGAGACATTTGCACAACGTTCCTTTACACTCTTTGTACTCGAATTGACTCCGTGAACGTGAGATCTAAGCGATTCTACGAACATTAGTAATAAAAGAAAAGGAGATACTAGCGACCATTTCTTTTAGAAACGGTCAGATATTCAATACGCTTAATACTTAGCCAACCGAATAGGGAGATCTCCCCTCTGTGAAAAACACCGCTGCGTGACCAAACAGGGAGATCTCCCTTTTTCACTTTAGCAACGCGTTTTTTCTTTTTGTTGTTGTTGTTATTATCAGTTATTGTCTCCCTGGAATTGTTAATTGCGCCATTTTTTCTGCTTTTATAAAGTACGGTATATAATAAAATACATCAATTTAACGATGTAAAAATTAATTAAAAAGTTACATTGACTAAATAAAGTTATTATCGAACGATGCCACACTATAAACAAATATTAAGATGCATTATGAATTTTTAATTCATATTCAAATCATGTTATTTATCTTTAGCCATTTTTAATGTTTTTAATTTTACCTATATTTTTTTTATACCTGTAATATATACTTTTAGTTTGATGTTCTGTACAAACAATATGTGAAATCGTTAAATAAAATCATTACCGCAAAGTATAATTAACCAGTTAAATAATTTTTGAACTTCTTTGCCTTTTAAGAAGTGAATATTAGTCTTGGATTCCTGGAAAAATGCGCGGTGGACAGCGCATAGGTTGGTTTGTCCGAGCTCGATGGAAACGGTATGGCTCGCTGTGGCGCGCACGGTTGGCTAAGTGTTAATTATTTTCTTAATAATAAAAACTCTTAAATGTTAAAATATAGACGTATAATAAATAATTAGATTCTCTTACGAAAATATCAAACGAAGAACACGATTAAAAATAATCGAGCGAAGCGTCGCGATCTTCACTCGCTGATTAGAGAAATAAAGCAAATGATTGCCAGTAGTACAAGACAAACACGACGAAGGGCGAATTTCATATGGAACTGCGACCACGCGTTCCATCTGTGTCATGGAATGTGCAAGCAACGCGGCCGTTTTACGCGACAATCTCGGGTTCTGCTTCCTCTCTGTCCGATGTTCGTCTATCGCGCGTATCTTTTCGATGTTCTATACGACCGCTGTGTATAAATATAGCCGAGCACACGATTTGCATCAGCGCGTGCGCACGTGTTTTTATTTCTTCTTTTTTTTTTTCTTAATTTCTTATCACTCTCCGTCGTTCGTATTTCGCGAGCGTAACGTATGGAATTCTAGGTGAGGTAAGCCGGTTCCGATTTCGCTAAAAAATGTTTATGCTCTAAGCGCATGAACGGCGATATCAATGATCCCTCTCGTATTCCGTGCTTCAATTTAATATGCCTTTTCAAATTATCGGATCTCGTTAACGATATCATGCAGATTTGGCACTGATATTTATCAGGGAAATGCGATTTCATGTGCTTTTTTATGTTCGCTACGCTCTTGCCACAAAGCTTACAACACTCCGTACCGAGGTTGGAGTGTTCTAGCTTCGACTGACTCTCTTTACTTATATCCTTCTCTTTTTTGCAAGTTCCTGATGTTCCTGGAATTACAAGATCCCGTTTCAATTAAATTGCTTAGGCCACTAATTATGATTACCGACAATCTCTACCAGACTCATGATAAGGTATATATATATATATATATATATATATATATATAAAGAGAGAGAGAGGAATATATAAACGTGTATATGCCTCTCGTATAGTATCACACTCTACGGTCAAGTCAAATAGGTTGCAGAAAAGAGGGGATTCTCAATTAATTACGTTCTCCAATCAATATTACGATGATATCATTACGAAACACCACACTCGTATATAGTAATATTACGCATGTCTAGAAATGCCTACTCGTAACCAAAGATATAAATATAAAACGTTCATATCACGTAAAGAAGAAAAACAAAAAACGCACACCTACGATCGTCAAGAATAACAATACAAAAACGCAAAGCTAAACACAACACGTCGTCACACAACTGACGAGAACAAACCAACATCGAGAAAAGAGAAAAAGAGAGAGAGAAAGAGAAAACATATAAAAAAAATAGAACGGCATGTAAAAAAGTAAAAGGCAAAAAAATAAAAAATCAGATATTAAAACGAGATACAAAAAGTAAAAGAAGAAAGAGTTCCGTTTAAAAGACCAACGCAAGCGGAAGAACCCTGGTTGAAAGAGTTTGCTTGTAAATGCGATACTTTCTCGAGACGAGTGCTAGTATAGTCGGAGAAAAAAAGTGGTGCGAGTTTGTTCCACTGCTACTTTCTTTTATCGACGTACTAGTTGACACACACACGCGAGATGCATCCTGGAGATTAATCGATATTCAACGTTTGCCAGAATGGCGAAATTCTATGTCAACATCCTTTGCCATTTGTCGAGCATCGATACGAATTAATACAATCGTGAAACGACGACGACGACGAAGACTATGACAACAACGACGACAGCGATGATGTTACTGCAAGATCGAGCGCCAACAGTTTTCAAAAAATGGTAAACGGACCGTCACGTTAGCAACAAAATCCTTGCATTCTTTGATGACATTATATAAATATCGTTTAGACAGCGTAACGTGTTTCTCTTGAGTCAGTCACACGACGAAATTCGTCTCAAGAAAAATCACGATTACAAACGAAAACGATTCGGGTTACGTAACTCGCTTTGCTACCGAACCGGTGCGACGCTCGTGTTCGATCCATCGATCACTTACGTAACAAGAACGCAGCACGTGTATGTCCGTATTTTGTTGCTAATATTTCCATTTACTTATGTACTGGTGATACAGGTTAAAACAAACAGGCGCAAGAGAGACGCGTGAGAATGTAAGATTAAGATCGCTGGTTACGGTGACGTAAGAACGTGGCAAAAGGTATTTGTAAGAGGATAGAAAAAACAGTGTGTAAAAAGACATGCACAGAGAATCCCGCCGTAATGATATACGTATAATATATACATACATACACACGTACATATAATGGAATATGCATATCTACATATATATACGTGTATATATGTATTCCTTTATAAATAAAGTTTATAGTTATGCAAAACACACGTATATACATTTGTTCTCACGCAGATGAGACACACCCACACGCACTCGCTCGCTCTCGCGCGCAATCATACCGTGGATTCCGTTATTTTGTCACGCACACGCAAATCCACCGATGTGTTAGATGTAAAGGTGTGAGTAAATAGGTGTATGTAAATACACGTGTGTATGTATATATATGTAATATACGTAAATGTGTATAGAGTAACAGAAAAAAAAGAAGGAAAGAAACACACAACACATACGAGACCTTATGTACAATCATCAACCATACAGCTGTTTCAAGAATCTCAATCAAACAGGAGTACTGTCCATTTGCTGATACCAACAGAAGAAATGTCCACTTTGCCGATACCACTTCCCAACGGAAAAAGCAACTTTTCTTTTTTGTTGCTTTCTTTTTATTTATTTTTTATTTTCTTCTTTTTTTTTTTTTTGTTTTTTTTTTGTTAGATGTAATGTAGTTCCTATTGCTTTATTAACACATTGACGGGTTTGTAACTACTATAGTGACATAGCAAATGCACGATACCATCACCACAACACCAAGGATGAATATTGTGTCATCTATACCCATATATATATATACATATATATATAATACACGCACACATATCGTCAGTTCATGTATGCATATATATACATACACATATACAGGATACATCATAGCAAAGAAAGATGTTCGTGTTTTCTAAAAAGAGGTTACCACTCACTACGCTTGCCAGACTTGGAAATAGAGGGATGCTCGCTTCGTACGCCTATATGTACGACTCGACGCGCAAAAATTCTTGCAAACGTGCATGCACATCTCCCTCGATTTCTTAGATCTCCGGTATTTCCGTCGCTATCTTTTGCCATTATTCATTTTATTATTCGCAATTGTATCAATTACTACAAAAAGGAGGCGAGAAAAAAATGAAGTGAAAGAGGAATGTAACCTCGAATTATTCCAAGATAAACTCACTAAAAACGACGAGAAAGATGACTTATCAAAATCGTCGTTGCAATAACGGTGTTCAAAGGAGCTAAGGAAATACGTGAAATCTAAATGTAATTTTGATCATAATGATAGATATTTATAGGTCTTACCATCGAGTCCGTCGAGCATTTCTGGGGGATTATGGTGTTCAGACGATTCAATCGTTGACACACCATCGCTTAACGTGCCTGTTGTTGCTCCTCCTTCTTCACCTAGCAGTCCAACTGGATGACCCTGCACACGTCACGATTATACATTATAAATTCAACTGTGAAGAAAGACACTTCGAGGGATTTATCTATAAATTCTTCCGTCTCGAAGAATATCAGTTACTTTACTGCTACCGCGTTCGTCTACTATGCTAAATTAAGCAACGATTAAATAGAACGAAATATAAGGAGAACAAATGTTAATTTTCGAATAATCTGACCGAGTAAGGATTCATTTTAAATATATTTAATTTACTTGCGAACATGAGAGTAAAGGAGATAATATAGAAAATAAAATTGAAATCGAAATGTTATCTTTTCCTTTTTCCTAAGAACTTTTATTAGTTCGTATAAATAAAATCAACTATTGTAATTGATTCAAATTAATAAAACGGAATTACGTTGTCTTTTGTTTACTATTTGCATAATTGATAATAATAAGTATGGGAGGATGGGAGAAGAAAATATAATTTGTCGATTTCATGAAAGACAATTCATTGAAATCTTAAATGCATGCTTATTCGTACTATTTCATAGAAAAAGTCAGCATTCTCTATAATAAAAATATTGGATTTTCACATTTATTTACATTTCACGCGAGAGATATTCATCATAAAAATACACATGCTTTGGCAATTCGTCTCTTTCTAACAACACTTCAATGTTAATAACACACACTGGCAGTGTAAATGTTATTACATAAAAATATTAAACCCGCAAATATACAAATATAAATTTTAACATATAACTCGTGAAAGTGTAAATATTTTTTCACGTTAAAGATATCATTAGATACATAAACATATTTTTCGCTTAGACATCTATGTATTAATTTTATAAACTTGAACAACGGTTGCATTTTAACGTAATATTAAAAACAAATATTTAAACTATTTATAATTTTCATAAAACATTTCGTCATATAATATCTGCTAAGGTACATAAAATTTTTAAAAAGGATTTTACATGAATCAAACAATTTTACAATGATTAATTAACCATGAAAAGATAACAGCCTTAATTATACAAATATAAGATATTTAAAAATGTAATAATAAGAGCTAAAATTCTTAACTCAATTAAAAATATATTTATACCACAAAATATTAAACACATCATTATTTAAATTTAGTTTGTTTCAACAAAAATTAATTGCAAAGATCTTGTAAAAGAGATAGAAGATCTTGTAAAAATGTCAGTTTTAAACCTCTATTGAAACTATATATATATTGGAAGAAGGCAAGCTTCGTAATTTATGATCACTTACCCAAAATTGCATAGACAGTTTAATGGTTTATTAAAACTGGATATAATATAAAGAAGGATATATATATCCTTTTGAACTGCTTTCAAAATATGTATTATAGCATGAACATGTTTTTAAGAGGAAATAAATAACACAATTAAATTTTATCAAAATGTGGTATGGGTGGTAAAGTTTGTACAGCCTTAAATAATTACAGACATATATGAAGATATAGACCTTATAATAATAGGAAGTAAAAAACTGTTGACAGTTTTTTATAGCATTCATTGAACCTTCTTTTGCATGATCAAAATATTTTGTTAATGATTGAAATTAGATTGAATCTTAATTGAGCAAAATTAATCAATAATCAGCTGTTATTAAGATACAATTATAATGAAAAATCAACAAGTTTCCATGATGTAAGAATAACTTTCTTTTGCTTTGCTTTCTTTAGCTACACACAAATTATGAGCCTTGCACTTGTCATGATGATTGACAATCTCGAGCCTAAAATTACCATTCCCAGCAGCAAATGAAGTACGTATTTCGGGAATTGAATCACTCCATTTTCTACAATATTTACAAAACATAAGATTCGTTCTTTCGTCATATTCAAGCCAAGAGTACATATCTAACCATCCAATTTTGAATCTACCAGCCTTTCTACTTTGAGTAATAGAACGTTGTGAAATATTACATAAACTTGATTGAGTTATTGACAAGCTTGGCTGTGGATTTACAATTATTGATCTATTTACATCATTATTACTGTGAAACTTTTTACCACTGGCATTACTTTCGGGAGGTGAACCAAATAAAGAATTGAATTCTACGTTATTACTCTTGTGCGAATTAGTCTTTAAAGATATAGATTGATTCTGTGGAGCTTTGTAAGGATTATTAAATGCAGTCCCTGACATATTGATAGACATAGAACCTCCAGCCATGATAGTGCTTTCGCGAGAAACTTGTATCACAGCAGGATCTTGTTGATTTTGGGTCATGTTCTGTACATCCATAGTTTCGTCACTCTTCCCATCTCTTTGAACCTCCCACTCCACACTAGTCTGTCAACAGAGAAGGAAAGGATATGTGTTTAATCAACACATCTTCGATTTTGTCTTTTAGCATATAAGAAGCCAATTTCGTATCTCTATTTAAATATCCCTTCCTTCCCATGTTTTTTTGGACTGAGTAGTTGTAGGAAAATAGTAGAAAATAATTGATTACAGGAACAGTAACGAAACTTCACATTTTTTGTACAATCTACTCGACATATTGTATAATTTCACGAGTAGCTTACAAGCTATGCATGTGTGTGTTAAAGTTTTTTTTTAAATACAATTTGGTTACACAATACAACAATAAAATAGAATAAAATAACATTCTGAAATAAAAGCAATACGTAATATAAAAGATTAATTCCATTACGAAGCATAAAATATCCAAATTTACACTACATTAAAGCAACTTTTAACTATAAATATGAAAAAAAAAAATTGATTTGTTATATATATTTAATATTATAAATGATCATAGCAACTTTTATTAAAATTATATGGACGAATTTAAATATTCTATTGAATAGTTAAAAGTTATTTTTTGAATTAATAAGTAACCTAATATAATACAGCAATCATAGAAAAAGAAATGTTACAAATTATTATATGAATTTCATATTACAGGAAGCATATAACTACATATTATCAACTATTTACATGCTATCAATTACACTACATGCATGTTGTAACTCTTTCTCAGAAATATTTAAAACATACTAATACAAAAGAAAACTGAAGGGTACTTACTGGGAGGGAAATGTTGTCATGGAAGTCTGGCAAATGATGATCTAACTCTTGCTTGATCGAAGGTTGTGGCTGTGATGCAGGAGACATAGGTCGACCACCATCTTCCATATCACCTCCCATGGCATTATTTAACTTTGGAATCACGGGAGGGCTTGATTTGTAACTACATTGTGATGATGCCTGGAAAATAATAAATTACAAAATTATGCACTTTAGAAGCATTACAAATAAAATTATTTATAATCGTTATAATAATATTTGTATCTAGAATATTTAAATTTACAACATAAAGGAAATTTCTTCTTTATAATAAAAAAAAAAGATTCTTTTGATTGACTAAAATTTTGAATTATTTTCTTTATTGTACATTATTTGGAAAATTTCTATGAAAATTAAAATATGCAGAACAGTTACTTAAAGAGAGGAATTATCCAAAACATCATTAATTCTAAAGGATTAGTCTGTGTCAGAAATGATATTTTAAGATCAGCATTTGCTATATACCTCAAGGTTACAAGTACAGATATTTGGAAAGCTGTCCAATCATATAGATATATAATTTAATGATAATAAAGTGCGATCATTATCTTCAAATTTTAGGCGCTACCTGTAAGGAAATTTTGAGCATACACACGTGACTACACGTGTATACGTGTACGCATGCATGCACAACGCACGCGCGCAACTTCGCGGGAGCATATGTTTTGAAAACGATTTATTTAAAAGCGATAAATTTACATGAAACCAATACTACAACATAAACTTGCATATAATATAAAAAATTCGGCAATTAGATAATAAAATAAACGTACAATAAAGAAAACAAAACACATATTTTATGTATTCCATTTTCAAAAATACATAATATATATCATTATTTCATCACTATTGAAATTTCTGTTTACCTTGTTTTATACTGAGACATAATTTTCTTCCTGTTATATCATAATTTATTTCTCAAGCATTGTAAATAGGATACAGATTATTTAGAAAATAGCTAGTACTTACAGTTATCGGAGTACATAAAGATCTTAAAACTGATACAAATTAAAAGAAAGCGACCTACTTCATAATTCTTATTATGTTTAGAGAAAAATATTGACAAATTTTGTACACATATTTTGAATACATATCGTAAAGAAATATGGAAGAATTAGAAAAGAATTTAAAATTTCTTATAAAGAAATATTTTTGGCACGATTAAAAAGAATGAATTATTCTATTTCACTATTTTTATTCTATTACATTGTTGTTGCAGACATTTTATTAAATAATTGTTTATTATGAACTTGGAAATGAAAACAATAATAACACAAATTATGTCAGAGGAGAAATGTATGATATCTGAACTATTTAAGAGTAAAAACATAACTCTCATGATACTTACATGCATAAACTAATAACATCGATATAGAATATTTAAAATTACGTACCTGAGAATCTGACATGAACCGTTCACTGGGTGGACCACTAAGGGAAACATCATAGCTGCCCGAGGCCTTTCGTTTCCTCTTTTCAGGAAGAGGCTGAAGGTTAGGCGATTCAGTATGCCTAACACCAGATTGTGTTTCTGGTTCCGGCGATGGACTTTTTTCTTCTGCCTTGTTATTTACACTATTATCAGTGAGGCCTCTAATCTGTAACGCCTCAGCTGTTTTAAGGAACATCGGTAGCAGATGCTGACTAACGTTAACTTCTCCCTTATACATAAAGTGCAGCAACGCCTTCATTTCCGTTTCATTGACATCCTTCAGGAATATAATTGGATGGGGATGGGTATTCTGGAGGAAAATGCTCTCGAAATATGGACTGCATGCAGAGAGTATCGTCTGGTGTGCCTTGAATGTCTCTCCAACACACGCCAGGGTAACGTCGCAGAGTGCCTCTCTGGCAAGCAAGGAGCTGAGAACGTCTGTGAGGTTGGCTGGATGATTGTTCCACCGTAGGCAATACTGTTGGTCCATCTTGTCTATCTCCAATCCCAACCCTACAACCAAACTAGCTGCCCTGAACTGTCCACACTAGAGACTTTGATCACCCTGACTACAGAATGACTCCCTAACCCTTAAAACGTTAACTCACACGCCTTCTTCACGCACACTCTCCTATATCGGCCTGACGATATCTCCTCAGAGATTATATCGCAACTCTAGACCCACACAACTTCCTCCGTGCTTCTGCAAATGTGCCACATTGCAGTATAACTGTAAAACCCTTCAGGGTTCACGCGTCGCTACTATACGTACCAAAAACATTTTTTCGCATAACCTCAGTAACCGAAAAATAACAGCGTTCGCGATTTCACTTCGACAAATGTAGCGCGAATTAAAAGAAGGTTAGAGTATTAATTGCGACGCAGTATGTGTCACCCACGGATATGATAATATCCTATATTCGAAGATAATGTTTTCGGCAATGTCAATATTCGCGAGGCTTGGGCGCCATTGTCGGCCGTACTCGTCTAGCCACGAGCCTTCTCGCGAAAACTCGATTTGTTGATGCTCGATTTCTAACCATTCAAACACGCTTCACACGCGGCTTTATTTACCTAAACCCAGCGCCAGCTAACTAACGCATCGTATACACTAACGACCCGAGTTTGTTTATCGTCCCGATGATTACTCACCTTTCGCAAACTTTTTGCCATTACAACGCCACCCGACCCTTAACGTCCACTACCATACCAATCTGCCAATGCCTACGGCCTTATTTTTAAAATACTTTTGACCTTCGTGCATCTGCCGGGGGGAATGGCGCGAAGGGCGCTCGAATTCAAACGGTGTTAGTCACGCAATACGACTTCTCTCGACAATTTCGGTTTAATTGAACGTTTGTTTCACTTTATATTTACGTACTTTTGTATCGATATTTTCAATAATACTAATTTCAGCCTAAGATGCAACGACAAACTAAGAAAAATATTATCTGTTTTTCGAAAAGTAGAAAACAATAACTTATATCAAAATATCGTTATGCAAAAGTTTATTTTTCCGTTTTCAACGTTCGTATACGATACGATATAATAATAATAATAATACAATTATAAAGCCAAAATCGAAATAACACGCGATGCATAATTTACCTAAATAAAATTACCGTCGAAATGTATAAACTATAGAATACGTAAACGTTAAAAGTTAAAGAAAGTAAACAAATTCCCAATTCAACTACTTTTACTGAACAAATATCGAGATAAACGCATTTATCTTATTGACAGCTTGAAGCGCCTTATTTTAGTAGAAATTACGCTTTGTTCAATGGACTCTTTCCTCTTGTCAACGAAATTCCTATCATAGTACTATCAAAAATATAAATGATTTCAATTGTCATATATAGCGTGAAAGTTTAAGAGCTTAAAATGTTTCCATGATAATCGGAATAAACGAAACAATTCCTATTCATTTTACAAAGTTAATCATATGATTGAAAATAATTATCATAGTAAAAATTAATTTCTCTTCCTTTCTCTTTTTTTTGATTTTTTGTAAAGCATTTTTTACAAATACGTTTAGATACATCGTATGATACTTTTGAAGGTGTTACACGGAAATTCGGCTTCCCGTGAAACGTGGTAAACTTATACCCTGTTACGATATTGTAATGCACGTAATGCATGTAAAATTCATAGATCCTTGAACCAGATGCTATAAAAAGAAAATTTTGAAATTCGCTTCATTCTTGAACAAATCCCACCCTCCTTAAAAATCGAAATCTAATCTAACGATTTGTTTGCACAGTTATTATCACGTAACTACTTCCGCGAATAGAACACGATTGATAAATACGAAAATGTTGCTACTCTTTCTTCATAAGCCCGCTTCTTTTTCTGCTGGTCCATTAGTTAAATGGACGTATTTGCGCTACGTTATACGAGAGGGGATTACATTTCACGGAAAATCATGCAATGTAAAGGAGTCGATCGACTTCATTTGACTCCACTAAACGGTAATTCGCGCAAATCGTAAGCTTTCTGATATTAATTTCGGCCGTCCGCGAGCCGAACGATAATCGCGTTAACCATTCAAAATCAATAGGTAGCGGGAAAATTGGAAAATCTCCTTAATCGGTTTTCGAATATGGATTCACAAGCTTTGCCCGACCATTAACAGATTTAATCCGCACTTTGATTGGCACTGCGCAAAATTACTATTCGTCTGCTTGTCCTCGACGAAGATACGGCCGTGTTGGCAAATAGGAATTCAGTGTATTAAGCGGATAACACAGTGAGTATAATTGAATTTATCTCGAGTCCGTGTGTTTCTGAGGATTTTAAACGATTGGCCTGGCGATGAAGACAATAGATGCTGCTGTTAGGGCCGCAATATTTTTACTGATTCACCGACTGAAAATATTTTAAACCGATAACTTCGTTTAAAGAAAGCTTCGCGTTTTGCTTCGTGCTGTACTTTCGCTTCGCGGCTAGGCGTTGTCGTAAATTATAACAGACATTACCCCGATGAAAACATCTCGTTTAGGAGAGACCCGTAAATAAGCGAAAGGAAGAATATTATTAACCGTATCAGGACGTATAGTGAATTCGAAAGTATTCTGCGGAAGGGAGAAATTTTAAATGATTCGTTGCTCGAATCTACTTCTTGTTCCGTCTCGCGTACTCGTAGAAAATTTCTCACGATATATATATCTTTTTTCTCAGCTTTTCCTTCTCTTTCCCCTCGTTCGGGTGACTGTGGCAGATAGTACAAACGCGAGAATTAAAGGAAACAGAAGAAGTAGAAGAGAAAACGAGTAATCGTATCCGGTGGTATCAAGTCGGATTTACTCGTTTCATCAATGAATAAGTACTGGAAAGGCTGCAGTAGTTAACTATTAGCGCGTCTACACGGACTTTTTTAATCGCGTCGGAACCGATTTTATCGCATCGAAGAACGCAAACCTATTGCTAACAAAGAGCCTGCTCGTTTACTAGACATTAACAACACCATCCTGGGTCAACTAAATGGTTACGCAATTAATTGTGCGAACCGGTTCCTAGAGCGAGTTGCCTATAGATACCGTTCGAGAAAAGAATCTGCTTCTAAAGTAATATCTATACATATGTTTCATATGTAAATATGACATGTCTACATGATCGTCAGAAAAAGTTAAAGTCAACAAGAATATTCAACACTGAATCATGTGTATGTATGTATGTGTGAAAGAGCAAAGATCGGCGATATTACAGAACAGACATACAGAGAGAAAAATAGTAAAGCAAGGAACGGACCTGTAGATCCTCCTACAGCTGGGATATCGGCGAGCATCACCGTTATCTGCATAATTATCTCGCGATGGCCTTGATTGTTCCACAAGGAAAACAAGTGGAAGCAGGTATATCGTAACGTATTGTGGCTGAATACGTTGCTGTTTTTCGCCCCAGCGCGTTGAGAAGTCGCGCGGCAAAAAAAAAAAGACATGTTTCTGTCTTCCGTGCGGCTGGCAGATCTTCAGGGACGATCTTCGCGCGATGCATACCGGAAATGCAGCGGAGCCACGCGGCTTGCGCGATCTTCTCGCGCTGCGCGCATGTTCGCGCGTTAACTGCGCGCGCGCCGATTCCTCGTAAATTACCCAACACAGACTATTCGCGCGGCATTTCGCGATAAAACTTCTAATTATCTTTTCTTCTCTTTATCACGATGAATAATTAATGGATCGACACATGTACGTGCGTTCTTCAAGTATCGACACGATCGTTCTTCAAGTATCTTCGATTTTTGTTCGGTACTTGGTCCGATCGTTCGGACTAAAACTCGCCATGAAAAGAGTGTCGTACACGATGTTATACATAATTCACGCTCGAACAAAACGCAACGCATTCACGATAGTGCAGTAAAGTTTAATGCAGTGGTAAGAAAGTTCGCATAAAATACGCTGTCTCGATAAAAGACGCATACTGCTGCGCTCGGTCGTACGTTTTCTTAGCGACAATGCGGCGGTGTAGCTTAGAAGGAGAAGAAATAGCACGCTTTGAACGTGTAATTTTGAAAAGATCGAGACGTTTTGCTGCAAAATCTTCGGGGTCTATATTAAACGTTCTTACGCGTTGCACAAGTATTGCCGCTAATACCAGACAATTGAAAGTCGTGGTTATGCCGCAAATTAATTTTCCTCTCTGCCTCTCTCTCTCTTTCTCTCTTTCTCCTGCAATACATACTCCTTCGATTTTCTGCGATCGAAGGATTCGATCGATATCGATGCGTCATCTTGGACGACGTCACGATACGTTCAAGAGACGTACGGTAAAAAAGAGACACGAGAATTTGCTTTCTGTTCCTTCTCGTCGTCTTTTCCAGAAGGGTAAAGTGTAAACACGTTGTTTGGCGTTGATTATACTCGAACTTTCGATCAATTCGTTTTAACAGGAGCATCGTCTGCTGCATCAAACTATAGAAAATGAACAATAACTGTTCATCGGTTTGTGAAACGCGTAGTATATTCATAATACTTATTTTTCTTTACTTTTTCTCTCTTTTTTTGTGTTAATTCTATTTTTATCTTATTCTTCTCTTAATCAACGCGTAGGTAACTCGATGCACGGAAAAACTACATGCGCGCATGATAAAATATGGTTCGTTTCCTACCGCTCATCGCGACGGATTAAAAATTAATCTTGATATACCGTTACTGTAATATTTGTCCACCGAAGTGCACGATGTAAAGAGGGCATTCTGTATTTGCATAAGGAAAGAACGTTACCGGAGAAACATTGCGCAAATAATCCCGAGAAAATTCTAACGTAGCTACATACGGCTCGTCTTTTTTATTTCGAATCTTAGCGCACAAAATTCTTCGCTCGGTTTTATTTCTCTTAAATCCTATTTTTCGATCGTGAAATGACCAATATATTTCTAGGAAATTTGCATGACAAACTTTCGTAAAAACATGTGCCCGTAGGACGTCGCTTTTAAATTATATCTTAAGGAATGTTTCGTATGTACGGGCCGAAAAACGTTTCCGATTCAGAAATATCATTTCACGTATTTCGAATTCTGATTCGAGGAAGAAATGAGTTTCTTTATCCCCTCTCTCTTTTCCTTTCTACCGCTGTCTCCTATGAAAAATTGAAGAAATTTAATATTTATTACCTTACGCAACTAGGTAAATTGCAATTTTAGATGTAAACTACATAATGAGTAATTGCATAGTCGCGTATTTATTTGTCGCGCACTTCGGCTAATTACAAACCTTAAATTGAAGCACCTAGAAACTGAGAAACAACGTTTCTTCGTTTCGGATGAAATGTAATTTTTCTGACATGAAATACGATAGGTACTATATTGCTAATTTTACGATCTATCTTACGTACAATTTTGGATTCCCTTTATTTGCTACTATAAAGCTACGTATTTAAAAAAATAGATTTTTTTATCATTTTATTGAGCAAAAGTCAGTCTTCGCGCGTTTTAACTTTCATATTCGTTTCGCTTATTGAAATTCCATTGCTCGTAAATTTTCCTTGTTCTCATCTACAGCGTGAAGGAACATCTTTCGCCTGGTTTTACTGTTCGCGAAACAATGGAAACGATACGATGGTCACGAAATAGGCCACGCACGCGTTCGTTGGCGAATATATTTTCGAGAATCGACAATCGCGTTACCGCGTATTTTTGTCCGCGTTGAGCGAGTTTATGTTTCAATCGGACGGTAAACCAATAAATACAGTCTAGTTTACTGAGCATATTATCAAAATCCGCTAAACTATACAGTTTTCCTACGGAATTTAACAAGGGATTCTGATCCCTCGGTTTCGATACATACCGCATATTTTCTACGTTGAACGGTGAACAACCATTTCCCTTATTTTCCTATCCGATTATCGGCTCGCGTAAAAATAGAAAACGAACTGTCAAAACAGCGGATCAACGAACGAGCGAGGCTCGCGCGTCGATAAAAACTGGCCAAACAAATGTGTTTAAACGGTCGTGCGACAAGAAATATCAGCGTCGTATTTGATCGGTGGTAGTTGAATGTTTTTGCCTCGACGTGGGTTGCGTCTTAGTCTCTCGAAGGGAGATTGACAAAGTGAGAGAGAGAGGAACACGCGACGCATGCCTCTAGATCTCGCGATCGATGAGTCCGGTTCTGGTAGGTTGTTTGCGGGCCACGGAATAGGCGCGAATCCGCAGCTGGCCTCCCCTCTAAGCGAACCACCGCGTGCAGCCAGAGGAAAGCCGAGCGCGCAAATTGAACGTATTCTCTCGATAGAGCTAACGACGCGAGGGTGTCGCGCGAAGGAAAATCTGAAAATCGACGCGCCGATACCGTGAAGGCGGATTAGGCGCATCGTTACCTGGTTTACTGAAATTCGTGAACATGAAATCCTGTCGGCCTGGCGTGTAGCCGCACCATGCAGATTCAGAGGAAGGATCCCTTTTGATCCTCCTACGTGAAGATCTTCCGCGACGATCTTACGGGGACAATCCTTCCTGGTGACGAACGAAGACGATCCTCTTCACATTCACGGAAGGAACGATCAGCAGGCAGCTTCTTTTGTATTTCACGATGGAACTGCGATCTCTGCCTTCTTCATGGACAGTACATTCGCGCACACGACAGTTACCAACGGAAAGAACGCACTCGTAATAATCGTTCGACACCGAGTAGATATTATACGGTATCTTCAATTCATGAAACGTTCGTCATTCATGATCGCAAACGCGTCAAATCGTACGAACGAAGAAGCAAGGCAGGAAAGGAAGTTTCGATATGTAAAAACGAGAAACACAGACGGCGTAATCAGAGAAAGTTGTGTTAATAACGGCCGTCGGTGATTACTTTTTCTCGTTGAATCGACGATCGACGGCAAGATCGAAACGAAATATTCTCGCGTAGCACGATTATCTCGCGACGCGACGTCGAAGACGTACAAATGTGGACGAAACTCCGAGAGGGAGAAACAACAAAGTGGCGTGTGTACCAAGTTGGCCGCGAAGCGCGACTGAGGCCAGGGGTGGCGCCGAGAGAGAGAGAGGGTGGCGTGGATGCAGGTCGACGTGTACGCTGCACGGACACATCCCCCCTAATGAATGCACCAGGCATGTGCGAGGGATTTTATGTTCGCCGCCGCCGCCGCCGCCGCCGCCACTACCGCCGCCACCTCTCTCTCCCCTTCAGCCTTCGCCACCAACCGAGAATCGGCCGCCACCCCCGTCGCCCAACCTCCGCCAGAGCTCACTCGTTCCCGCTAACCTCCTACCCCGACTCAACCCCTGCCACCCTTCTTCCTTCTCCTCTGTCCTCCTCTTCCTCTTCCGTTCTTCACCCTTCCTCCTTCACGCATCCCTCTCTTTTTCTTCTCATCCCTGTCGCTCCTCGCGTACCTCCTTGTCTCGCGTTTTCTCTCCGACGAGTGAACAGCGGGCCACCACCCAACCGAGTCGCGTTGAAGCCCGTTTTCGCGCGCGGTACTCAATGCGTTGCACTCGTCGCAGCGCGAGCAGACGCGCGCCGGTCCCCAGGAAGCAGCGTGGGCGGTTTTGCCCCGTTCGTCGGGACCCTCCGCTCCTGGGGCTGTGCCCGGTTTTCGCCTCCTCCTGCGTGCCTGCGGACGTACCCTGCACCCGCGATTGGTACGCACAACTAACCCGCCCGTACGCGAATCCTCTCCTGCACCTGCCACGGTTCTCCCTCTTTCTATTAATCTATCTGTTTCTCTTCTATCTCGTTTCACGCGCCTGCCTCCCTCTTCTATCTTTCTCTCCTTCGACCCTCTCACCCTCTCACCCTATTCCCCTTTCTCTTTTCCTCTCGCTTTCTGTTTAACCCTCTCTCACCCTCTCCTTCTATTCCTCCGCTCGTATATTTACCCCCATTCCGCCTGCGCGTATCCCGTTCATCTTCGTCCACAAGCTCTCGCTACTCTCCGGGCCACTGTCCTATCTGTGTTCGAAGTTGACCACTGAGAACGTCGCCGAGGTTCGACTGCGGTTTTCGCCCTCGAGTTCCTCGCGCGCTCGTGGCCGAACGAAGCGCAGCCGATATTATCGCTCGATCCACGTCGATCTACCCTATCCATCGGTACCATGCTACACGATCACCACGGGAGAGAACCTGGATGTTACAACGGTCGGCTCCATGCAATTTTAGCGAAGCCTTTAAGATCCCTCTGTGCGTTACACGATTCGTAGGTATTATCAGTAACATAATTGATGTTCTGCGACTCGGTAATCCTATCGGTGCAATCCTATGCGTTCCGTGTGCTCGAGCACGATAACTCTATGCATAAGAGAGAACTTATATGCGTTTCTAAAAATGTGTCGCTAATCCTAGTTGTAACGTTCCGATTGAATCGTAGTCACTCCGCGTGTTCTGGTCGACAAACGGTTCAAGTGCGAGTGTACATCGTAAGTCTCGTAAGGACACGGTGCGTCCTAGATGAGGGTCTTCCACAGCGAGCGGCGACGGCACGCGAGTAGTAACTAACTACTAATAGTTGACAGCTCACGAGCCGTGTCGTTACTCTAATATTGTCGCAGGGTCAGGGAGATGAAAGCTCGTTAACAAACGATCCGTTGTTAAACGCGCCATCTTTCGTCGAAACTTTCGTAGAACAAACGATCTACGATCTTAAATCGCTTACGATTAGCGAATTACCATATGCTTATCGTTACAAGTGAGTCTCGCGTGTTAACAGCTTATACGAATGTGAGTTTTGCGTGCCCTCGAAACGACAAGACCATTGGAAGTCGTAAGGTCACGTCATGTCGGTGCAAGTTCGAGATCACACGCTGAACAACGGTTCCATGTCAACCGGGATGATCCTGTCGGACTCGCTCTAATTTCCAAAAAGAGACCGCGTGTCCAAAGGAAAGTACAACGTTCGACGAAAGTTTAGAACGTAGCTTAGCTGGATTTGCGTGACCGGAGAAAGGAATTTGCGTATTATCCATTTTTGAGGGACCGTAGCCACGTGTACAATCTCTGCGTTTAATTTGTATTCAGCCTAGGTCCCGTGGCATCTTAAATTTCTTTTAGACTTCGTGACGCTTATGCGCTGCTTCAACCACGTAACTCGTAACGTGCATTAATTTCAGATTACATCGAAAGCTATCAAGGCCGAGCGCGTCTCACGGCGTGCCTTGGATCGCATTGTACTGTTTCCAAGGATTCTCTCCCTCTCTCGCTCTGATCGTTAACTGCGTCAAGAGTGGATTAGCGAATATAACGGTCGGTTTACATCTCCTCCGCAAAACATTCGCGGATCCTAAATGCACGTCTGTGAAGGGGTACTCTGTACTTCCCTTTTAGATACCCGTGACTACCCTTTTAGATAAGAGACACGGGGCCTCTAAAGATTGAAATAAAGTATTTACTCCGGTTTCTCGGTGGGATTGTGTTTTCTTCCAAATGTTTCAGTAAAACCAGGCGACGTTGGATTTTCCTTATTTGAAGTATATAGGAGAGGAGACGGTCGTTAACTAACTGTATTACAACGATCTCCCCGGTTCGAGAGATAAAAATCGTGGACAAAAGACGAGTGGAAGAGGAGGAATTAAAAGAAGCAGAATACCGTAGACTTAGGTGGTACGCCGACTCGCGTATACTCAAATGAATCTTTTCGTTTGCCGTGCGCGTCAAGAGGCCAGGCCTTTAATAAACTTCCCGGGATTTTCACCGAGCCGTTGCGAATAACTGTTACCTATTACCTGTCACGCGCACGCTTACGAGTTTACCAAGACCAGCGAGTACGTGTAACGTGGAACTAGGTCCAAGATGCGGACGTAAGAACAAAGGCCACGGAACGATCGCATGAAAGTTTCTTGTCGGAAAAGAAAAATGGAAAAGGAAACTCGCGAAAGGGAATTCTCTGATCATTGTCACGTAGCTATATTTTTCCCATGCCGTTCTAAAGGAAAGGAAAATATTCTTCTTCCCTTTTTTTGGGGCAATTTCGAGTCGTACGATCCCGCGGTACGGTTTGCTGGCAGCTTCGCATATTTGGCACTCGAACGACGACAAAGCGGAAAAACTCGATCAGAAGAAGGTAAAAGCTCGACGTATCGCAAGGGGAGAAAAAATAGCCAACGGACGAAGACGCTGCAGGAACGATTGTGACGCAAGTATCTCTCGGGGGACGTCGCGATACACCGAGGGAGTCAGTGTCATTAACGAAGCGCGGTAGCATGAAGCGTCGTACAGTGTATCATCGACGTCGATGAACAATGGCCGGACCAGGCTCCGGAGTGTTATTCGAGCATCTAGTTATACACGGTTATTCAGAAAATTGTGCTTGAATGAAGTGTGCATCGCTGATTAAATAATACCGGACAGTGCAATAACGATTTCATCAATTTATTGCGCATCATCGATTGAACTTAACGCTGGCTCTATTAATTTACCGACATTGGGCCCAGAGGGCATCAATTTGTAGCCGTCGCGTCGGTTTGCTAACAGCACGTGCTATGCCAAATTGCGTGGCTGCGATGAATCGACGCCCCGGTCCGTGATACACGCGATCGCTCGTGTGCAATTTTCCATCTCAAAAATTGTAAATTCAATCAGGGCAAAGACGCGACAGTAAAAAAGAAAAGAACAAAAGTATAGAAAAAGACTCTACGCGCCGACTATTGTTGCTCCTGTTCTGTCTGAAGATTCGGACGATTCGCTATTTTATTCCAATCACGTTTTTTCAACGGGACGTCGTATCGAATCGAACATCTCAAGACCTTCCTCGGAACGAAGGAAATGAATTCGCGAGGACAACGTTCTGCTCACTGTGCTACGCATCTCCTTCGCGAACGCAACACGATGCTATCGACGCAGCCAAACCGCGGACTATCGAAATGCGACATGTTTTCACTGCGTTTGACACGAAAAGCGTACGTTAATAAATTTGGGAAACATCTGTAAACATTCGCTGATTGCCAAACTTGTATCCAGACGTACAAACATCGCGCTCGCGGACTGAAAAAAGAACTGAAAGCAACCTCTGTCGAGAATTTGCCATCTTTCATTTTGGATTGTTTAATTTTTTACCATCGTATCGCGCTCAGACATGGCCGCTACACTGATTGGAATTATTTAGTATTGAACGAACAGTAATAATATAATGGGAGGAAACGTGCATGTGGCTCGTGCAAGCTTTTAACTCTTACAACTATTCAACGTTACATCGTTGAGAAAGCTTGATAAAAATGAGAATAAATGATCGTGATATTACGTTATATTCAGTGCGTGGGACGAATAGAGTTGAACATTCCAGTTAGCGTCCGATGACATCTTGTTATACCAATTTCAGCTTCCTCTTCGAACCAGGAATAGCATTTGTTCTAAACTTAATATACGATATATTTAAATATTTATCGATGTACGACATTCTTTCGTCAGAGCGTTGATTGTGTAGGCTGAGTTAGAGTGGCTCTTTGTTTTAATAACTGAGAATAAATATACTCCTGCAAAGGGTCAAAGGAATTTTTCAATTTGTCCCACAGATATTTTGTTTCTAGGATAGAATAAAGAAAATATTAAAGCAGTTAGATAGTTTGAATCGTTTCGAGTGGATTGAAATGGTTCGAAATTCCAATTTAGCTGCTGTAAGTTTCTGCTTGTACGTCGTTGAAGCGAGAAATGGAGATTTTATTTTCTTCTTGTCGTTACACTCGTTATAATAAATTAAAGTTTTATGCAACATTTGAAGCGGTTTTTAGTGGAAATTGCTTTCTACAACAAGTTTCCGCGAAATATATCAGAAATATTTTCTCAGGAAACGTTTCTCCTCGTATTTTCTTCGACTAATAACAAGATTTTATTAACAGCATGTTTTCTACCATCGCAAACATTAAGAATCACGACTACGAAAGTATCAATACGAGCATCTACCGAGTATGATAGAAGGATCGAATTACTAAATATGCTATCGAGGGATCGTCAATTGTGAAATATCTGAATGTTGAAAAATGGCAGAATGCAAAGATCACGAATTATTTAAAACAGTATGTAACGCTATACGGAATATTCAGATACAATGTCGTCGTCATTCCAAAACCGAAGTTGTGATAAATGATGAAAGAAATGTTAGGAATTTCTGTGTAAAACCTGTATCGAAACGTTGCAAAATTAACATATGGATATTCCACGAAATGACTCACAAATCACATTAAAGAATCTTGAATGTTTACACCGACGTAGGGGGGGGGATATGTATTTTACATCGAAGAGATCTGCTTTAAACTTTATAGAATCGAATTCTACGATCATTCCCAACGTACATCATGAAATTACGCAAGTTACTTGAAGATGAAAGAAATTATCTGTCAAAATATAAGATGATATAAATGACAGTAAATTTGTGATGAGTTAAACTTCATTGATAACATTAATTCATCGTACGAGAAGGGTTAGATCTTTACCAAACAAAACTTCTTTCAATGTCCAGTCATTAAATCCATCTGTCGTCTGATATACCGGTTTATCAGTTTACCATAATTGGCAGATTTCATTGTTTAACACTCTCGTCTGTGCGAAGGACGTAGCCCATTTTAGACACGTCGTATTAGAAACGTGGAGGAGCAGCGGTGAAAAAAAAAGACACTGAAAGAGAGCAGAGACGCGAAGGAAGAAAAACAAGTCGTCGTCATTGTTGCTTTCGACAATGTAGCTGTACGGTTGCATTGGAACACGTATCGCAACGAACTTGTATAGATATTGCGTTAAACTGCGAAGAAAGCGAAGCACGGGGCCGTCGTTCGCATGGAAACTGGAGTGAGTTCCGCGAAGAAGTAAGGAGAAGAGCTGAAGGGGATGAGGAAAACGGAAGAATAGCGTAACTGGAAAGAGCGTCGTGCAACTATCGACCACTCTCATTTCGTCATCTTCTTCGTTGTGTGTATCGGGCATATCTTGGGTCTTTCGAGTAAATTCCGTGCAATCAACTAGCCAGGATGAATCTGCCTGCCGAGTGGAGGCGAGAAGTCGCAATAAAATTGACGATCGAAGAAAAAGAGAAGTTGTTAATTTCCTTTTCCCCAGCGTTACTCTCCATCCGCGTTACGATGGATTCGATCTTGTCGTTAATCTATCGATGCCCCAGCGTTATTGTCCATCTTGTGCACGAGTTTTCAATAAAAAAGGAAAAAAGAAGAAAAAAGGATAAAGAAAAGAGTAAAAAGAAGGAAATGACACCATGAAATATTAAAAGTTTCGCGCCAGTGTACCACGATGACGAGCACGACGTTCGTTACTTGTTTCGATTACTCGACGAAGATTAATACGCGCCGGCTAATTAATACATCAGCTATCTCCGTAAACTTTCTTCTTATCGCGGGATGTATCTTACGGTGTCGAGGACTGATGAAAAGCCTGCTGACTTAAAGTAACCGCTCATCACCGTTAGGCGCGTCTTTATCGTATAAACTAAGGAAAACTGGATTCAATAAAGAGACCAGGATTACGATCAAGTAATTGTACGTGATAAAAGGGAAGATAAATCTGGTTTCTAATCGATCCATTGGCAGAGTTTGTTATAATCAGCCATTGAGGGAGTTGGTCACAGCCACAGCTGTCTCATTGACTTTCCGTGACGCAGTCGGCTTTTACCCTCGAGGGAAAAGATACTATCCGACCAGAACCGAGAAAGAAGAATCAGCTGTGCGTCGGTGTAGCAAAAGTAGAATGAGGACGTGGAAGAAGCCGAGTAGTCGCGTGCCAGACAAACGTCTGCTTCGTGCATCGAAAAACAGGAGTTCCACGTATAGTTGCGAGAGAATGGGATAGCTTTTACACGAGCATGAACGTGCGCGCGTGCGTGCTCGTCGTCGAGTTCTCGATTCGCTGGAAAGTGAACAGAGCGGAGAAAATAGAGCAAGAAAAAGATGGTGAAAGGGGGAAAGAGATACTGACGGTGGCGACGATGGTGGTAGTAGCGATACGTGTGAAAACGGTCTGAAAATAAAGGGCTGAAAGAGGGTTACGTAGCGTCGCAACCCGACCAAGCGGTCGTCGCAGGAACGAGATAGTCGTGGCGCCTTCTTCCTTTTGCGAACACGAGCGAGAGAAAACGGTTCGGTCGGCCAGAGTAGAGCTACAAGTGGTGATAAACGAGGCCGAATCCTCGTTATTGCCCGTTGGGGAAGTCTCGAAAATTCCTGCGGATTTCAACCAGTTGATTCCAGGATAACAGAGCGTCGAGTCGTCTTGAATTAGATGAATATCATTGCTAGTACAATTCTGTTTCTTATGAACGGTATATGTAATGAATCGATCCGGTGGTAAAACGTAGAATAGGCTGTTAGAACGTCCGAAGTATATCGTGTAATGTTATACCGCGTTCTTCGCCAGTTCAACGAGATGGAGAAATCTTATTATAGAAATACGTAGCCAGAATAATAAAAGCGGGCAGTTTATCATTATTTGGAAGTCAATTTCTGTTCCAAAAGACCAGACGGTTTGATAAACACGTCGTATTCTCGCGTCGAGAGGATACATCGCCCACTTTGGTTTCTGAAACCATCTTCAGCCAACTATATTTTGCTTAAAGGAAACGCCTATCATCCTAGCTAGGTGCTCCGGTCTTAGTATAGAATATACTTGTTGCAAAGGAGGACAAGAGGAGCGGTGATCGTGCAAAACCGTTCATCGCGCGGCGAATTTCACTCGGAAGCATTCCGCCGGCTCTTTCTCCGAGAAATCTCCGGTCCTATGACGGAAAATGAAATCCGATATTGTAATTCCACGCGCTTGTGTAACGCGACCTGCCATTGGAAACGTCGAGAACGACATGTGCGTCGCCCTTTTTCAAACCCGACGCTGCTGCACTTCGTGAAATGAATTTAAAGCGTGGGCGGCACGGTGACGCGAACGTGAACGCCGCGATATTAAAACACAAAACGGCTGGATGTCAGACTGAAATTCGCTAGAAACCACTGGCTACGCTTTATACGAGCTGCAGACACCTAATAATAACGTGACGCGACGCGGCCACGTGTGCTCGTTTAAATTCGACGTGTGAACGCCAAATATGAAATTAGCTATATCCCAAGTTATCTCTCCGCCGAGTTCGAACGTCGCGTCGCGTCAGAGGTACTCGACAGGATTAGCTCGAAACCTTTCGACGACGTAACCTCGCGTGAAATTTTCCATAACGTTCGAAAACCGTTCAACGTGTTGTCGCTCTTTCCTTCTTGCCATTCTAGTTTCTTTCGTCGTCGAACCACGCGCCGTTCGTTTTTTCGTTCGTTTGCTCGCCAACCCGACTTATCTGCTTGTTCTTTCGTTATTCCGTGAATAAATAATTAAACGAACATGCGCGTGCGAAAGCACGATGAAAATTTCAATCGATGGCTTTTCGTCCGTTCACTACTTCAAAATTATTCATTGATCTCTTTTTCGCAGTCCGGTCTATCCCACTATTTCACACTCCCTTGTTCCGCTTCTCTTAATTTCTCTCTCTTTCTCCGTCTCTGTTTCTCCCGGTGGGAGCGGCTGCGAGTCCTGCGACAAGGAATTCTCTGCTCGCGCAGCATCCATATTAGCCTATTCGAAAACCTCGCTTCACATTGCATTTATGCCACGCTGATGAGCGTTACAGGACACGTTTCGCAATTGTAAAACGTACGTCGATGTATCTGTTTCTTTCAACAGCGATATAGCTGGAGGAAAACGGGGAATGGCCTATGAATATCTACCACTTCGACTAGCGTTTAATCTAGGTCAACGGAATTGAATGTAGGATCGAGTTGAGATACTCTGACTATAGAGTGTCAAGACCAAATACATTCGGAACAGTACTGAAATTTGATGGAATAGATTCGAAATAAATAACGACAACGATTACGCCCGGGATCGTATTTTGTAAGAATTTCCATGGTTAAATATACCATACTGAAATGGAGTGTAAACGCACGCAAAGTGCTAGAGTAAATTTCATCCTGTTTCTAATGTTTCTTACCTACGAAAATCTCTCTTCTGAAGCACAATATATCGTTGCTTTGTTGACTACAAGTAATTCCCAGAAGCTGTGTCACGCTCAAAAGAAACATCTAGCGTCCTACTCCGCATTCCTTTTTGCCTTTGAGATAAAATAAACGAGGATAGATGAATGGGACATTGTCTATTATGCTGAACACTATATAGTTTATTTGTAATGAGATTTCTTACTCGTATGTCTGAATTTTACGCGCAATAAGCAATTTCGACATCCTAACAGCGTTTCATAAACAATTTAGTTGTTTTTACGCTACTGATATAAATCTAACGACTAATGCTCACGTAGCCAATTCTTTAACATTCATAATGACGCATTGAACTTGACCCGTACACAATTACGGTACGCTTCTCGAACGAACTGTTCGTTCTAACGCGAGTAAACAGCTTCCAGAAAACTCTCTTTTACTCAACGCTACTATTTTATTCGTGCAAGTGTGCGAGGCAAAGGCGGGCTCGAATAATTCGTTCGCGCAAGCCTGAGGTTCCGTGTCTTCGCTACTTACATTCTTCTTCTTTATCTAACAAACAAGTTAAGCGTGCAATGGTACACGCATTTGACCTATGTATATGTATAAGCGGATGTACAGGAAGGCAATGTAAATAAATGATTTCAAGTAACGCCAGGCCACGCTACCGCTGCTAAATCATCCCGCGGATCAATCATACCTTTGTCGCGTATTACAACGGTGAATCTGGGAATGGGAAACGTCGAACATCAGCCAGGAAGTAATAGACGAGTGATAGAGTTGAGCACGGCGAATTTTTATGGCTAAATCGATGTTGCACGCGGAAAGGGCAAGACTGTGTGAGAGGGAAACGTCAGGCGATTCGTAGAGGGGCAAAGAGAAAGAGCGAGAAGGATAGCAAGAGGAAAATAGCAGGGAGAGAGAGAAGGCTCGATTGGTCGAGGAGAAGGGAGCAACTGCGAAAGAGTGAGCGAGAGAGGAAAAGAGAGAGAGAAAGGTGAAATGTGTATACACGTACGATAGAGCGACAAAGAAGGTGAGAGGCAAAGGGCGCTAGAAATCTGGAGCGGGGATAGATCCAGGGGCTTTTGCGCTGTGCACGCGACCTTGAATGCCAGCCAGCCTAGACCTTGCCACAGCTCTTTCGCTCGGCTTGCCTAGTCCAGAGACCGCTCCGCCTCTACATACATACTGTTGTTTCGAGCGCCGCGCCGGCCTAAATCCGATATCTCGCTTCCTCTTTCTTCTTGCCTCACCTATCCTATGGCTTGCGGCGGGTTCAGACCGCGCGCGATCGCAACGATTACGTAAAGATAAAAACTCGAATAATCGCTGGCTGGATCTCTGGTAATTTTACTTAGAGTCATATTGTTCGGTGCAATTATTTCTGAAATGCAACAATGTTGCATTTTGTAGAGAAACTTGGACCTAGAATCACATTTTGCTATGACTAAGCAGTATCACATAATATAGCTGTACAAACTGTAATTTAAAACTTGAATCTGTACTTACGCTTCTTGTCAATGCGCTTGAAAATACGATATGAATTTTTATATAAATATATAATTTTCTATAATTAACATATTCGTATGCTCCTTAATGCATATAATGTTCTTCTCGTTTTATTCTGAATTTTATGTTGAAAATTTTAAAGGAATAATTTAGGACGATCAAACTGGAAAACAACGAGGTGGAAATTCTACAGAATATCGCATATTTACCGTGCAAACATCGAAGGATACCAGGTCGTAGCTTAACTTTCTATTTATACTCTTCTAATGATGAACTTGTACATTCTTTTCTAAACAAAACTGATTTATCTGACCTTTATCGTAAATATACAGGCATAGCAAACCTACGACTGAAAAGCAACAAAACAGATAGTATTTCTGAGATACGCATTTAGAAACATTCTTACTTACATCAGGCATTTTCATTTTTATGACATTATGCTCTTTCTATTTGTAAAAGGCAGACGAAGATATCGTTTCGCCTTATGATATAGATGAATATTAGATACTTCACTGTAGATTTGTGTCTACTGATCACGGAGCATTTAAATTGATATTTATATTTCAAATCATACAAGAATAATAATATCTGAAGTATAGCGTTCAAGGTTTACGATTCTGTTGCTCGCTGAAGCGTTCGCGCTAGATGGGATCATAACGGATCTTTGGACGCGACCGCGCCTAGAATCCAATGGGTCCAACACAACTTCGCGGTTTATCCACCTGACTTTTTATGTTTTTGCCAAATTGTGCACTTCTTAAGATTGCAGCGGCATCTGCCTTGAGAATCGCGAGGCATTCATAATCACGTGACTACAATTGCACCGGTTTTCTACTCAGATGTTACCGATCACATGATCTATTGAAGTTCGTGTTAAATTACACCGATTCTTTATTTTCAATGGATAGTGAGCTTAAATTGATTTTGAAGAAATATGAAATTCCTTATCTTACGTTTCCAAGTATTAGGTAATTTTATTATCTTTGTATTTTATGTCTCTTCTGAAGAATTGTAAATTATGAAGTAAGGAAAGCAAAGAATCCTTGTGAACGATATAACACTTTTAATAAATATAGTAATATATGTTATACTGTTATACATATATGTGTGTATCATTGCGAATAACTTTGTAAGTAATATATTTGTACTATAGAACTGTATGATATATAGTACGATAATATGAAAGAAAAAAATGTAAGCAATATTGTGTGTATACATAAAATTTCACGAACGTAAGTAAATTTAAATATGGCTGAAGTTATCACATGTGGTTGCTATATATAATAAAACTCTTATAACTTATTCCATTATATTTAACATTTTATCAAACAATAATATAATATAAAAAAGTGATTTTAAGTTCTATCGTTCTTTATTTTAATACAAAATCAAAATATTATAAATTAAGGTAATATTTGTCAAAAAGTGTTTCGAAATACTTTTGTTGTTTATAGATGTCATATCTAGCACCGATGTAGAATCGTAGTACATAATGTATGTAGTACATAAATTTGTAATTGTGCTAAATCTAATATAATATTCAATCAAAGTACAAATTTTTACTACGTTTTGTCTGTCGGAATTAATTTGAATTTGCTTTATTAGGTTTGTAAGAGATATTTTACTCTATTATTTAAAAGGTGTATTGCGCGGGTACTCAAAGTCTTGTGCCGCCACTGGGACAGAATTCAAATGTGTGCCGCTTTGAGTTCCGCGTGTCGTATCGTGGCTTGTAACTAAACAGGCTCGTTGATTCGATTAGTGAGTGTTTGAAATTGGTGATCGTACGAGTTATTCATTATGAATAAAATGATGAGGTTCAGAAAAAATTTCAAGTATATTCAAAATTACAATTTTCCACCTACAAAACTTCGAAATATGTTTTGTACACAATGTAAACACCAATTCTTTTTTGAAGGTAATCATTCACGTTCCCGAGTCATATGCTTGCCGGTGTTTTTTTCTTTCGATTATTTACATATTGTACATATTAAGTCTAAGCGAAATAGTTATTTTTAACCTTTTTTAATGTGATTTCAACAATCGTATTGTAAAGATCTTGTGATCTACTTCCATGAACATATATTTTCGTTAATGACATTTTATAATAAGAAAAAATAGGAAATTTACACAAGAAGCATTGTTAGTATGCCTGCTATTTTTCTTTGTAATTCTAATATAAATGATATCCTAGAGGTTAGAGTAATATATAAATTAAGGTTGATAGCATTGTTTAGATTTGTGTTACTCATGTCCATTTGTAAAGTATGATTAGAAAGAATACTAAGAAAGCTTTATCTTGTTTGTTTCAGCATTTGTTCCTATGCGTGGTACAATACCTTTGTTATTAGACTGTGGACATATAATATGTGATAAATGTGCTAAATCATTTGTTAATCAACCTTGTCCTATATGCAATATAATCTCAGAGTGTGACAGTAATAATATACTTCAGTTACCTCTAAACATATATGCTTTGGGATTAATGGTCATGTCACATAATCGACCAATTAATACAGATGAGCAAGATATTTCTTTTTTTAAACCTTCTACTTCTAAATCAAAGCAACAGAGCATACAAGGTCTGTATCATATTAGAGAAGGAGAAATTATATTTTTTAAACGATGCTTTAAGTTACAGTGAAGTATCCTTTATTTTCAGGTTTATGTTCTGAATGTGGAATTCAAGCAACACTAAAGTGCCAACAATGTAACGTTCTCTTTTGTCATATTTGTTATTCCAAGGTATATTGCTTATTACAACTGCTTTTTATTACATTATTATTTGTTTGTTTTTGGGGATGTATCATTTATTGCATTTTCTATAAATTATAAGAGTATGAATGTCATAGTTTTGTGTTTATATTATATTAGATTCATGGGAAAGCGCTACAAAATCATTCAAAGGTCATGATAACGGAGGAAAATAATGAAAATTCCTTCATTTTAAAAAATACTTGCTCAGAACAGTGCCTTGAACGGATAGGATATTACTGTGAAAATTGTGATATAGCTGGATGTTCACATTGTATGATACAATTACATAAAAAACATAATTATTTTCCTTTAAGCGAACAGGTTTGTATTATAACCGATGTAAATAATTTATTAGCGTAACACTGAAAAGAAATAATATAGCTTTATTCGTGTGTTTATTAGAACGATAAACTGATGACTGAATTCTACGATGTGTATGACCGTGTGAATGAGAATCTCAAGAGAGTTCAGCAGGTTCAAAAGGTAAGTTTAAATTAATTTTTTATTCTTCTTATAGAAAAGTTATTAGATCTAAGAGCAGATTATTATGACTTATAGTGCATGCATAATGAAGAAAAATACTCATGTTAAATGGTAAATAAATAATTTTATTATGTACTTGCAACAAAGTATTAAATACAAATATTAATCATTATCATAGAATCAATTTGTTGCAATATAATTAATTGTACAAACTGTTCTCTGAAGTAGCAAAAATTTTCAAATTAATTTATCGTCATACTTGTTTATAATTGGGTATAATATGTTGCATATATGATATATACCTAACATATAAAAGACCGTTATTTGTCTGTAAAATGCATGTATAAATGCATACGTTTTTTCATAAAGTAATAAAGAATATATGCAGTTATAAATAATTACATAATACAAATATGACTAGAGGGAAGAGAAATACTTATTGACATTATCGGTTGTTCCATATGTGTCCAGTTCCTGCATTTCCAGTTGCTTTAAGTGCTTGAATAATTAGATTCTGCATATTAGTTAAATATTTCATTACAGTAATAATGTAGTAATTTGATTTCTTCAATCTAGAGATCTTATACCAAAATTTTCTTATAAAATACACTATATATATAAGAATAAATCACACACAAACCTATAATAAAAATATTGCACATTTTTGAGTTTCACAAAATTTCTCCACATCCAATGATGTGTAAGAGACACAACCTATAATCGTTCACTGCTATTTATAACAAATAATGGCAACAAGGTATATACGTTAAATACGTACTAGAGTTGAATCAGCAAAATTACAATAATTTAACTAGGATCTAGACATATCGTTTATTCATTTTCTTTCTCCTGTGTTTGTTGTTTATCCTTGAGTTTTTCTTTTTGCTTCTCTTTCTCTTTCTCCTCCTGCTGTTTCTTTAGCTTTTTCTCCTTCAGTTTCGCCTCCATCTCTTTAAATTTGAGCTCTAAATAACGATCTACTTCCGGACCGGTGAAGTCCTCCGGGAACTTTGGCATTATCGGCAGAATGTACTTGTAGAGTCGTTCGTTTAACACGTATAATTGAGTTGTCGTTTCGCATTTCACGTTGAACCACCAGTCGCACGTCAATGCCACTTGACTGAATATAGTACCGTTCGGGCATAAAAACGATGATTTACCACCATTAAGATCGCAGTAATGCCATACCTGCGAGAACAACATTATTATCACTGTTAGAAATCGCATAGCAACTTTGAAATTTCTGTATACAAGGTGAACAAGAATAGGTGGTACAAATGTTACGCAAAGACAAATTTTTTCAACCATCGTTTTTCAATATTTGTATATGGCAATAGGATCGAGAGTTTCAATAATCCCTTAATTAATACAATTGATAGATTTATTAACGGAATTATTAACATTACTTGTTACTTGATAACTTTTATGACATCATCCAGGCATTAGTCATGAGAATTTATTTTTTCATAGATCTTTCAAATTTTTATATATAACTCTACAACAGATCTTGTTTTACAGTTTCAATTTATATCTATATATCATTCTTTAATTGTTCCACTCATTCTTGCCTAGCTTGTAACATAAGTCGTCACACGATCGATTTTATTATTAGAAATTTAATATTAGAAAGTAGAAAAAATAGACATTACCTGGCATCCAGTTTCCGGATCGCCAAAGAATCCTTTGTAACGCTGTTCCTTACAATTGAAATTCGTACGAGGTATACTAGAATAGGCCGGATAGTCGACATTAGCCTTTCCTCTGGTAGCACCGTATTTTAGCGACGTCTTTGGGACAACTTCCGTGGTAACAGGTGGCAAGAGATATCGTTCCTGTTGCAATACATCGTCACTCAAATCCTCCGTGATAGCGTAGGAATGATCAGTCGGATCTTCGTTGGTTTGCGGTCTAATCGTCGGTAGGAACGGTTCTTTCTGTTTCGTTGGAATTTCTTGCACAATAGGAACATAATATTCCACCACGTTGTTGTTGGTCAAGCTGTTCGTGTTGTAATTCGACTGAGGTGGCGGTTTAGGTTTCGTCTCATCCTCGTACGACGTTATTTTGTAACGTTCAGGATCATCGGTCAAATATAGCGGATTTGGTGTAGCTTGAAATCGCGTTTCGGTTATTACCTTTGGCCTCGTTTGCGGTCTTACCCTGAAACTCGTTGGTTTCTCCGGTATCCTGGGTGGTAGAGGTGCCACCACTGGTGTTAAAGGAGACGCTTGGACCTGCGGGAATTCTTCCTTCTTCGTGCTGTGAAGGATATTCAATATCTCTACAAGTGTCTTTAGACTATTGTCTATGTTATCCTTGTTCAATGTCTCTGGTAAACGTTCACTTAGTTGAAAGCTTTCCGCTATTTGTTGCAGGTTTACGTTAGGATTTCGTGGTAGGGCGAGCATAGGAGATTGTTTATTCGTTGGTAAAGGTTCCAGCACGTTGGGATACACGTTAGGTAATGGAATTTGTCGATGATCTTGGAAATCGTTCGCAGGATAATTAACAGCAGAACTTGGTCTGACATTATAATCAAGCATGTACTCATCTCGTAAATTATTGTAAATAGGTTTAATGAGTTGTTTTCTAGGCAAGTGATCTCTACCATTTGTCGTGTAAGGTCGTAATGGTCTCACGTTTGCATAGTATCTGTTCTCCTTACGGATAGCTTGGCTGGATACAGTAGTCATCTCGGGATACGCTACCTTTTGATCCCGATACAATTGATACGGTATCGGATACTCATCATAATTGACCTTCGAACTGTGTCTCACAGGTGTAAAATAGTCGCTATCGGCTCCTACATTTCGCGGATCGTATTGTATCGATGGAATGAATTTCTTGTCTTGATTCTGTACATTCGTGCGATAATTGTTCGTTCTTCGTGGCACGGTATTCACTCTGACGAACGATTGCGGGTTCTTCCTTACTCCTAGCAGGCCACTTTGTATCTCTTTTCCAGGAGTGGCTTGTAACGCTGGGTTTTGTCCGTTTACGTAGTTGTTTGCTACGTAGAACGTCATGTAGGGTATCAGTCTCCTGTACCTTTCTTTGAATTCCTCCAGCGTGATCTCTGGCAACGATTCGTCATCTTCTTCGTCGACTACGACTTTCGTCGAGTTTGAATCAGAAGATGCTGCGCTAGTCTTGATGATTAACACTGTAACAAAAAATTAAAATTAATTCGTACGAGATTTTTTTATGTAGAATAGGTATTAAATAAACACGTATATTTTATGGAGAATGCAATAATTTTAGTATATTATTAGATATATTTAGTATATTATATTTAGTATATATTTAGTATAAAGCATAGAGAATGCAAAAATTTTCGATCCAATAAAACTAACCGGTATGAATAACGAAACGCAAAAAAAGACTATCCCGTTAACCAAGTAAATAGATCGATCTGCGCGCGAATCACAAGGTAGGAAACAACTTGCATAAAATACGCTTGAATGGTTTAACACAATTGAAGTACCGAAATGGTTAGAGGGTCGCGCATTTGACAAACGCACCGTACGAGTCCCTCTGAAATTTAAGTGTTTTAGAGTGTTGCGCGAGCGTGTCCATGAGAGAAGGACAATAAAAATAGGAACGATCTGGTAATCGGTGAGTTCTAATTACTACGACGATCCTGGTGCGGGGAAGCTGATGAAAAGACCAAATGGAAATCGAGGGCGGAGGGGAAAACAGAAAACTGAAAGAAAGTGTGTGAGGCAAGAAGAAAAAGGAGGAAAAGAATCAATTCAACGCGATGACGCTGCCTTATAGCAATAGCGTATAGACACCTTCTTAAACGGTCTTTTAAAAAGCTACCAGCGTGCATAGTTATACCGCAACGCGCCTACTTCTTCCCTCCCGCTCTTCTTAATCTTAATCTTTTCCCTCTTGCCGGGATACGTGCGAAGTAATGCGTACGCTGCACTCTGGTCTGGTGAAATTAAATTAAGGGGAAAATATTCGTAGAGCAGGCCAACGCTTTTGTACGTGCACCGAGATAGCAAGAATAAAGACCGTATCGGTGTGTGTATCTATGTACGAACACGCATGTTGATATATTCGAAGCACTCAGTGCGCGAGCGCGTTTGTTCCCTTGCGTGTGTGTATGCAGTCGTGCAGGGTATATTCGCTCTGGCACGTTCGAGTGCTGCAACCACTAAAAACATACCAATCCTCCGGCTCTGCTCTCCTCTGGCTTCGACCCTCAACCCTATGCGTGTACGACTACTTTTCCCCGTTATTCGCGTCTTGCTCGATCGTACAGAATGGTTCAATCTTTTGGTGTTGCTGCAGACGTACGTACGCTGCCTGGTTGAATCAAATATCCCTGGGAAATGGAGCCTGTCGATCGATTCCGTTGCCAATTATTCCCGTGTTTAACAGCTAATTATGTTTTCTTCATTTTGGTGTTCTTTCATATTTCTTCGTTGCAACGTATTTGCGGCTCTTTTTTTGTTCGTACGTTTCGAACGGATTTATTAACTTTGATTAATAGGTCTTGGAAACGGAGGGTGGTACTATTTGTATGGCGATTCTTTGTTCATTCTGAAGAAAGATACAGTTAACTCTAGTTGATAATATTTTGCTTGATTACGCTGACTTTGATCAATATAGCTACTGCCAGTGCACCTAATTAAGAAGTTTTTCATGTAAAAATAGGAGAAGTTACTTTGTGTTATCGTTATTGCATTGATTTTCATCTTGTTTATTCTTATTTTAATTAGAAACATTTCTTAACTTTGTGTAAAGAATCGTTCGTTTATGGCGGATTTGAAGATACTTATTTCTATGTAAATAATTTCAACTAGAGGCATCTAAATTAGGGCTCAAACTGAAGATTACTTAATCTCTCTTTCCGAAACAGTGTTGATTTATCTTCGTGCATTCATATCGATTTCTTTGTATAAATAGTTATATATACTGCAAGAGAATGTGGACAGATTTTCGATGATTCGATTTGATTTCTTTATTACTTGAAATGATTTTTATATGGAAAGTTGCGAAATATTCCTATCGGCTGAAATGAAAGCGATGAAAAAATTCATGTTTGCGAAGATAACTGTGGATGAAAGTTTCATGTTGTTGGAAAAAGTAAAAATTGAAATTTTGCTGGTTTAATCGACGTACACGATCGGTTTAACGCTTAAAGAGTGATATTATAAAGCTGCTCGATTATATTTACCTTCAGTCAGTATTAAAACTTTCATCCTCAATCTATTTGTAATTTTTATACTTTTACAATCGCTATTCGTAACACCCGATATCACTCGTATAACGAAACACGTGCTAATATTTCAGACAAAATCCTCCAATCCTCGATTCTCTTTCTCTAAACGAACGCCAGGAGGCCGTCTTCGCTATGCCTGATCCTGTTCGTCACAGAGATGGTCGTATTCGGTGCAAAGAGAAATGTGTGTGGCCATAAACCCGACGCTTCTCTATACCCTGCATGAATTTTTATAAACCGATTATTTAGTGGCGATGTAACATAGTACGTGGCTAGGTGGTATCGTTTTCGCGTTATAGATAGACAGAGATAGAAGAAGCTCAACGGTATCCGAGCGTGGCACATCAAAGGGACCCAGTCTCTCTGTTGCATTGCACACAGATATACACCGACCCCGACCTGGAAATCCAATTCGATTCTGCATGAAATGAGTCTGGAAACTCTCCGCGTAGCGCGCGCCGCTTTATTAATCCTGTCAGTACGGAACGTGATTGAAAAATCCGCAAAGCGCGTGTGCCGCGAGTAACTCTCTCCGTTTGCCCTCTCTAAAGAGGCGCTTGTCCTGAAAATTTACAAAGCGCCGTCGCCTATGTCTGTATCTGCGTAAGGATGTACACGTTCCTTTGGGATAACCAGACTCTTGACCTCTCCACCCTTTGGTTTTGCATTTTCCTCTCTTTTTCGCGCGAACCCGATTCTGCTCGACAAGTTATATTTACACTCGTACTGGCCACATCACAGGCACTTCGTTTCTCGTCGAAGAAAATTTTGGAGAGACGTTTGGAGTACGCTAAGCTCGTACTTGAATGATATCGCTAGATAGCTAAGTATCTTAGAGAATGGCGATCCTTCGCAGGTTTGATTTCCGCGCTTTACCGAGGTAGGTTTGAGATTGTTGATCGGTAAAATTGAGACGTAAGGACTGTCAGGCTGTAGGAAGGTTGTGAGGATAGAAAAGCTTCAAGTTTTCGTGAAATTTATTTGTTTTATATATAAACTTGTGATAGTAACAGAGAAATACGAGTTAGGCACACGTTCCTCGTATCACAGTGACGTAGATACTTTTGCAGTTGGTTTTAGAGCATGAACTCTTGACGAGTAAAATCTAAATCTAAAAATCAATCAGTATTCGATTCCTTTGTACCACAAAACCAATCGTTACACCAATTTCTAATAAATTTCATTACACATCTCGATAACCTTGTACCGTTCTATCGATTCGCCACAAACATGCAGATTGTCGTTTGTTCAACCTAGAAATTCCGTGCCGAAAATTTACAATGTACAGCCACGTCCGACTCTGCTAATGAACGTTCTCCCTGTTCAATTTTTTATCATTTGATTACCTTGTTCTCGCAAATACCTTTTGTTTTCGCAAGCTTCAGGTATTCTTTTCTTTTTTTTCTTTTTAATGCCACTCGTGCACGGTATATTCACACTGAGGCGAGTATTAATTTCGTATGCGATTCGCGCACGCGAGTTAATATTTCCAGCAAAGGCGTCGCGATAGTTTTTCACTCGTTAAGGAACTTTCGTTTTCCGCAGGCGGGAAAATGAGAAACGGGTTTATTTGGTCGGAGGTACCGAGCGCGTATTGCTTCGCTTTTTGACACGGCCCTTCGTCTCCTGGCCCATACAATAAATAAAACCGACGGTCGCAGTAATTTTGCCGGCTCGCGCGATTGGGAATATCGACGTTGCTCTGTTTTCCATAGGCGATATCAATTGTCCGCAGCAGTTGTTCTCTATTCTGTCGGTCCCGTGTCTCTGAATTACGATTGTAACGATAGGCTTGTATTACGCGAACTGGTGTCGATGGATTTTTGTTTATTTTATGCCGTCGAACCGCGTACAAGACAAAATAGTCACCTGGCCGCGGCAGAATTTTTATTATCCAACGAGAGTACGACCATCCAATGAATTTTTTTCTCGCCCCTTTTCTCACTGTGCTTCCTTTTTTTTGTTTCTTTTTTTCAATTGTAGATTCTATAATAAATTGCGTTGTATTTCACAGCGAATCTCGACTATTCGATTCTTCGGCGCCCGTCTATTCGGTGTGACATTTTATGTTATTGTTTATTCATTTTTGTAGGGGGAATTAACAACGTTCAAGGATCAAAAAATGTTAAGAGCGTCCGTTTGCTGGATTATACGCGTCCTTGTCAATTATAGAGGTTATATTAATTTGGTTGTACGTGGGGACGGAGGAAAGAGGTTGTTTTGTAAATTCATAAATCGAGCATTAAATTTATTATTGCCGTTGTAAAGGAATACAGCGTTCTAATATCTCGCCTCTGGCAATATAACTTTTGTTCCGTTTGGAATTAATTTGTAGTTTGTAGTTTAGAATAAGTTACTAATCTTACACTTTCTCACTATCGTAAACAGAATTTCTGTAGTCTTTGTTTTTAAAAGCATCGTTTTTGTGACCAGATTAATCTCCGAACTGAAACAACATAGCGTGAGTCTTTTTTCGTCCATGTTCGTCTCAAATGTCTTCGTTCTTTGTTTATATAAACATTGTCGTTTTGTTGACTACATAGGTACATGTACACTTCACGCTCGTGTCACATTACATTGCTAATGGAATTCTAGAATGTTTTATGTAACATATGCGATATGAATAAGAGCCCAGATACTTTCGTGAGTCACTGTATGTTGCAATATTTCGGGTCTCGCCGTGGATTGATCACCGCGTCTGTTTCTCTTTACGCTGCACGGGTTTCTACATTTGTGCAACGTATCGTGGCGAGTGGCCACGACACGAAAACTCGACGTGTCCGGCAGAATGCCGTGCCAATTCATTGGTATCTCGATACGGAATATTAATTGACGGCTATTGGTCTCCCGGATTACGTTATTTCGAAGGCACGTGATCTGGAAGCGTGGCAGACGAGGAGTCCCATTGCGAGACAACTACGCAGTAGACGCAAACGGAATTCAGAGGCTCTTCTCCACCTTTGGTGCCAAACCTCTCTTCAACCTCTCTTTCGAACCCGTGTCTCTTGCACAATGGGAAAACTAATTAAAATCATGGCGAACAGGAGGTATCTTTCTCTGTCGTAAGGTTTCGAAACAGTTCGCCTGTTATCTCGTGAGTCAAACGTGGAGAACGAAGTGTTTCCAATCAAGCTTAATTCCTTTCTCGTTTCTTCATTTTTCTGTCTTGTTTCGTTTAAGATGAACGGTCTCTGTTTATTGTTTCGTTTATCGATGAAGTTTCATGATATAGAGTGTTTTGGTATAGAGTTGGTTGTTAGGCTGTTTTCTTTTGTCTTTTTATTCTATTTGGATGTTTTATTGAAAAGAAGAGAAGGAAATAGGTTCGAGCGGTTCTGCCGAATTATTTTGAATTATTCCGAATTAATAGCATCGGTTGTGTTAGAATCGGTTTGGCGTGTAACAATTATATAATTCGTAAGATTTTCGGTATTACGGATAGCTTTGAAAGAAGTTGTAGAAATTTGACAAAGTTCTATATTTACGTGACCGTGTAAAATCCTAGCGTTGATCTATGATAAAAGTTGAATATTCTAGAGGATGATTAAGCTACTGACTTTCAGTTTGCTAACGAAAATAAAATAAAAACACGACGAAACAATGAATGTAATTGGCAACGTAATTTTAGCTGAAACCATTGAATTGAAATCTCTTTGAACGAATCAACGTTTGAACGTTCATCGAATACATGAAACAGTAAATAAATGAAACAGCTTTTTCAAGAGCGACGATTCTATGCACGATCCTGGACGCGCACGTGAAGTAGAACGACGGTGAGTTTCATAAAAATTGAAAGGGACCCGGGTGTGTAACCTGTATTCTGTCGCGTTGAGTGGACGTGTAATGACCCTTTCGCTTTCGTATCGCGTGCATGTAATTACCTTCGTTACGTGCGCGTACGACCGCTTGAAAGGGCGTATTTTCGCTTTTCCTTCGCATGTACGCGCACCGGCGTCAAGATGAGAGAATACGCGTTATAATTGCGCGTTATAAAAGCGTCCATTTAAAATTTCGGATTCGGTGTATCGGAAAAAGGTGAGCCAACGACTGGTCGCCGAGAATAACGAGATTAGCACAGGGTAAATGAGGTTTTAATGATGATCGTTTTAGTAACGTTCCCGTTTAGCGTCATCGATAATTAATGATTGTTGTTCTTTCTTTCTCTCGTTTTACCGGCCTGATTGCGTCTCTTTTTAAGGCTAAACCCCGTGCCACCCGTATCGTTCTCATCGAGGATGTCCATTCCTACGAATACATCTGTTAGAACTCTCAATTAACAGGTGTTTTTCATAGGGTAACAAGCTTCAGCGAGATTATATCACGTAAATTATTTTGTTTTACAGAAGTTAACGCAGATCTGTTTTATATCTGACACGGATCATCCCGTTGATAAAGACAATCGAATTTTTTCGTAATTCGTATAATTCCTAAACTTTCCACGCCAGGGTTAATTTAATATAAAATTGTTTGGTCTGCTCGTACAGTTGGAAACATCGATAACGAATTTAAGCTAGACTCGTTGCACCGCTATTCGTGTTTTTACTGTTCCACACATGGAACGAATTGCTTTAATAAAAGTTTACCAACTGCTATTGTGTGGCTTATATGTTTTTTGGCGGGGCATCGATCCTCGTATTCGATGATAGATAACGAAGCATCATTTTCTAGCAGAGAAACGATTACCGTAAATTGTTTAGTAATGTAGTTTCAGGATGTAAAAGTGACAGTGTGATTCTTTTTATGATACTGCAACGTTGGATATGTTATTTCGTTTAAATTATTGAGAGATTTTCTTGCGTTACAGGTAGGAAAATATCTCCTTAAATTCCATACCACCTTGCGATTATAGCCGTAAGTTCATTCCAACAGGAAGTCCCGTACATAATATACAGGGAGTTACATAAAGCCTGTTGCAACTTATTCTTGCAAAAGATATCTTGATCTCTTATTATGGAGGTCTTGGATTCCATTCTCAGGTATTAAAGAGAAATACCGGACAATATATAATATATGCATTATACTGTATGGTTCAGTTACTAAATTTTCTGCTATCTCTCCGATAGCTAGAATTTCCAAATTAGATTTTCCATGGAATATGTTGATGTTAGAATTTGTAATATTCCAGCAGAATCTATTTCGTCCATACTGTAGTATATAGGACGTGATAACCTGCTCGAATCTATGTAAACAAATTCAACAGTTTCTGGGAAGAAGAATTACGAACTATCAATCACAGAGCTTGAGGTCCCCTTGCAGAATGTTGTCAAACATCCACGAATTTTCAGGATACCTAAGACTAAACAGAGTGTCATATTATAAAGTCTAGGAATAATTTCCTCCAAAAAACCATCAAAAGCTATCGATAAAAGAAATTGCACGTAGAATCCAATTCCTTTACGGAATGCTATCAAACGACTACAAATTCTTCGATCAAACCGTCAAACCCAAAAGTGCGCCGGAATCCAACAAACCATGGAAAAATCTAACGGTAGCGCGTTAATACGCAATCGGTTTCGGACAGCACGAATTTCTGGTTTACCTTTGACCCGTCTGAGTACAGGCATCCGGGAAGCTAGAAACGCGACTCCGCGCCGCGCGTTTCGCACGTCATTTAATTAAAACCGGAAAACGAGCCGCGTAACAACACTCGTCCCAGCGGCGAGTCGCGCGAGACATCGGTGGTTGTGTGCGTTTCGAGTCTCGTGGACTCTCCTCGAGTAACCGAGAACGCTGGATCACCTGGTTGTCGGCTCGCGATCCTGTTCGCAGGATTCGCGTGTACCGTTGCGTTACGCGTCCCTTGTGACGAAACTGGTCCTTAAGGAAAATACAGAGCTGTGAAATTAGACGAAACAAGAACAGATTGTGTGTGTGTGTGTGTTTCCTAAGAAGTTCCTGCGAGCAACGCTGCGTCTTGTTACCGGAATGGCAAGCGACTCTGTTCTACAGGATTTGGAACCGCTGTAATGGTCATTGCGTACAAGCGTCACGCAAGTTCATTTACTTGGCGATTCCAACGAATTTGTGTTACGATTGTTGTTTAATTTCGCTTCTTCTTCTATGGTGCAAGAGGCAGGTGTTGACCTAGGATGCAGGAACGTTGATGATCTTTACTGTGGGCTTTGGTTAAATTAATAATGGTTTGCTCTGGAGATTTATCATTAGAGTTAGGTTGCACAAAGTTGAATAAGATTATTTTGTTTCTGAGGATGAAATTCATTGTATATTGACCTGAACTTTTTGGCAGGAGAAAGATACCTAAGTTTCAAAGAGATGCATAGATGGTTCAGTTTCTCTTTTGTATCAAGATGGAGGTTTCATTCCAAGATAGAGAAAAATCAGTGATTTTGATTATTGGTGGTTTTTGAAAAGATGGAGATTTTTTGAAATAACGTAAGATTTCTCATAATAAATACAATAGAATAACATGAGTTTTCTTCTCTTCTTTCACTTTGCCAAATTTGTAAACCGAAAGATTTTGTCCGCAATTCTAAATCGACTTAGTCGATTCGTAAAATATTTCCACTGATCCACATTTTACACTGGTTATCATTACTCGGTTGAACGTAATCTAATTCCTCGAAATCCTGCTTCATCTATAAAACGTTAAAAGCAGCGGAACAACCAAAAGCTTCTAATTAGAATGGAAGAATTCCAACTATTATAGAAGTACAACTAGAATTTTTCTATTCATTAAACGATTACACGATAGGACATTAATAGAAAACAGCACACGAAGTTGGAATCGTTCCTTTGGAAAACAGGAAAAACTGGCGTTGTATTATAAAATTCGCATGGCTTCGTTCGATTTTCCCAGCGCACAATACGGTCTCGATTAAGCGACAAAAGGCAGGCAAACGAAAATTAATACAACGCTGTGGACGCGTGTATTCAATATTGCATGCATTTGCCCGTCCTCTCTGCTCCTTTGCCGCGTTCCTGCCAGACCATTATGCGTCTCGTTGCTCCATTCCTCTTGTTAATTTCCTCGTTTAACACATGCAACCTAAACATCTAACAAGAAGGAATACTTTCGAATCGGATTTAATCAGTTTCGATGTTTCTAACGGATAAGTGCAGAAACGACATGTTGACGCGTTGACGCGAGTGACATCGATGACTGTCACTTGAATTGTTGATGAGAATCGGAGTTGATTGCGATGCTTGAATCGTATGAAAAGTAATATTTAGAAAATTTTGTGGAAGCGTTAGGATTTTTGTCGAAAGAATCTTTGAAATCGATAAAAGATTTATGCAAATGAAAGTATATAACTATTGGGACATTATAGAAAATGAAATGAAAGTTCGAGAATGATTAGGAAATTATTAAGACGTTTTAATTGTTTGCCTGATTGACATCTTACGTGAACATAGAGATTATATTTCTTCTCGTTTATGTCCGCTATACTTTTCGATCAATGTATTTGTTTTTCCTTAATTCTAAATATAATTCTTAGAAATATAATTTACTAATTTTTGCATCGTTACCTCACATGCAAAATCGTGATTGATTACTTGTTTCCTTGATAATTCCAACTGATTACCGCATGCTATAAGAGAAATTAGACCTTTCAATGTGATCGGTAATCTTTCTTCTCGCATATGAAAATTCATTACACAGATGCTGTGTGAATTAAAATATGAAATTCCACGATTCTCTGGCTGTTCTATAGATTTATTTTTTATAAATTACCATCAATTACTCGTAAATGTTTTATTAATCATTATTAATTGCTCATAAATTACTATTAAACATCCAGACTAATTTTCCGAGGTAGAAGGATTTTGCTGATCGAAATTATTCAAACATTCGATAAATCCAGTATCTTATAAGTCAGAATTATTTAAAATAAAGAAGATCATTTAAAAAGTAAAACGCGTATTGATTACGACAGTTTAAGTCTACAAACGCACAATAAAATATTCAGACTCTTTTCTTTTCCTATAAAATACATGTTACACCTTGTCACGATGCCACGATACGCAAAATTGATTCGATAGCGAACGTGTTGATATTTCACGTTCACTATGATTTCTTGTCGAATGATCTGCCCACGTTTTCGCAGTGGTTGCTCAATTAGTCGGACAAAATCAGATCGTGGTGGATAGCAATTAAATAGAGACCCCGGACAGGTCTTCCTATCGAGATATAGCGGTGGGCAAACGATCGTGCTCGAACAGTTCGGCGGAAAGTGTGCACACGTCCGAATGTCAATAAATAATCGATTAGTTTGGATTTCGGTCGGTAATGGATTGGCATATTTGTGATTCGAACGATAGCTCGTCGATACTGGAGGAGCATGTATGAATATCGATTCTGTTTAGGAAGTACTTATTTAACATGTTGACTGCCATGACACCCGTATTCGGGTGTCAGCAAAGTTTCTAGTCAGGCTACGTAACCCATATTCGGGTTTCGCTTATTTGACTACTTGCGAAGGATCGTCATAGGTATTTGAAAAGATATTCCATAATAATAAAACTGTTGAATCGTTATGAAAGTAATACGGAAATGGTTTGTTATAAAAGTAATGGTTTATTAAAAAAATTATTTAGAATGTAAAACTTTAAAGCATTCTATACATAGCTGAGGTTGGTTGGGACAATTTGGACAATAAGTTGTTGTTTTTTTCAAATTCTTTTGTGCCTTTGTTCGGTCCATTCGATATCTGTTATTTGCATAACATAGTTATAGTTATAGTGCATGCGCATCTAATGCTGCTTCCGGAATCATTTTTCCGAACGGCGATATTATTATTATTGTGTTGCACAATGAGTATCTTTTGTTTCAAGATGATCCTATATTCGAAAGATAGAGAGAACACGTAAAAGGAAGAGTTTGTTTTACTTTTGCTTCGTTTCTGCCCTACTTAAGAATTGACGTTGCGCGAATGCAATATTTCTGTAATAATTAATATATTAATTCTAATTAATATATGTATACAGGGTGGTTGGTAACTGGCGGTATAAGCGGAAAGGGGGTGATTCTACGCGAAAAAAGAAGTGGAAAATATAGAATAAAAATTTTCTGTTCGAGGCTTTATTTTCGAGAAAATCGACTTTGAATTTTCGCTCGGTACGCGTGCACTTTATCACGTCTCGTTATAAAGTGGATATTATCGCAGTTTAAGTTTGTTTTTACCGTAACGGAAAATTAGGAATACATAATGAAATAATATGAAGTAATTATAAAGTTTATTATTACAAAATTGCTGAAAGAAAAAGTAAAATTTTTATCCTATATTTTCGACTTCTTTTTTCGCGTAGAATCAGCCCCTTTCCGCTTGTACCACCAGTTACCAACCACCCTGTATATTGTGTTCTGTCAAATTTATATTGCTCAATCATATTTTTGAACATTGTGAATTCCAAGAATTTGCTTGATATTTATTTCGTCACAGTTTATTCTTTGATCATATAATTTTACGAAATTTTCTGAAATTGAAGTATTTAAAGCACGCCATGATCAATTGTTTTTTCTTTTAAATCGTACAGCGTATCGTGTGTTGTACTTATTTGTCGAATAAGATTCTACAAAGTATTATTCCAGTAATATTCGTATATTTTGAGAGAACGATAAGTAATTTTATTTATATTTTTCTATCTACTCTTTAATGGAAAATCACGCTAAAAAGATATTAATCTTTATTCGTTAAAATATATTTTATTTCAAAAGAATTATTTCGTTTAAAATTCGTATTAATTGTATTTACGTATATTTTGTATTAGTTCGTATTCATTCGTTTAAAATACAAAATTATTTCCTTTAACATTTACATTTAATATTCTATCAAATTGTCATTCACTACAAGTAACTCGATAAGAGTCCATATCACGAATCAGATCGCACGTACCAGAAAGTTTTTGTACAATATCTTTTATTCGTTTCTATATGCAAAACCATTCCTTAGCCAGTGGTGGTACATCAGCAATAGCGAAACACCCTCTACCAATTACCATCGACGAGGAGGTTTTATGCTTTTTGCGTCAGGTGACGTTCGATCGCCGTTCGAACGTCGATTATGAGTCACAGTAAGCTGCGGCACAATGGAAAAGATCGTTCCTTTCAGATGGACAATCAGAATGGAGATTTATTGTGTTTTATATTTAATTACATCGGCGACGGGCCTCTTAATTTAAAATTAATTATTCTGCTTGCAAGACTGACGCTTTGTTCCCGTTTTTAGAAAAGTGAACGACTCGTAGGTACGTTCCGAATCTATTGAAACACATAATCGCGCTACAAATGCGCCGCTATTATTTGAATTTTCAACCGACTCGTTCATTTGTCCGAATAATTTCAACTATTCGGTCCAGGTACCCCGCAAATTTAAATCGATTCTATACGACCCAATCTTATTGGCCCGCTCGTACTGGCCACACGTAATATAAAATTAGCGATGAAACGCTTTGATAATTGGGTATTAAAATCTTGCGATAATCGTGCTTTGTGCCCGGCCCCGTCCACAATGCGTGTTCTTTCCTTTTGCAAATATTTATGCCCCCGCGAATTTCCCATCGTGCGCTACTCGTTGTTTCATGCACCGTTTCGTCAAATACGTTGTTGCTGCTGCTTGATGATGGCTAAATTAACCCCATTTTGTTGTAAATTGCTTGTTTGTGAAATTAACTAAACCGCGCTCTTCGAGTACAGTTTGTATTTCCTTCTCCACGTTATGCTGTTTCATGTCTAATTTTTGTTTACTATATTATTTACTATATTATTTACTTTTTCTGGTTGTACTTCTTTTTTATTTTTGGTATTTTAAAATTCAGCAGATTGTTACCATTGATACGAAATAAGATAATTAATTTGCTTCTTTCACTGTTAACTGGTTGCGAGTTATGTACAAATAGGCAGATAAGTATTTGCGAGAATTTAAGTGAAATTATTTCTTGTTCACACGTTTCACGTTTTATCGAAGCTTGTTTGGTTCCTCTGTGTACGAAGGTATTTTTATAATAATAACTAATCGACAATGTGAGAAATAAATTTGTCACGTTACGTTATATGGGAATTTCATGCTTTATATTGCGCTCTTAAATTTTGAAAATTGCACGCGATAAAGAAGGTTGAAGTAATTGTGTAGGATGAATCCTTTCAAGCCACGCAATATTCGTTCGATCCAATCTTCCCTAACGCTAGTTATTCAACGAGTTATTCAGGTAGTTCCAGGGAAAAGTATGATAAACAAGATAATCCATTCTGGAACGACTTATAAAAGCGCCATGAAAAAGCGCTTATCAGTACGAGAATAAAATTCTATTTTTTTTTCTTACTTTAGAAACTTGTGCGAATGCACACGTGTTGACACATATCTTTTAATACTTTTCTTCCTATAACCAGAATTATTTTACGAAGATGGCGTTAAACTATACACATTAATTCTCTTCTTATAAAACCGCAATTATCAGAAGAGTAGCTTTAAACTTTTGAGATAAGGTTTCGAAACAAAGTTTTTAAAGAAAAGTTTCCACTCGAAACGATAATTTTATTGCACTAAAAATTGTTTCTATCGCTACTTCTTCGACTATATGACAAGTTACCAAATATGTCACGTTTCTCATGAACTGATCAAACTTACTCATCGCTTCTGTATGCGTTTTATACGATACGTGCAGTCTTCAAGGTATTTTGCTAATTTTATAGACGATTTTCTCCAATTATATCTTAAATTCAGAAAAATCAATATCTTTCGAAGTATCTCGTCTTCGTCTATTGTTATCACGATTTTTTAGATTTGTCGGGTTGAACGGAAAGCACGTTACATTTTAATTTCCCTTTTCCATCAAACCGAAGTACGTGTTTTCTCCTTTACGCGTATTGTTCTCCATCAATGAATTCCCTTCGATGACTTTTCGTCATCTTTGCGATAATTTCATTATACCATCGGCGTGCAATAATTTATTTCTCTGAGAAAAAAAAAAAGAAAACCATTCCAATCCGTCCTTGCAGTCTTCCAAAGAAGATAAGTTCTTATTGTTCGAGGTAATTTTGTGACGAGCGGAATAAATGGTAACCCGAGCATACAAGAGCGGTAAAATGTGATAGACGAGATAGAAAATCCCATTCGAGCTGCGTCAATTTTTGTCCTGAGACGATTGGCACATGTGGCCTTGCGTTGTCTTGATGAACCACGTTTGAACTTGTGCCAGGCCAACAAAAGACAAGTATCTCCAAAAATGTTCCTGAATGAATGAAAAATGAAGTATCTCAATTAAATTGATATAAATAGCCATTGTTTAATCTCAGTTTCGTCTCGCTACGAAAAACCAAACGATCTGTCTGTTCAACCCAACATTTTTACCACGTTGTATCTCGTTGAACGTTCCACACACGCACCTCATCTTTTGCAAATACCAGCTTCTTCGATTATGGCACAATACAGTTCTTCGTTAATATCTTCACAACGATCAAACTATTCCCGGTTGGTTGTCGTCGTGTTCCACAAAGAGAGGGCGCGATTCTTCAGCGAACGCGATATGGAGATGACTTCCAAATAGTTTCAAAGCATATTATTCTCTGGCTCGGTGCAAAGGGTATCACGGTCAAAGGATAGCAGAATCGCCGTTGCGATGCCGGAATCAACGAAGGTTCGAGAGTGGATACAAATTGGAAATATTCGCCGGAACGGAAAATGATACTCGAAGGTTTAATGCGATTTATACGAGCTCGATCGGAATTTTCATTTCGTTCTTATGAGGCTCGATCGGCTGATGACGTTAATTGAATAGAATATTGCTCGTTACAAGTAATCGTACCTGAAACGCGCAGCTCGTGTATGTATCTCTCCGCTTTTAACGAAGACGATCCGGTGAAAGTGGCTGTCGATATGCGGTTAAATCCGTCATTTTCTCGGATCAATGAGATTTCCAAATTCTTTCTATTTCTAAAGGCAGTTTAAAAGGTTTAGTCGCATAAAAATTTAAGCGTTGGTGTTTTATACGTTAAAACTAACCAAAAGAAGAAAAAGGAAAAACGCCCAAACACGCGTTTGTTTATCTTTAACGAGGAGCTCCTTTGCCCAATCATAAATTTCCAGCTTTAGTGGATATGGAGATATAGAGATACTCTTTCAAAAAACAACTTACTTTTTTCATCTCTGCGAAGGTTGAATTTCGAAAAACGTCTGTTTGTCTATTTTCAATGAGAAGCTCATATGTTGAATTTCGCGTCTCCAATTTTAGCAACACACGGAACACGGATATCCTTTAGAAAAAATGGATTCGTTCTTTAGGATTCATATTTCCAAAATACCTTTCTTATCTGATATTTCGCGCTATAAAACAGGTCTGCTGTCTGTTACGTCCCGAGGTTTACTATAGGCCGTGTTCCTAACAGTCTCCCTTGGTCCTACGGTGTCGCAGACAGATCGTCTTACATGACCGGCGAGATATGCACAATTTAGCGATAAGCGCATAGTTGTTATCAAGCAGCGAGTCCTAATAAACATCGATTCGCCTTTGGTCCGTTATTTTACCTACACAAAAAAGGTGGCATAGTGATCATAGATCGCGAGACCCGAGAAGAGAAGACAAAGGAAAAAATCGAAGGGCAATGAGTATCATACGAGGAGTCAAACCGAATGCATCGAGAGGTTCAGAGAAATAAAATCAAGGTCGCTTAGTCAAACTAATACGTCGAGAAATACTATAAAGTCGAGACGAATTATAATAATAAACTAGTTGTATCATCGTTCAATCACTTGTAACGTGTTAATTATAATTTTAAGTATTGTTAGAAATAGAAGCTTATATTAACCCTGTTAATTTAGTGTTACAATCATTTCAACTACCTCTGTTATCCTAATCGAAACAGGGGAACGACCTATTTGCGGCGTCGACTATTTTTTTTTTACGTGGGGAAATCCTCATGGACACTCACTGTTGCATCGCAACAGCCCAGTAGTGTCGGACTCTTACCGATTAAAACCCCACGGTTGTCCTCCTGAGGTTGGTAGAGCTGCACCCGGGATCTCTTGCGAAATTCTACGGGGGTGCCCCTCGTCGTCTATTTCCCTCTCGGTGCTGAAAGGAGGCCTCCTCATCCCTTGTCGATGTTGAAGGAATTTGCTTCGGCTGTACCTCCAGGGGCCCAATTCCGGGGGCGCAAATGGCCTCAGCACGTCTTCGTCAACGCCGCACGGAACGGCACCCATCCTTGTCCGCTCCGCGATCGCTGCTGCTTAACTTTCGTGATCGGCCGGGAACGGGTGTTTCCAGCGCGGCTAACGGACATTGACTTGCGGCGTCGACTATCAAAATCGTAGCGAGAATTTACGCCTCTCGTTGACGCGTTTCTTCGTGATAGCGTCTCTCCACGAATGGTCGTAACACTGTCCAAGTTCCGCGTTTCTGGGTATAGCAATTTGGGTTATACGTTGGTGAACGATTCAGTCATTTTTACAATTTATATATATGTATAGATAAGAAAAAATGTCTATAGCGTGTTTTAAAATGCATTCAAGATATAATTTAATTTAATTATCGAAATTATCAAATTTGTCTTTTTATTAAATTTGATTATGGGGTCCTCTTGAGATATATTTCCATTAAAAATATTAATTTCTCAACTCTTCCTAAAAATACTATCTATTTCGAAAGAATTGATTATATTTTAGATATTAGGTACGTGGTTACTCTGCTCAGCATAAGCTTAAGCTGGTTGTATATCAAATTCTTGTTAAAAATGGCAATCATGACAACGTGTCTCACTATATGATGAAATGTCGATGACTGTCGATGAAATTTCAAAATGCTTCGTATAACATACAATGCCATTTGTATAAATATTTTTTCTTGCTTCAACATATAAGACTTACGCTCAAATTTTGCTTCAATCATTTTGAAAGATCCTGCGTAATTCTATTTCTAAATTTTTCTACAACTCATTAGACTCGACAGTAGTTAAAAACGAGCAAGTTTGCCGGCTATTTGCAATTTAATTGAGTGTCATAAAAACGATATGATGGTAAGAATAGTAGCCGGAGAACAATTGTAGCGTTTTATCTTTTAATAAAGAATACAAAACCAAGTATCACGGCCGGCATTCGGAGAGATGCGACTCACGTACAATATTAAAGGAAAGTTTCGGATGCACGAGCATGTTCTTTTGCCAGTTTAATTATTTTCATTCTGATCAATACTACATTCACAATTGCGCAGACGTTGGTATAAGGGAGTTTTCGAATTCGTTTTCCTCCAAGAGCCGCGTGTGTTTACATTTTCTTTAGAAAACGGTTCAACATCGTCGACTGGAAATTCTGGTTAATTACGAGTCTGAATTTTCAAGTGAAATTCTTCTCAAAACTTCATATTCTGAAAATTGCGGGCGCATAGTAGCACCTATAAATATTTTACTTCGTTTAACGTAGCCTCTGATGATTTTCCTCGTATCCGAACGCCGAAAAGCCAACGAATAGTTTCGTTAAAAGTTCAAACGGCAAATTGCCATTCTTCATTTCCAGTGAATTTGTCATAACGAAAATTCATTCGCGTGGAAAAATAGCAGATTTCTTCGTTAATCCAGTTGAACGCCCTTCCCGTGTAACCTACCACTTTCGCGAATGTTTCGCCATTCTTATGCGCTCGTAGACGTTTGCTTATTACGATACTTTCTCCGATTATTTAGCTGTGGGTGTTTCGTTTTGTCAAATATCAAATACATTCTTCACATACTACGAATACGTAGCTATGAAGCTTGCTTGTGTTCAACGAATGAAGTATCGTTACTATTAACTTATCACTTTGCTAAACGCGTGTAGAACAAGCTGCCAACTATGCGTTCCTACATAATCAGGAATTACTCAAACACGCGCACATATATCTGACAAGTTTACAAACTCGATTTTCTCGGAAACCCTAAAAGCCATAGAATTCGCCTGACTTCAATTATGCCAGGAATTTACGACCACGGTGTACATTTCCTTCTTTCAACCATAATTCGCGTATCTACTTGCTAAAACCGTGACGACAAAAATTAGCCTGCTCGAGGATCCAGTTCTCGAGTCGAATTTAACGAGCACAGGTTTATTTGCATTAATCCTATGTACACGACGCGTTTGATAATCGAGTTGCTGGCAAAGTAACGCAAAGGGGAAGAAAGGCGTGTTCCCAACGGTGGGTGGCTGCACTCGTACACACACACAATCGCATTCGCGTCGTATGCGCACACATCGAGAGACGAAAGAAGCTCGTGTGGATGAGTCACGATGTTGTATCGGTAGTCTAGCGACATTTCACGCGAAACTTGCACTCGAACGAACAGTTTCCCACTCGACACCGAGAGGACGGCGAATACTGTCTTCGCTCGTTGAAATTACAAACGCGACGACGGCCTGTCCTCTGTCGTTACGATCTTCGTGACCAGTTCGTGCCACCTAGACACGTCGTGAAGTTGAACTTCGCGACGTGAACATCCGCGAAACGTAGCAAACCTGCCGAGTTACAAATAACGAAAAGTATTCTGTCTCACTCCCCTCTGTCTGTCAGACTTCGCTGTCTGTATTTCTCCCTCGACTGCTTCCATTCAACTTTTACATGCATTGGATGGAGAAACAAACGAACGAGAGAAATAGCACGAAGGCCGACCCTTTTATACCGACGAGCGTACGAGTAAAGGGATACGAAGGGAAACGTTGATTGCTAGGAAGGAAAACCGACCGGATTTCTCAGTGATTATAAAGCCAGCACGATAGGTTGCTGGGCCATGATAATGTTATTCCACAGTCATTTTTATTTCGATGTAGGTTGTGTCTTTCAGCATTGTTGTAGCAATAACGTGGAGTAGAGAGGAGGGTGGCTTTTTGCCAAGTACTCGTTTTACGATGGTTTAATTAACTTCTCGATGTAACGTGTTGTTGGTACGACGCAGCATTTCTTCGCGGAATTTCAGTCGCTTTAAATGAATTTAATCGATAAGAGATTTGGCAAGAAGTTGCATTAGCCTGTAAATTAATTATCGTATTACTTATTTGTTTGAAAATTCGAAACGCGAGTACATAATTTATCTTATTGGAAATGTATGGTTTTGCGACGAGATTGTAGTATCTCTGAAAGGAAGCGATGTATGATATGAAAACATCAGAAGATTCATAAGGTTCCATAAGATCTCTAACAGGAAGATTAGTTTTGTCTACAATGACTCGACGTAATACAGTGGATGTTAGAGTAATCATATTATAAAGAGATATTAACCATTAGAAAGTTTAAACTTTCACAATAGTATAAAAATTCGTAAATTGTTAAAACACGTGAAACATTCTTATTGCTATATTACTATCGGTTTTACGAAGAACAACGTCGTACTGTTATCGTACTCAATTGATTAGCTTCAGCGATGAAATGAAAAATGATAAGAACCCACTTCGCTACGCGTGACTCCTTCGCAGTCACAAATTATAATCTACCAATCGTACAGCCGATATTTCAACTCCTTGCCATATCTTTAAAAATTACCAAAGCGAACATCTTCGCTATGAACGATTTCTATTCGGTGATTCTTAATCTAACGAACTAAAACGCGCAATACTCATCAATTTTCGCTTTTACTGTTCGTTCGAAAGGCCGCGCCGATGCTCGTGATAAAAAATCGAATTTAGGAAACGACACTATGAGAAGGGGTGAGCGAATGAGAGACAGGGGTGAGCTGCTAATTTCGCGGAAACGCGGCGATTCTTTGACACGGACGCCTCGTTGCATATCCCACGCACGTTACTTACGCGAGCTCGTGACGATACACAGGTTAAACGCTTTCTTGAAAATGCTCGTCCGTGACTCTAGCGCGGTTTCCGGAAGCGTGATTGCGAATTTATCGCAAGTGATCTTGAAATTTAGTCGGAAATTGAGGGTAGTTGGGTCGATTGTTTAAAATTATCGCTTCAAACGATCGTTTCTAGCAGTTTTGTTGTAAATCTGCTATTTCACCCGCATGATATGTACCTTAGAAATAAGTTAGAATTAAGAGAAAATTTGTTGCGACGAGTGTTTAACGAATAAATGTCTAATATTCGTGGTTACGCTTTAGATCTTTCTACAAATTTGCGTGCAATTAAAGAAATTGAAATAAATAGAAGTTTATTTCATCATCTAAATATTAGGTTGTCCGGAAAGTATCTTTCTTTCGCAAACGTGTTTTTTACAACAGTGCACCTTCATACAAACGTGAAAGCAAGTCTGTGAAATGTTGCGGTGTTTATCTCAACAGAACAAAATAGATCGTACGTAGTTCGACAAAATAATATAAAACAAGAAACGCTGTGCGTCTATTATTTCCTCATAAAACGAAAGAAACTTTTCCGACAACCTAATATTTTAGTGCAAGTATCCGTAATCTACTTATAGTCGGCAATATGCATCATGTATGTCTATGGCGATAGTGTTGATGTTGCTAATAGAAGAACAGCCGAGTAACACCAGTAACCGACTCTGTGTGCATGGGTGCTTATACCACGAACTAAGTTAGTCGATTCCCTATGGTCACTCGCCTATCGATTGGTCGAAACTCTGAGCTTTCGTTGTTCCACGCTGTGGCTAAGCCTCCTGCTCCACGGGGGTTCGTTTCTGGTTTCGCCAACATCGCACCATCCCCATAACAAACTACGAATTGGTAACTAGTCGTTCTTCCACCGGTACTAGGGATTGTTCCATGGAAATGGAAATTGTTTCTGTTCCTTTCTGTGGCTGTTCTTGGCGGGCTAATGTACAAACATGTTAGTTGCAATTCTTTGTTTAGGAAGTGAAGTTTGAATCCGTTTCTCGAATCGTTAAGAAATGGAACGAATTCGGTTCTTCTTGGATTCTATTTTCAGGATTAATAGTTTATATTTTTACCATTAGCGCGTCAGAGTTTGCATGACTTGGTTGGAAAGTTGGGATGATTTAGTTTTCGTGGATTTCACCAATTTTACGTGTCAAGGGAGCACACGAGGCTTTAAAAACTCCCAGCACGTAGAATTCGACAAAGTTCTGATAGATTTGTAGCTCATAGGCCAGAGTCTCGCGGAATAATGTCGCCATGGAATTTTAAGTAGAATTACAGCGGAGTAGAATAGTAGTATCGTTATACACTTACATTTATTACAAGATATCATAGACTGTATGATTGCGATTAATACGCTAATTAGTCACGATGGATGTTGGATCGCGTGATATTTTATACGACACGTAATACAAATACTCGGGCCTGTTCTCGTCAAGCGTTCACTCTATTCTTGCACAAGAGATGCAAATAACAAATTTAAAAAAATTACTCCTAACTCAATTGTTCGCAAAAACTCACGTATTTCCTGATTACACCAACTCTTCGAATCGTCATGCATTCTACTACGTAGACCCGAAGGTAAGAAGACCGCTCTCTGCATTTCCCTTTTCGAACGTTGTCGCTGTTTACGTAAGCAATTGGAAGGAACCATAAGGAAATGCCAGGATACAGAAAGAAACGAACGAAATAGAGTATTACTTATTTGGGATGAAAACGTGGTTTAACGTGCACAATGGCTGTTCCTTTCAAAATGGAGCTGGAAGTTCGAGTACAGCGTTTCCAGAGAAACATTCTCCGGTGGATGGATCGCGGAAACGTGAACATTTGTTTTTCACGATAAAACGACCGGAAGGGAAGAAAAGGCCAACTTCCGTGTCACGACGGTTAAAAAGCGACGAAGACATTGTCGTGAATGAGTAACAGCTCGTCGAGAAGGGGGATGAAAAGCGAAAGAATTGCGAGGGAGGAGGCAAGCGTTTTCTAATTGCATTATAAACTATCAAAGGCCCTGGCCATCATAATTGGCTTCCGGTTGCCGTGCAATTTGCATGGCTGTAGGCGTGCGCTTTGTGCTAATGATCGCATCGGCCATTGTGCACTCTTAGAAATCGAAGGCTGCCTCTCTTATATTTGTGTCGCATGTTTCCGCCCCGGTGAATTGATTCGCGCTAAAGGGTAGCAGCAACGGCGCGGTTCGTGGGCCACGTAGATCAGGCAAATGGAAAAGAGGAGAGAGAGAGAGAGAGAGAGAGAGAGAGAGAGAGAGAGAGAGAGAGAGAGAGAACAGCGGGGCAGTCGTCGAGCAAAACGATACGCCTCCGTCGTTTAATTAAAGATCGCTTCGAACGATTTGCTTCGAATGATTCCGACGTCAGTGACGATGCATCTGTTAAATTAAGACTCATCGGTGATTTGTACATTCAACGTCCTATTTTACGTTACAAATGTATTCCATCCAATGTATATGCATTCCATTGTTCGCAAGCATTTGATTACTATGATCGATTTTTCGATATTTTATTTCTAATTTCTTTCTAGTCAATTTGAAATTCTTTTATGAATTCTATCAATTCACATTATGGGATTCTATTGAATTTATGGGATTTTATTGAAATCCATAATTTTACGAAGTTCGAAGAAGTTTAAGTATTTTATCGAACCATGACGAGCTATCTCTTTCGAATCGTGGTATTTGTTCTAGATTATATTCTATATTCGATTCGATTGCTCTAAATTATATTCTATAGTTTATCTACTATCGTAATATATTTTTTTACTTACTTTGTACTTTTAATCAGGCTAAGTTCGCGCAATTATATCGCGGCTCGTTTCTTAATAAATCGACAGTATTTGAAATTGAACAAAAGTGTATAAATTATTGACGATTTAATGATTGAAAGTAGGGCTTGCTATCTCTTTCAGGAGCGAATATTTTTTGAATTAGAATCGTTCTTCGAGATTACACGCGACCGATGTTTCACCACGTAATACTCGCTTAATGTTAACAACGTGTGTAATCAAACTTATCGAGGCATTTATCGACATTTATCTCTTTATAACGCGGCTAAATCATGAAGTCGATGAGTTTCCATTTCGAAAGTCCGCGCTAATTGCTCTATTTTTTATTCTCCGGATAGTCGATATATTTAACTTCGAACCAACAGTAATCACACGTACACTTAAAACTGTACTGTGTCACGCACAATGCACGCTGCTTCTTAGGAGCATTTTCATTCGAAATATTCGCATTAATTAAACCACTTTCGCCCAGAACCATCCAAATTATCATTCCGTTCCACAACAAGAACGTAATATCAGTAACATCGACTACGCCATACAATGCTCGAAAGTTTAAATCGAAAGCCACTCTTAATTTCACATTCTTTTTCCGATTTAATATTATTTTCCTTGGCCTTCGTGTGCTTCGTATGTTTATGAAATCTGTTAGAGAAATTTAACAATTGAAGGGATCAACTACGATCTGATATTACAACATATTTTGTAATCCCTAATTAAACATACTTCGAATAAAATGTTTAATGGAGCCATAGAAGTATAAAAAATGTGTAATCAAAGTAGAGAGAAATACAAAGTATAGAGTGAAATATAAAATAGTATACAATGTGGTATGTAATTTACTATGGAAATGTACAGTTAACGTAGAACATGGGATATATGAAATCAAATTATAGAAAATATCGAATATAAAAGTAAACTATAGAAGTAAAACTATAGAAAATACCAAACATAGAACGTTGTCGTATAAATAAAATTATAGAGAATGTAAAATATGAAATATGGAATACCAAATATAAATTATGCATTATGAAATGTAGCATACAGAATCTATTACTATATTCAAATATCAAGCACGAAATAAAATTGCTTGAAATTTGATCGGTGATTCTATACTATCAGACTTACATCGAAATAGTATCATTGGAAAAGCAAGTATTAATTCGAGGACGTTACTTTTACGCATTACGGGGTATTCGTTAACGCCGCTTTTGTTGTCGTCAACAAAGTCGCTACGATAATTCAGGACGAATTTAAAGGGTAGAAGATTAGTACGCGATCACGGGTGCTTATTAGCGCGCAGTCGTAATGCATAATTGTCCCGCTTGGTTGGAACAATGACGCGAACGAGATTCTCGCAGGCTGGTTCCTCTGCACGCTTTGGCACGAATCTTAGCAACAATAAGACGGCAGTTCAAATAGAATTTAAACGACGGGAACAAAGTGGATGTTGACTTGATGCGCCGAATAAAACGACAAGCCGCCGGTAAAAGGGTCCTCCGACTATATACGTCGTTTCATCAACATTCTGTCAACACACCGCGTAACGAGCTACGAATTTTATGGTTCTGAGTGTTGGATTAATTTTCTTTTCTTTGAAACAGTCGACCATTCCGTTTAAAATGTAATAAAAGTTATATCATTTCCGTAATTCCATTTTTGCAATAACAAGGGCGAACAGTCTTTCCAAACATCTCTTCATTTAGAATCACGTAGAAGCTGACGGTTTCTTGCCATTGTTAAGTCATATACGTCTTTATTCGAACAATAAATATTATTTTGATCGTATTCTTGGTTAGAAATTGCACGCGTCTTACATGGAAATTATCGTTGCCCCTCGAATAGTTGTTTTCTTGATATTAAATAATCAACTAACGCTTCTATGTTCAATATTTTCGCGGATATTGTAATTATTAACGAACGAAGACTAAAATTTAAGTGATAAGACATTCACAAAGAAATTGTCGTAATCTGTGGTTATATTATTTACTGGCAAAATAGAAACGTTGAAGCCTCAAAAGAGTGCACCCGAGTATCTTTGGAATAATGCAACTAATTTGGAAGTTCAGTGCGTTCATTCACTTTTAATCGAGAATGATCAGCGGCAACGCGCTTTTTTTTACGCAAGTTGGACTTTTTGGTGGATCGAGAAAGTCTTTATGGTAACGCTTTATTATCGTATAGACGTAACAGGGGAGCCCGAGAGAAAGCGAACGAACGGGCCAGTTGGTCCGGTCTTGGTCCGCTGATTTTACGGTGTCCACGGTTGCTACGGTTTTACTTCCGACCGAGCTAGATTTTTCGTACCGCTGCACGATCGATACTTTACGTACTTTACTAAACGTGTCGGGAATGCCGCGTTATGTAATTTCCGCGCGTTTTCCTTTTCGTCGTGTATCGGATTCGATTGTTTTACCGGTCTAAAGTTGAAGCAGCAAGGGAACCATGGTGATACGTATCGTATGTTTGCTCGTGTTACTTAAAACGAATCTGCCGGCAATCGCCTTAAAATCGATATCGCTATCATCGATTTTTATCGACGTTTCTATCGTTTCGATAAATAAGTAGATTTCTTCGAGAACGCAATTTATAGAAATTTTTACCTTTGTGGCTTTAACTTCCCTGCGATCGTAATCCTCAATTATCTTGTTGCAAAACCTTCGTCGATGTAAAACAATTGAAAACGGCTCGGCTTGCTTTAAAGCGTCTTTGATATTTTATCGTGGAATAATTTCCTTCTTCCATTTCTAGATTGCGTAAAACTGAACTTAGTCATTGATATAATTATTCAGATATTGGAAAATATCAAAGTACAAGGTAACGTAACGCAGATTGTCTGCGACGAAGCAGAAAAAAGTAGAGTTCTGTTACTAGGAATAAAAGTAGTACGATGTAACGCTAAACGGTTGAAGAAATCTGAGGAACGATGGATAGTTAACTTTCCTCGAATAGTTGTGTGCAAACTATTTTAGTATTGTACCTAAATAGTGCTATTTCATTCGGAATGGACGACGAGAATGTCTTGAATGTTCAAGTAATCGCTGTTAATGGCAGGAAAACGAGGAAACGAATATTTGCAGAAAATTAATCGGAAACAATACGCGGAACGAAATGTCTACGAAATGTTGAATCGTTCGAACGAAGCTTCTAATATCGTTAGGGTTTACAATATTCGTTAACCTGTTCTTTTATCGAAATTTTATTTTTTTTAAATCGAAAGACGCGATATCTGTATCGCTCGCCCATAAAACGAAAACTCGTAGAAACATTATTTTAACGCTACCAATAAAAACAGCGTGCTTCCTTAAAAACAGTATGCCACGACGAGCAAACTCGTAAATGCAATTCAGCTTAGCAGAAGCGAGGATATTCTACGCAATGGCGCCAATAAACAGCGAGATTTGCTTGAAAGACGGCGTTAGTTATGTAACAAACTTGTCAGATTGCAAACGAGCCAGATAATCTGACCACGAACGGTACTAATTTCACTTGCGTCCCCGAGCATCCTGGAAACAGAGATACTCGCCTTTCCCTTGGCTGGAAACTCGGTTGTCAGCTGGACACCGACGCCAAGGTCGAAATCGCGTCGACACACTGCCTTGGGGAGGTCGTTGGAAAGCGCAGAGCAAGAGATGGCGACAGTGGCAAAACGATGGACACTGATATACAAAAGCACGAGGGAGAAAGTGTGTCCGCGTATAACGTTAGACTTGGCGAGTTTCGGGTTAACGGCTGTCTTTATGCTGCGTTTCTACATACGTAGACGCGTGTACGACTGGGGTTACATTATGCAAACACGTTGACAGAGGGTGAATGGGAATTCTCGAGGCGGCGTGATCGCAGTTTCTATCGTGGCTAAGAGGACAAACGTTACGAACGCTAGCCGACTGCGGTTTCTAAATGGCTAACTTCGTTCGGCTTGCCAATTAATAGTATCCACATTCCTGGGACGTGTCGCTAATTAACGCTTTCCGCTAAATCTTTCTTTCCTGCTCGGTAATTCTCTCTGTTCTCTGTCTCCCCCTCTCTCTCTCTCTTTTTCATGCGCGCTTTCTCTCTCTTTCTCTGTCTACCTCTTCTCACTTCGGCACCCATTGTCCCGACGGTGGAATAGCATCGTTATTATTTCCGCGACGCCTCGCGGAGGACAGGAATCACCAGGCTAGACTCTTTGTCGTCGCCTGCGAGTTTCTGGTCCAGCATCGTGACAATTCGTCGCGAAACATTTCCATTCCGATGACTCGGGCTCCGTAATTGCATTACTCGACAGACAGACGACGAGTTCGAGTCTCCTTTGGCATCCAACGAGTGCTTGGCTTCTCGATACGCATTTTTATGTTGGATACGAGATGTCGAGAGAGTGAGAGACAGGTAAGAAACGATCCGCATGAACGAGGATAATTATCGTACGATGCCGGACTATTCGTGAAAGATTTATCGTCTCGAACGGTTGATTATGATGAGACGTAAAGTTAATGGAAATCCAATAGAGTCTGTCTAAAGTTTGAGAACAGATTCGTTATTGGATGTCATTGTTACGTTGAGAGTAACGCGCTTCCACTTTGTTTTTGTCTCGAAATTCTCGCAAGATTGTGCATTTGAATAAACAGAAAATATTTTCGTCGATCACGTGTATCGAGAACAACTTTTTCATGTATTCATCAGACACAAGACATTTTTGAACGACAAAATTCGAGGACAATACATGTATTAGGAATTATCGACGACTTTTTCATAACAATTTAGACGAAGAGTTTAGTATATGTAATTTATTTTTTAATATTTTTTAAACTTTCATTTTAGAGGAGAAAATAAAAATCGTCTCTCAATTTCTTTCCATATTAACAAAGCTTAATGTCTAAAATGTCGCATTTTCCTTCTCTTGATTTCACTTTAACAATCAGCGTACGCGCAGCGCATAAAACTGTTCAATAAATTCCCAATAACCAAACAGCCTGACAATAATTGCTGAAAATCAAAGTACCCACATTTCCTTCGATTCTCACTTTCGTTCCAGCCTCGTTATTCTGAATTTTCTGCCTTCGCGTTGGAAGCATCGTCGCCTCTCCATTTTCTGGTCAGAGCCAACGTGCAAGAACCGCGTTTTCACGGTTCTTCGCCGCTCTAAACAGCTATTCCATTTTTGCACGTGGCGATACCGGGTTCTACAGCTCCTTCAGATTTTCCCTGTCGCATTGAAAAGGCTCTCGACGACGACGGTTAGACGCGGCGCGGATGTTTGCATGAGCTCGATGGAGAGTCAGAGATCGATGGAGATACGTACACGTTCCTCGTTGCACTCGGTGAGACTCCAACGAACAGAAGCTAAGTTCTCGTTCTGGAAAATTTCAATTATTCGCATCGTCTCATCTTTGACTTTCGGTATCCACCTTTTCTCTTCCTCTAGAACACCGACTATTTTCTTCTTTTCCATTCTTCCTGCTTTTCTTCTTTCTTCTTCGCTACGTTTCTCGTCTTTTCTTCCTTATCTTAGTCATAGTCGTCGTCGTCGTCGTCGTCGTCGTCGTCGTCGTCGTCGTCGTCGTCGTCGTCGTATCATTCCTTTTTTCCTCGTCCGCGCCTCCCCTTTCATATCTGTCTATTTGTCGCGCGAGCACTCGTATTCCTCGACTGAAATAGATTTCCGCTCGTTTATACGAGGCGCGCGAGTGACTGAAGTTTCGCTAATTTTGATGCCGCTCATTGCGCAACCCTCTGTCTCCCGACTTTGATGCGAACGCGCGCCAATGATCTCTCCTTAGGATGTTTCTTTACAGTTCTATGTGTCGTCAGTTGGAATTTTCATGGAAATGGTAAAGAGGAACGCTAGTTATCTGTGGAATTCAGCCGAATAAGAGGCTTTCGCGAGAACATGGCGCGGATGTTGTAAAATTTTGAAAGGGTTGAAACGCGATGAGAATTCGAATCGAAGGTAAAGATCATTGCGGAAAATTGCACCGGAGAATTTACATACCATAAAAGCACGAATTCGTATAGAATCGTCTGGATTTTCCTACGGGTTGTTAGAATCTGACGTGATAAGGTGATTTTTTCCGATGTAATTGCTTATCATGGAAATTACATGTTATTAAGATTACTATTAGGCAAGGTATAATTAAGCAAATTATTAAGGTTATATGAAATTTTCATACGGAGAAATTTGTTAATTATAGTTAGATATACAATTAGATGTTTATCTTCTTTAGATTAGACACGACTCAAGTAGAGCTGAATTTCGTACGATATAAAAATACTAGACGACATAATATTTCGTAAGTGAGGCGAAGAAAAGTTATTGATATCGTCTAGTAATAAGTAAATATATTAAGAAAGACATTGTAAAGGAAAAAAGGAAAGAGAAAAGAATACTTGTGATCTTTAAGATCAGATCCTTGAATTCTAAGTCGTCTTTTCTCCAAACAATTTTCTATACGACAGTAAATTGTTAACGATATCTAGTTAAGATAAAATACACCGAAACACTAAATACACCTACGAACGATCAACTGATAGATTAAAATACACGTGGCTACCAAATTGTTACATAAACTTAGAAACATAAACTTATTCCTGACACTGTTTCATACTTTGATTAATATCTTCTCTTCATCAGCCAGCCACTTTTACCTACCTTCTTACCACGGAACACTTTCATCTCAGTTATTCGGGAAAGTGCAAACGTGCACGAAGAAAAACAAATATTTGGCAACGTAGTATGGTAATGGCAAAAAAAGGAGCTCTGGTGCAGCTTTTTAAATAGGAACTTCTCCGTTAATCACCGTTGACGCTAAGTTTCTTCCTCGTAAACACCATTGTCATTCTGCCGAGGTTTTTATCGCGTCAGGAATTTCTCTGTCTAAGGTTGGAACGCTTCCAACCTTTACAAAACCGAGAAACCGCCCGGCGAAAGTCATTTCCTATAGTTCCCCATTGCAGACCTTATATCTTTCTTATCCACTCTCGTATCATTTTAAAAGAATTCCGCTCCGGAATATATAAAAGAGTATAAAAGAGTTATAATAGTAGGATTTTGCTCGGCAAGATTTATTACACGCTCGCCAAGATTTTTTAGCGAAGATCTTTAAGTGTTAATTATCGTACTGCCCTCCTTAAGCGAAATGTCCTATCCGCTGCCACTTGGAAACCAAAGTTTTATCATTTTCCATATTTAAAATACGATGAGTCATTATTTTGCAACAACCTGTATAATGTAACTTTACTCGTCTACGTATCTTGAATGACGAAGTCGTAGTCACAGTCTCGTCCTAATTAAATATTAATTTAATATTAATTTAATATTAAATTAAACTTAATTGGCGTACAATATAGGTACACGTTAACACTTTGCACTCTGAATTTTATTTCAATTCCGTTGTCAACAGCTCCCAACACTTTTAAGTGTTTTATTTGAAATTTACTTTAACTAAAAAATAAGACAATTTAAATAAATAAAGGAAGAAATAAATTCACTTAAATACCAGTTTTATTCACACTATTGTTGTATTTTGTGATTTTTAAGCGTATGATATATCTTGAAACAATTTCCAGGATGCAATCCTGGTTTTCTTTCGCATGTTTCACAAAAAAAAGTGGACATGAAAGAATGTCGAGTGGGGCTCGACAAAGGAGCTGCTGAGATAAAAACTGATGTCGAGTCATACTCGACGCAGGAGTGCAAAGGGTTAAAGATAAATAATTTTTAGTATCAACTAAAGTTCGAGTCAGATTTTCCCTAACAGTAAAATATATTGGCTTCTTAGTTATTCTAACAATATTCGTCACAACTTTCGGTCGCAAACAAAACACTAACGAACGAATAAAAAAATGAGAATAAGCCACAGAAATACGAAAAAAAGGACACTTGATCTGAAGCTACGGATACTAATCTGATTGTCGACAGATGGTATGCCTTGAATCATGTTTCGTCTAATTCCTGTACAAATTCCAGTTAGCAGCCTGTTAAAGTTTAATCCGCAAACGATTTGTTTGCCCATTATTGCGGTTAGAAATTGAATCGCTAACTATGCCGTATTGTTATACGTCTGGTTGTCGGAGGGTTGGAGAGATTTCAGCAGAGGGACGAAGGAGGAAGGGGTTGGAAAATAGAAATTTTCAGCGAGCGCAGCAACAACGCCGGTCTTTGTGATCACGCGATTCATACAGACGTTTGCGCGTGCGCACGTACGAGTGAAGCGTTGTCGGCTCTCCAGTTAGTGTGCGAGAAATTCCAAATATAAAGCCGTCGGTATAATTAATTGTTACCGTGTACAGTTTTAATATAATTGTACAGGGTAGCCAATGGTACTGCTAATTGCGAAAGTTTGCCGAGTTCGTGGACATCTACTCTCCGTTCGACAATTAACGGAAGTCACGACCTAATTGCCCACCTTTTTATAAGTTTCGAGCGGGTAAAATCGCGCGCCGGATTGTTAACATCAATTTCAATTCGCTAGCCGGCTCGCTCAAGGCAGGTTTGAAACAGCAGGTAAGGTGGAAGTTTGATTGGTCGAAATTTGTTGATATTTACATTGCTTATACAGCTCGAAATGTATTTTGTGATATACAATAGTTGGCGGAATGTTTAAAAATGAGATCCAATTTGTATTAGCTTTTAAACTTCGTTCTTTGTGTTATATATAACTGAAACGCGCGTTATTATTAAAAAAGCGTAACGAATTTAGAAATCAATATGGAGAAGATTTATCTTTCTTGGATTTCTAAAACTCGTCGAAAGTGTAACAAATTTTTCAATCGATATAGGAAAGGTTTGCTTCTAGTGAATTTCTGAAACTTCAGTCAGACATCTTCGTTATATCTCAGTGTTTATCTTTTGTGTTAAGTTAATTTTTAGTTTTTGCGAGCTTCTAAAGTTTTCAGTTCCTTGTCACGAAAGAAGCGTTTTACAAAAATTAGAATGTGAACAGGCTGAGATATATTCTTAACGAATATCGAATACTTGTTATAGAAATAATTCTCTTCAAATAATGTCAAATATATACTGCAATGGAGTAAGCTTCTTGAGCAACCAAATGTTTCAATTTTATATTGACAAGCCAGCGAACGAATGAAATAACTGGTTCGTGAGATTGCACCAATTCAAATACCATGTATTAAGTCAATCCTTTGATTGACCCTTTGTGCTAACGTTTGACATTTCATTTCAACTGATTCATACTTGATGAACTACTTCCAAAACCTGTGCATAATTTCAACGAATATTTACATTTTCCTAATCAAAGGCACACCTATGTTTGTATACTTCTGCTAAATTCGTCTATAACGCTAAAGAATACATTTTACGTATGAAAACTAAGAAGAATCGTATAAAATAGAATATCAAGTCTAGTTGGACATAGAGCCACAAAGAGCTGATGCATCCACTAGTTCTTCCCGTTACCTCACACAACTTCCAACTACGTAAATTCGCAAGTAACTCTGGATCAATAAGCTGTATCAACAAGCACTCGATCTCGAGAACAACTAAAAGCCGTATTAAACGTTACCATCGTTTAATTTCACCAACTCAGCTCACAACGATCCGTCCAACTTACCCGCCTGATGTACGTTATCGACATCCAATATCGCACGGTATACCGAGTATACGTATATACGGAAATGTCGTGGTTGTATGGAAACTCGTGACCCTCTGACATCGTCCCGGCAGACTTTCTCGTGCGGGACGCCAAAAATCCGACCCTAAATCGACCGCGTGGTCTCTTTCTTTCACAATGACCTGCCTCCACCCTCTCGGGAACGGCCTCTTGAACGGCGCCGTAGTTTCACGCCGACGAGCGATTCGGCTCTCGTGCAACAGGTAGACCTGGCTACGGGCCAGCTGCTACCCCTATTATGCATAATTGCTCGAGAGGGAACGAGGAGTGGAAGACTCTTCTAGCAATCGAACACGCGTTCTCCCGTGCTTTGTCTCGCGCTTCTTCCCTCTCTTCTCTCTTTATTCTTCGTTCATCCCCTATCTTTCGTCTTCTACGATCGCTTATCATCCCCGTTGCAAAAGGAATTTTCTTTCTGTTTTGCCTTGCCAAGTGATTGATGAGCTTTTATTGCGCAGCAGAGATGGATGGGCTCGCCATGTCTTGGATTTACATATTTTTTTAATTCCATAGAATAGGCTTGTTTGTGTCTTAGTTTGGTCGATTTTTCTTCTGGTCGATGACAAATTACGAGTTACCAATGCTGCATCTTATACTAATGACGCGACGCTGTATGTACCGGTCTGTTTATTGCGTAGGACATAGTCGTCCAGGATGGTTATACAAATTTTTACGAACGAAGTTGGGAGAACGTAAACATAAGCAAAGGAGTAGGAATTTGTTTTATTCGCCAGATATTATACTCGGTGTACTTTGAATATCTTTACGTATAAAGTGTATATTCCATATACCTTTGCATTTTTACTTTTTTTTTGCTCTCTACGTATCGAAATAGAATTAAGGTTTGTTACGATTGTAATGGAAGTCCCTGGTGTTCTGGAAGTGGAATCAACTGTTAAGCACCGTTTCACGGCTGAGAGCACGTATTAAAAGTTGTTCAATTTTACAACTCTCCGGTAGAGCAATTCCCCACGCGAATTTTAAGTTGATTGTTAGCCGAAGTTAGGCGCATTTTCGGTGTTATCATGCTCTCACACGGAAAGTTTTATACTAACTACAATTATTATTACAAACTAGCTTTTCTTACCAACAATCTTTTATCGGCTTTCCTTGCTATCCGGATACACATTAGGACATCTTCCGACATCATGTGAAATGTGTCGATTGATTTAAATGATCAAGAAAAGGATTAATCGACAATGATTTTGCATTTGTGCGAGAATTTGTAAGAAGTGCACACATTTACAAAGGTATTCGAACACGTATAGATATCCTTCATGAATATATTATGTGTGTTACGTGGAACATTTCGAAATTTCATTAGCACTGTTATGAGATTCTTATGATTATATTGATAATCTTTGAAACAAATTATATATATAGAAATTACAAGATATTTAATACAAACGTATATTTCGTAGATCATACGAGTATTTAAACAGTTAATTATTCATTGTATTAATAATCCTCGATATTTATCTGTAATAAATATTTTGCAATTTCTGTATCTTCAGATTGCTTGCAAATTTTACCAATGAAATTTCAAAATGTTTTCTATAATATATTAGCAAAAAGTTTCTATAAGCGTCCAAATATTTCCTGTGTTATTCCATCTATCTTTACATAAGCTTCAAACTTAATATAATAATTTCTATATAAAAATAGAAATATAATAATTCTTGAAGGTTCTAATAGCTTCCCTAATTTTAAGAGATTTTCTAATCGCTTCTGAGAATAATCTTGCTTTCTGTAAGTATACGTAAATATTCGTAACGCTTATAAACTGGAGTATACAGCGTACATTGCTAGCTTCCTTTTCCAAGCCATCGAGGAGAATTTCGATGGTGGATCGACCTCGCGCGCGCTTCAATATGCCCTGTCGTCAATCAGAACCTTCGTCGATGGATTCTAGTGCGTTTGAAATATAATAATGCGTCTGTCGATCCGTCCAATGTATCACGATTCCACCACGATATGAAATGATGTATATTTCCATCGAATATCCGCGGCCAACCCCGCTCGGTCGTCCGTCGTCATGTATTAACGATAGAATTACCAGTTCGTTCGAGAAATTGACGGCCTCGTGTGCCTTTCTCTCGCGTAAATTTAAAGTGTAAAGATATTTTTACTTTAACCAGGAAACGTGATATCTTTGCGACCATGTAAATTGCGAAAGGTGACGATACGCGGATGTAGTAAAATCTGAACGTAGATGAGCGGTTGTCAGAGATTCTGTGATTTTTTAATCTTTAAGACGTTTCACAGGTGAAACTAAAGAAATGGAAAAAATAGAGATTTCTATCAAGTCTAAATATAGAGATTTGTGGTACGTTTTAAGTTTTGATACGAATCTATAGTTTGCTTCGGATGTTTTGTATATTTTTGATTGTTATAGGTATTCTGTATGCCTTTACGTAAATAGACATTTTACAAATGCATAATCATTTGTAGTCGATTGAAGATTGTTGATTGTAAAATTGGATTTATAACGTAGATTAATTACATTAGTGTTGCTACAATAAATAGCAATTTAACTTTTGAATTATCGAGCTTTTTCATCTAATTTGTACGAGAATGATTCTTCGTTGGCCGATTCATTATTCCTAAAAGGATTGAAATATCACGAGAGTAGGATATTTGAATAAGAAATAGTAACTTGCGTTAGAATAAACAGGTGCTACGAGAAGATCACTGTAATCAAACACGGTCGCAACTATATGCTTTGGATCTGATTGCTCAACATTGAACTCAAGCATGGTACTCTCCGAGTAATTGTGTAATAAAACTGAAATTACAGAAGCTTGGTTGTTTCAAACGCGGAAGATGAAATTGGTTAGACAAATATACACACAGACTAAATAAAAATAGATTGTGCCTGAAATATCTTACAATTTATCTCATGCTTCATTATATATACATATTTTTTTATCAACGGTTAATTCCAAAAAGTTATATATATATATAATAAATTTATTTAGCAAGGTTATCTATATTTACCGAAGTAATAAAATATGTACATTCTTTATTTCTTCTCTCTGATAAATCGGAATTTATTCTTCCTGTTCCATCACCAAATTAGTCGTAACAGCAAGATTGAACTTTTTCTCAAAACCAACAAAAATCATCATTCAAATTCTGCATTTTTTTTTTTTAAATATTATTACGTTCTTCTAATTGTATAAAAAATGCATGCAGGAAAAATATTATAGAAATATTATAAATTGCTGATGTAATCTCGCAGAATAATCAATCCTCTACTTTCTCAGTAGCCTATCTCTGGCTAGCCAATTTTTAATGCAAATCTATCCCACCTACATAAAAATATATCTCTTAAATGAGAAAGAGAGGAAAAAATCTATAATTCACGAAGACGGAAGAATATTTTATCCCTATACTATACAATATTTTACAAAAGAAAGAAGAATACAATACTCATTGTACATTTACAAAATTTTCATGAAAAACTCCAAATTCAAAGTATAAAATATAAAATTAAAATATAAAAATAAAATATTAATGATAAAATATATAAAAAAACCGCCTATACTGGTAGCATTCGAATAAATGGCAAATTAATTCAAAACAAAAGAGCGAGATCGTAATTCGCATCCGCAGCGAAACGACGGGCAACGAATTCGACTCACGACGCAGGACGATCGTCGTGGCTTTGATCGATTTCCTATCAGCAATTTCCCCGCGTGTGCACGGTCGTTCGTAGCTGATACTCAACGCGTTTCTCGTCTACCTGCACCACGAGGGAAAAGGGAAAAGGGATAAACAGGGTGCGCTGCAGTTATCCCTAGCTAGTTTTACGAGCGGCACTCAACGCGTTCGAAACAGGCGCCTCTCCCTGTATGCAGGACCGTAAAACTTAATTGCCGTTGCAATCCGTACATACGTACGTCTATGTGCTTCAGCTCTATGTATCGTTGCCTCTATGTACACCTCTATTCGTCATGATACTATAGTATATTCGTCATATACGGCTCTTGTCTTTCCTCGCTGTCGTTGGAACCGTATTTAACGTTCTAGAATGTACAATGTCTTCTCGCTTATGATATATTTTTGTTTTCCGTATCTTTGTCGAATTCTTTCTGCTTTTTGTTTCATTCTTATCGAGGTGACTTGTAAATTGCGGTTTAGTTTACGTCGTTTTTGCGTCTTGATTTTGCTTAAGTAACGTTGATTCTATGCTATGAGGATTATATATATTTATATATAGAAATATGAACCATTGTACTATGATTGAACAGTCTTAACAAGAAGCTACGAAACAGCTTGCTTTCTTGATAGTTAGATTACGAGAACGAAATTGTACAATGAAGGAAAAAGGCTGGGAAGATGACTTGTAAATTGCGGTTTAGTTTACGTCGTTTTTGTTTCTTGATTTTGCTTAAGTAAGTTGATTCTATGAAATGAGGATTCTAGAATGAGAACGTATCTGGGTTACACTGTATGAACCATCGTACGATGATTGAACTTTAAGAACAATCTTAACAAGAAGCTACGAATCAGCTTGTTTTCTTGATAGTTAGATTACGAGAACGAAATTCTACATGATGAAAAGGCTGGAAAAGTGAAAAGATAGAAGCTAACGAATATGATACGACAGGGCATCTACTTACACAATTGCTTTGAATTGATATATTGATATATGCTTTGAATAACAGTACGATAGTCAGTCAGAATCTCTTTACAAAAAGCAGATATTTTGTATCTGATGTGTTGTTCGAACTATCAAATGGTAAATATTTTTGTCTGTTGAGGTTATCTGATAGAGGAACGCATGGATGAATTTGTAATAGAAATATATATCGAAGTAAGTATAAGTATAGATATAATGTATGATGATCCAGATCCTCACTCTAGCAGTGTTACATTACAATAGGAAAAGATAGACAATACGTTGATACATTTATAGTAAAGGACATTGCCAAAAAAATAACATTGGTGTGTAACTCTAGTTGAAAGTTACAAGAAACAGCAATAAAAGTATACTTATAGCTCTTTTGTTTCTAGACCTTCTAACACAAAAACAACATTCAAGGACACAATAATATAGGCCTCTCCTTTTTAAATCTTTTGCTTCACTAAATTGTACATATTTTCTTCGTAACAGCGGTGTCCATGTCACGGTTATACAAAAGAAAAAGATGTAGAGTTTTCCTTGAAGTAATTACTTCAACATTGTCTATAAAATTTTACAAAGCAACTGATCATTCACAATTTATGTAGCTTCTATTTCACTGAGTGAATACGTAAGCGGTAGATGTTTGTAACTTAACGAAACTGAAAATTCGATTAAGAAATGTAAATGAAAGACATATTTTTAAGTGCTCTTGTCTTTGATGCATCTTTAACGTCTCCATGACCTGTAAGTTCAAGCAAGGCTCGCCGAATGAAGAGGCAATTTCAAGTCTCTGTAATTTCCAAAAAGTTAAACGAATCTTTAAACTTTTCCTGATCTTCATTGTATTTGCTTCTTTTACATTGGAGAATGACAATGGAAGTGCTTTGTTCAGCGCGGTGTATCTTTCACGAAGTATAATATCAGATTTTTTATCGCGTGTATCAATTAAGTAAAGTACGTACATCTGAGTAGTTGAAAATTGTACCAAATAACTGCCATTCTTTTGTTTAAAAATCTTCTATCAGGCATCAGTCAGCGAATATATTCGATATGATTGATAAAGATTATTTCGTTATTTGCTATCTCTTCGTGACACCTCTATCACACGTACAGTCGGTGTTCTTCGTTGCTCGGAAACGTTTAATTTTCTCCAATCACTTGAACTGTGCTTTATTTCAACTGAGGAGTTATTTGGAATAATGGAAGAAAATATTTACAAATTAACTCATTTTGTTACGTATTAAAATATAATCTTCAATAATTCCTTGTAATTTTATACCGTTAATTCTATACACATAGGAATTCTTATCAACAAAAGGAATTCGCAATGCATTACACATTTGAAATCATTGACGTTATTAAAGTTGGAAAATATAGATTTGAAAAAATAAATATTCATTGAAATGTAATAAGAAGAAAATTGATGAAAATCTTTGCTGACATGTGGTAAAAGTTCAAATGTCTTTAGAAATGGAAGATATGGCGTTTTTTCCGAAACTTAACCATTTAACATATTTGTATTCCAGTGAATTATCGCAGTATAACATTTGTAATTTACAGCCATATTTAGTAAATTGTGAATCATAATATTGCGATTAATGAAAAAAGAGACGATCTCTAACGGAGCACAAAATCATTCTGAATTTTCTTACCTGTAATTTTGCAATTAAATCATATCGTATTAAATATAGGTCAATGCCCAGATAGTTTTGTGCAATAGTGTGTACAATACAACGAAACGTTTAGACGCACTTTCCATTGTGGCGATGAGAGAGACGATGTACGAAAGGCACGATTAATCAGGATGCTTGCAATTTCGGCTGCGAACCTCGATGCTCTGTGTCGTTTCAATGAAGCAGAGAGCGTGCAACCTGGACCAGGTTCGTTTAATCAAATTCAGCGATTTGAAGCCGGAGGAATAGCAAACGACAAGGAGGTGGAATCGATTGGGACTGGTGATGTTAGTTGAAACAGCTACGTTTATCTCGTAAAATCTCGTGGTTGTTGCGCGTGGAACGCGTGTGTCGGAACTGGATGAACAAAAGGGGGAGTACAAGGTACAAACCTGGAAACGCTTATACGGTGCAGAGGTGAGATCGAAAGGAAATAGAGGCAAAATCTTATTGCAGCAAATACGTTTGCACTATACGATTTTTAGTTCTAAAACCTTCAACAGCGGGATTCGATGAATGTATAAGTAGAAAAACGTTTAAATATTATTAGCATCGAAAGCAGCTTTCGTAACATAGTTTCGTTTGTTGCTACTAATATATCAATAACAGAAAAATAATCAATTTTTTTTCAATCATTATTACACGTAGCTGCCATTTCATTTACTTTCATGGTAAATATGATCAACATGCTGAAAATACAACATTACAGAAATAAAGAGTAAATGATGTAACTTCGTAATTAACTCGACAACCGATATTCTCGGACAAATATTTAAGAACATCGAACGACTGATTGTGAGTTTGTTAACCAACAGAATTGTTGTCAAACCTTTCTTCGAAGAGTTCCTCAGATTCTTCGATCAGGATAAACACATTGGAAATCGTGGCACGTACGAGAATTTACGTCGATACTACTTCGCTGGTAATTCGGTTCTGTGAAATGAATGGAGGAAATCAAAGAGAGACCGTAACTAGAGAAAGGAAGGGAGAAACAAATATCCTGACTACGACTCCCAGATAATGGAGAACCGTTTAATCATTGGACTCATTATAGAATGGAATTCTTGACCCGTGCCCCTTTCATTTCTGCGTGTACTTTATGGCGTAAAGAGGATTTCTTCTGCCTTGATTAAAGAGAGTTTGAGGTGTAGTTCGAGTCGTTTCAGATTTATTTTGTGTATACAGATGTCCGATTGCTGGAATTTTTGAGGATATTTCCAATGTTATTTTAAATACTTGCCATCAGAATGTTATAGCAAAGAAGATAAATGAGAGCGTGGAAACAAAATTTAATACAATATGTATTGTAAATGTTAATCCTGCTAATATTTCGGTTTATAGCTGATACTTAAAACAGTCCTAGGTTTATTACCCGCATTTAAAAATCACGGAGGAAGCGAGTATTGGCTTAACGGGAAAGTCGGGTTTTTCCAGAAACTACGTCATCCACAAGCTACATGGGTAGGAGGTTTTTTCCTTCTATTTTTTCTTCATTAATATTGGCTATAGCCAATGAGCAACGTGGATCATTACCCTCTCTTTCTCTAATACAAAACGATACAACCGAACCTTCCTCTGTGATTGCATGAGAGCGGAAGTGGAGTTCAAGCTCAGTCTCAAGTCTGTAACAATCAAATTATTTTCCTCACTCTGTATCATATATAAAGTCTTGTATCCAATTGTTGGAAATATATATACTTATATTCTGTGAACGCGGTATCAACTCAAAACAATCACCCCTATTATCTTAATTGAAATCAGGGGATCGATCAACTCGTGATGTCGATTATTCTAATCGTAGCGGGAATTTACGACTCCCGTTGATGTGATATCTCGCGAACGTGTCTCCCCGCGATTGGTCGAATTTACAGTAAATTTGTTTCCTATAACACACGTAATATATTCACGAAAGGTATCGATAAATGTAATCACAAATCGTATGTTAATGTCAGAGATTGACAATCAATTATGTCGATTCACAAGACTATACATAGCAGGATATATTACTTTTGATCATTAGTTTTCATTAATTCGTGCATTTGAATAATATTTATGTATTTTATTATTAATATAAATGACAGAAATGTCCATATATTTATGGCCGCGTTTCTCTGCGGTTTTCAGTTATCGCAGCCACGCAAAAGAAACTATTGTATTTTCAGAATCCACGGAATTCCGGCAAAGTTTCCGGTCTGCGTTTTATATCCGGTCAGTTGTTCGCGATTATATCGTTATAGACGATACGCTCGCTTCTATGCTGAGAATTTCTATTAATAATTTGCAACTATGCGTAACGAACTTCATCGTGTATCGCATACGCAGTTTTGCATCTTCCTTGCTTATTGCTGTACCGCGAGAACGAACTGGTATTAATAAACTGGTCATAGAATTCAAGGTATTCGATATCGATGAGGATTCTTTGTGAGACGAACGAAAGTTTCACTTGGGAGTTTTATGGACGTTGGTTGATTTTTTATCTTAAACAGTTTCTGGTGTGCATGGTTACCATAATGGAATGTAATTAGTTCGATAGGTTATTTTGTTAATTGGATTCCTCAACTGGAATGGAATCTTACGATTGTGAATTTTTTAATTAATAAAGATTGATGCAAATTTTATCTGGTGCGACATTCAAACTCGACTTTGTGACATTAATTTGTTAAAAGTAGAATAAAAGTCATTTTTTCTTTACTTGTAATCTAAACTGAATGCGTTAAGTAAATTCTTCCATTGCTATTAACTAGTTCTGGTCATTCATATCGAAGAATATTAAGTAGTGTAAAGATCGTGAAGTATAATAAGAATTATTTTTCAATTATTCTTTCGGAAGATTAAAAGGCTTTTACAAGAAATGAAATGGGTTAATAGGTTTTACTCTTATACCATGTTGTTCCAGTGATTACATGTGTTAAGTCAGCTACCAGATATTTCAATGCCGAAACCACGGGAAGAAGGTAGAAATATTATACACAATTTACATTTCATAATTCTCAATTTCACAAATGAGAACTGAAATTAAACTTTACCACGAGTACAACCGGTGTTCATAACCTTCGGACCATAATCCCCTACAGAAGCGTAACTCCACGTTATAATACAGAGTTAACATACTCCTCTACATATTCATTACATTCTTACTCTCAATAACGTAAAAAACCATTTAACGATCTATCTAAAAGTCTGCTAATTTTTCAAAGAAAATTCATATAAAACTCTCATTCCCATATTCTCTTTATCAGCCGCATTTCAGCTGTAATCGTTTCTGAATTCAAACTTGAATTTTCGAGAGGTTCTCTTATACGTACAGTGTTAATAAAAACTTCGTATTAGTATCTTTATAAGACAGTAATTTGTGTCGAATTAACACGTTCGCTGCTAATCGAGCCATCGTCGTTTATACTATACGATAACAAGTAGTGTTTGACATATTAATTGTTACAGAAATGCTTTGATAGGACGCTGCATGGATGTCATAAAACTAAGTATACGCTGACTCGGATTTGGGACATATGTGCGCAATGAACGTAATAATTTTCATGAATAAATTGATAGATATTTACATACACAGAATAACCATATACATATTATACCACATTTACTAGTCGGTCCTAATGTACAAATTAAGAACCAATGTGTTTTCTCTTGTTGCATTTTCTCTACGTGCATTTTTACGAACACTGCAATCGAGATTCTTCGAGATTGATGTAATTCAAAAATCCGGAGTATATTTTCGTTCTGTAACATCGAACACTCGTATCCAACGCAACCAGCAAACTCTCTAAACGATCTCCTTCTCTTGCTGCCAATTCAAAAAAACTCGTACCGACCCCTCTCTCCGCATCGATTAAAAAAATCGTATCACGATTCACGGAAAATATCTTACATCCGGAAAGAAAATCGTATAAACTCGTCTAGCTACATTCTGGTGGTGTATTTTTCTCCGTGCATGGGGCGCAACGACAGCGATCAATCCCGGTTGGAGAGCAGCTTCGGGATTTCGAGTTAATTGCGCGCTCTAACACGTGTTAATGGGACTGGCAATAGGGCTGTCAGGTATTTTGTGCCCGCGAGGTAAGCAGGGACGCGCACGGTGAACGAGGGTGCGACAGGCGGTGGTGTCAGGACGCATACACGTCCGCCGATTGGGCGAACTATGTACGCTGGAACGAGATAACAGTCGACTAGGCGAAGAAAGGGAAACAAGAGAGAGAGAGAGAGAGAGAGAGAAAGAGAGAGAGAGAGAGAGAGAGAGAGAGAGAGAGAGAGAGAGAGAGATGGTTCGCGTAGATAGAAGCAACGAGAGAAGAGGGGAGTTGCAATCTGTTCCCGATGGCTCCCGCACTGTGCTCTGTGGTTACCACTTTACAATCCCTCGCCTGTAAAGCCATCCTTGCTAGAGTATCTATGTGTGCGTCACCAGGCCTCTCTGTGTCTGTCTTTCTCTTTCCTTCCTCTATCCACCCTGTGACTCACCCTCTTCTCGTTCTGTCCCTCCGTCTGGCCATCATTCTCTCTTCTCTGCTCCCACCCTGGAACCTATCAACGTCATGGCAACCTCATCTGCCCGGCTGTCCGCAGGACATTAACCGAACTCAACGTTTGGTTTCCGTTTATCCGCGTCCACTTACGCACTGCCGCGCAGCGCGCGCTGCACATACCTCCGCGCCATCGGCTTGCATCCTTTGCGCTGTCATTTCGTTCGATATTCCAATTGAAGTTGGATCGGCCTGAGAAATTCGTTTCATCCGGCTACTATCGCCTGCGCGCTCTCTCTCTCTCTCTCTCGCTCTCACTCACTTTCTGCGGGATCTGTAACGTAATATGTGGACTCGTCTACGAACGATGTAAAGTAATTTCCATCGGTTTCTCGTTATTTTCGTTTAGCCTTTCCTCGCCAAGCTTTTTTCACCGGACCATCCCTTTGGCCGGTCAGTACCTCTCACCAGGACCAGGATAGGCTAGTTAGCGTTCAAACAAGGGGTGAATTGTTAATTCTCGTTGATAGAGGACGAGTGAAGGGAATGGATATGATGTGTACGAATGTTTTAATTGAATAGCTGGAGACAAGTTTTCGCTTTTCGACAATGTAGGGGCATTTTCGGAGATGGGATAGGATCTGTGAGATTTTGATCGAGAGAGCGTGAGCTTTTTCTCTGCTTCTAGCCGCGAGTCGCTCTTTTAGGTTTCTTTATAGCTTTGCTCTTTCTTTTTATCCGATTGCCGTTGATAGTTGGTTGATAACGTATCCAATTTTAATATTACTAGATAAAAGAGGGAGAGTACGACTTGTAATTGCCTTGCGGTGTTCGATTTTCAATTCTAGTTTTTCAGACGAGAGTCCCCTAAATTCTAATGAAGTGTAACTTTCCTTCTTATGAGTAGCTTGTGACTATGGAAATCTACAAAAATATACGGGGTATCTGAAGTAAAGGGATCGTTATAATATCCAGGCGATAAAATATATCTATATATTTAATATGAAAATCTAGTAAAAAGGGAGAAACTGTTAACGTAAGATTCATTGACAACATGTCGAATTTTAATGTAGCTTCCCTGTAAAACATGAAAAATGTGGCTTCTCACGTGACCTTCTTTCTCCCGTGACCTTTGTATATTAAGCTCAACCTATTAGAAAATAATTTCCGAGAAGGAAATATTCAAATTTCCTTCAGTGTTTCTACCTATCTCTACTCCAATTGAACGTGATTTATAGTTCACGATGGTGTGTATACGCGGCTGTAAGAAATTGTCGATGAGTATTTTTCATCGGCACCCGGTTACCACTAAAATCATAGCATGTAGACGGAAACGTTTTACGCACGGCGAGCATATTCGCGAGGTTCATAAAAGGCGGGCACCATGTGCCCCGTTCGACCGACAAATGGTCGTAAAAGTCCATTCCACCGTTAGAAATTATAGTAATTCCGTGATATACGAGGAGTTCCGGTAACGATCTCTAAAGAGAGAACTGCGACCGTTTATATATCGAGTGTGCAAGACACGAGCAAAGACAACGACACACTGCGTATGGTCGGCCTAGCTATCGAAGTAATTGATTTATCGATCGATCGTTTGGAAAAGCCGCGATATTACAGCATTGAAGATGTTATGGCCTGTCTTATTTTCCATTCGACTACGAACAATAGTTCCTATCGTATCGTACTTCTCACCGACAGTTGTGTATATTTTTATATCTTCTTCTCATAATTCTGGTTATGATGCAATTTGGAGATATTATTAATTTCTGTTTCTGTTCGTACGGAATAATAACAAGTTGCGACAGTTTATTTTGTATTAGATATAGAATATCTTCTTCCCTTCTTTCCCTTGCAAGTTCAAAATTCTCTATATATTTCGTTATTTTAGCGAATACTAATTAAGCCTGGCTCGACGATGAAGGAACGAAGCGAAATAAGAATTAGTTACTGCATAATACAATCACAATATCGTTACATACGTATAACGCGTTTTAGTAATACCTAAAGACAGTTGTTTCATAAAAATCCTAAACCAGAAAACTACATGTTACTGAATATTACGTAGATCTATTACGTAGGTTCTATATAACGATGCAAATTTAGAATATAATTTCTATTATTTTGGTCAACGCAAATAGGTAGGATATGCTATATCCTACCTATATGATTAGATAAGAAACCAAGCGATATTGCGTTTAATCTTTTGCATTATACCATGCCTACCGAGTCACCCAAATTAAAAGTCCACAATCACCCATTTACCACAGTTTCTCCTTTCTATTTTCATCTCTGTGCACTTATAATATTCCTAAAAAATTTGCCAGAATCGTATCAACTCGATTGATCACATTATTCGTCTGCTCGACAAGAGTAATATTCAGCAACTCCGTGAAGCAGAGCGTGAAAGCCTTCTCTCCCCCTATTATTCCGCTCACAACGACGATGCAGCGGTAACGACGATGGATCGTCATCGGTTTCGCGAACCATCGTGTCCGCCTTTTCCATAAACGACGTGAATACGCGGCTGGATCGGGAACGTCGCGGCCGTCTTGCGCGTATTTGCTCGGCGTCGATTGGCCAGACCGTATAGCGTGGCGGTTTTACGAGCCGCGGTAAAATTTTCTATGCTACAAAGTTATGAATTCGTTCCTGACGAAACCGTCCTTTTTCCTCTGCGTTCTCCCGCTGGCGGCCTCTTCTCTTCATCTTTCGTCCTCTTATTCTTTTGCGTTTCTCATCCACCCCTCCACCCACCACCAGATTCGCTACCTTTGTTTCTCTCGTCCGTTTCACGAGCGGCAGAGCCAGAGCTCGACGTCGCGTTGTCGACCTCCTCCTCGTCCTCCTCGTTTGACGACTACACCAAGCTTTATGACACGCGATATCCTTCATCCGAAATATTATGCCTTGCTGAACCCCGTTGGCCCTCGCTGTTCGTCCGATGCACGCGCCCAACCCTCTTTCCTCCCTCCCGCGAGCTTGCAAATCCTGTACAGTCGACCTGCAAACGGACGTGCACACAGATGCACACGTACAGTGCGTACGTGCAGCAACGACCAAGAGATTATATTGAAACCGTAGTAAACTTTAATTTTGTCCGCCCCCGGCTCGAGGGGAATTTAAGAAGCAGAAACACCACTTGACAAAGAACGTGCATGTCAAAGGATCACGCAGAATCAGATCTGATGAAGAACTTCCGCTGCTACCGTTGTCGACCGACTATCGCGTTGCCAAGACACTCTTCGACTACTTGCAGCGACGATATCGCCGAAACGCAACGGTTTATTAGGTGTTTCATTCGATTTTCGGGAGCGTCATGTTTGCTGTGGGTGTGTGTGAGTTGGTTTTGAATGGTGTTATTAGGATGGTCCGAGTAATTAATTAACAGTTTCCGCGTAGAAATTTTGTAAATTTACAACTATAGGTTTTTGAGAATTTAATATATATAATATAATATAATTTATTATTTTTAATAAAGCATATTTTGACGAAGGATGATGGTTTCTGGTCTTGAACTTTTATCTTGATTTCTTTGATAGAAGTTTATATTAATTCGTAGTTTGTATTAGTTGTTCTGGCGTTATAGATACTGGAATATTTTCTCCAAGAATTATTAAAATTAGTAGTCGGTGATTTAGTGACACATCTTTCTTCTTTACATTTTTTCTTTTTTTTTTTTTAAATCCAAGAGGATTTTCTTTTGTAAATTTAGTTATTTGGTACGTTCTAATAGTTTTAAAGTAACTTGTCTCCTATTGTGAGTGCCAAATTATGGTGCCGTACAAGCTTTCAAAACAAGTTTTTACTTTCTAGTTTATAAAACTTGTTTCTCTGTGTATTTAAAAGGATATAAAGGTAAAGAAGCGATATCGCCATTGACAAATTGGTAAATAGAAAAGTGATCAAGAAAACCTGAATGTATATATCGATCGTGAAATTGCTTTCTCTCCATGTTTTTCGAGAAATGTAATTCAAATGAACAATTATGTTGCCGGAAAATAATGATATAGTAGAAAAACTCTGCAAGTGTAAACGTCTTTGGATTAGTATTAACTCTGACGTTACGGAGTTATTAAATCCTGCTGTTCAAGAAATTTTGTACGCTAATCTCACTTTTGTTTCAACAAGCAAAGCGACTTTTAATGTTTCAAGAAACACTCCAGCGTAAAATTCTAACTAAAATACAAAATTAATAACATATGATAAATATACAATTATAAGTATAGGTAAAGTATATCAACAATGGCTTTTAATGATTTTTCTCAAATTAAAAAAAATTTGTAAGGATAAAAAAATACGACTGTAAAGTGGCCGAAAGAATACAACAGTGTTAAAAAAAGAAAGACCAAAGAAAAAACTAGCGGAAGAATATTAGAAGATTATCGATACATTGGAATAATTCAAGATCTTATTACTCAAAAGGCCTGAAAGTTTCTTGGTAATAAATCAATTTCTCCAAGCTTGGTTCTTCTGGTGCCTGCAAATAGGGCCATTCTTATCCACCAACATCTTCCTCGAGAACTTTTACGAACGTAATAAGTTCGGGCATACGTTTCATAAATTTCAATGTACCAAACTTTTAACAAGGATCGAATATTCCATGATAAGATGATCACCGTTGCATTGACCCTGATATCCATTTTCTGCTATATCTATATTTATTTATTTATAAAGAAATGTATAGATTTTTAGATTATATCGAGTTTCATGCTATTGGAAGAAATGGATAAAAAATATTCAAATGCCCGTGTATATTTCATCGCAATTAAACATCACAGATGCTAATACACGCAATATTTCTGCACAACGATGTTGAATTCCAATAGAAAATACTTTCTTCTGATATTCTAATATCTCGAAATTTTCTCTTAATTCTATACAAATTTCATCAATAATAATCTCAACGCTGATCGTGAATTTTGTATCGGTGAATCGTTTCAGTTTACAGTTAGTTGGTTTTAGATTTTCGTTTTCATTACGGTTGTTCTATTTTCCATAAGTATCATCGACCGAGCGCAATCGATCAGCTAAGAAACACTAACAAATTTTCTACACGGCAATTCATCTCTAATTGCAACGTACTCCAAGTACACGAGAAGAAGAGAAAAGAGATGAAAACCGTCAATTGGATGCAATCAATCATCAGAGAAATAATATAACAAATTTTCACTCACCTTGCCGGTATAGGTTTCTCGATAGCTTCAGTATCGGGGAAAATCATCAGTATTCCAGGCGAGAAACAAACGGACAACTAAATCAAATGCGCACACGTTCGGGGGAACGCGAGGCGCGTACTTTGTTTTTCGACACCTTTCCGAACAAGTTTATTTTCGAAAAGGTTCGGTAGAAATATCTCTTAGCGACACGGTGTCCGCGTTCCGAGCTGAAAAGCATTAACACGGCCGGGAGCCATGCATATTCATCGCGAGCGTGCCAGAACAAATCTCAACAATTACAGGCATGCAGGATTGAACGTACAATGAAATTTTCACGAACCGGTTCTACCCGTTACGTGACTGCAGAATCACGTTGACGTTTTTTTTCAACGCGACGCACGTCGTCCGTTGCTTCCTGCATCTGGTTTCTCGGTATCTCTTCAGGATAACTTTTGTCCGCGTAACTGACGCTGCGCCGGGGATCCCACGAACTGGAAGATCTTTCCCAGAACTGGACCAACCTAGGTGGATTCCATCGCTGTCATTCTCTTGAACTTTTCCTGAACGATTTTCTTCCCTTTCTTTTTCCTTTTCTGTTTACGAACTTTGAAATTGTGATTAGAAAAGAATCTGCGTATAGTTGAATGAAATTACAATCACGTAGCTACATAGAGATAAAATATGCACATAATGGTAGAGTTTCGTTTGTATAAATTTGATTTATTTGAACGAAATGTTAGTTAATGATTGATTCAACTTCTGTTAATTGAATCTACTCGTCTTTATGTGAATTCGCTGTGTTATATGAAACGATATGTCGTCATAGGTTAAGCTTTGTTTAGACAGTATATATGTATAATTTCATATAATTGTTGCATCATTGTACGATGGTTGACTGGCGAATTAATTTCAGTGATTTTAACTATAGTTTAATTACAAGACAGTCTTAAACAGTAACATCGGAAATTATAGTACGAGTTCTTCCATAAAAGATTCCGTGTTCATCAGTTGGTTTCGAGACTGACCTAAGTCGTATACACAGTTGCTAATCCAATTCTTCGAGGTGCAAACTCAAGTATTCGCTTCATTAATTCCCATCCAACTCACACTTGCGAAGCCAAGTAACAAACATTGCCAACGACATCCCCGGTCCGATCTACGCGGCAGGAAACCTTGTAGGAAGCCTGGAACGCTGTGAAACTTAGCTTGAAACAACACACTCTCGGAGCCTCTCTTAAACTTACAAATTCTCTGGCCGAATGGTATCGCATCAAACGAAAACTTGCTACCCTCTCGTGGCCATCTTTTTTCCCAACCCTGGTTCGTTCGTCCGACGAAAGATAAAACGTTTATCCAAAGGCGTGTGCGCGCACGACACCGGCAATAAAAACTTGCTGCGCCAGGCTTTGTGATAAGTTAAGCAGAAAAGGTACCGGTTCCTGTCTATCCGCTATTCCCACGAGGAAAATTTATCCATTGGCGAGCACAACTGCAAGCAGAATCTCCAAAGGAACGGGATGGATTCGACAAAAGTTATTTTTGGAAATCACTTTGGCTTTTGAGCCACGGACGTCGTTCTAATAGCGCGTATCGCTGAAAGGTAAAAATTCTCCTTGAAACGGGATGGATAGCGGGATTTTTGCGTGGATATTTGCGCGATGCACGGTCCGCTTTTTCGCTACAACCCCTTCTTCCCTCATCGTTCACCTTTCGCCCCTATTTTTATCTGCCACCAACCGATCTCTCTCTCTCTCTCTCTCTCTTTCAACCCCTATCCGCATCCTCATCCCTCGTTCAGTATTTTATCGCCAAACGTAGCCGCGAGCTGTTTCCTTTTTGCTATCGATATCTCTTTCAGTCTCGACGAAATTAACGACGGTATAAACGACACCACTTTGAAGCTCGCCTCTCGATCACAACGTTCGTTCGGTTCGGCCGATGGATCGATCTGCAGCCGACCTTCGGGCTAAAGTAAGTCGTTGATCGTGGCATCCCTCCCCTTTATCCATCGGCTAATTCCTTCTATCTCTTCGGTTTTTCCTCTCTGTCGCAACGTCCGGGGGGAGGCAAAGAAACACGCGACCCTGAGTCGCGGCGTTTTTACGCGTTGCGCTTGCCAAATATCCTCCTCTCTTCTATTTCTCGTTGTTGCAATATGCGTCGCTCAAAGAGAATATTTATGGGATACCGCGCGAACGTCGGCTGTTTCGCATGGCGATCGCGTTACGATTTTCGACGATTGTGAACGGTTTTCGTGCGATGAAATTCTGATTGTAGCCGTGTTGAAATCGCGAGGCTTAGTCGAATGGTAATTTGATGCGATGGAAATTGAAACGGACTCCCAAGTTTGCTTTCCATTTGATTTGCTCTTTTCCGACTTGGTTTGAGCATGTTGTTCCTATGCATTTGGCGTAATAGCATATTGTGTGAACCGTGCGTTAGGTAGATTGATCGGCGTTCAGATTCGTGATAAGATAACTGCAGAAACCGCGTTTTACTCTTCCATTGTTATAAAATGTTTTATTCTTCGAACATACAGAAACGATTTGTAACTTAGTTCGCTCGCCTCTGAGAATCTCTGCGACGAACAATCCAAGAAAATAACGTACTGTGGAGTAGATCTTTATCGGCGTTTTTATGGATCATCGGAAATTCTCTAAAAGAAAGAATTGTCGACAGCAACTCGCTTATGGTAGAATAGTCGTTATTTAAATTGCACGGTATATATGACAAAGTGGTCGTGTGTTTCTTAAAATCCGTTAATAAGTCTAAATCAAGGATTCTAAACGTCAAATTTCAAATCTAACAATGTCTTTGCAAGAATTTCCCAAAAGTATTTATCATCGAGATACACAAAATGCTCCCTGATACCTGGAACATCGTAAGTTGGGTCGATCAATTTCAGCCACGTAGCATTTTCATCAGGATGACAGAGTTCTGCTCTCGGAATCTATCTCGAAACGTTTCCAAACTTTTCACTTATTTAAAGGCACGAACAAACGTTTTTGGACGGGCTCCAGCGAACGCACAGGGGTTGCGATGCAGGGGTTGGAGGCAACTAGTAAAAATGATTTTGATGGATATGGAAAGAAAGAGTCGAAAGTGCGACGGCAAACACACACGGTGTGTTCGTCCATACAAATATTATCGGGCCGATAGCTTGAAATCGAGGCGGCACTATCATCTGCCTGCTATCCCAATCGAACAGTACTTAATCCTCGCAAATATTGTCGGAATTCCAAAGCATTGTTGCGCATACGACAGCCAGATTCGAATATCGCTACTGCGCACGTTCTACTAATCGCTCTGTCGTTCATCCATACGCCGATTAATTATCGGTCGATTGTGTAATCCCAACCTGCTCGAATCACACTCAGATCTATCGTTCGCGTGTCCTCGAATTTTCACCCGAAATCTCCCGAAATCGATGCCAATTTCCCACGCACTCGCTTTATTTTTTTAGCCACATATGTTACATTATGAATGACCTATGAATAATTGAACGAAACTGCGGATCTTTGGTATTTTTATTGCACAATTAAACGAAACGATAAAATGTTTAACTTGAGAAGACAGTGGTAGATGACCGTAGACTTTAATATTAAAATTAAAAAATAAGAATCGATCTGTATAAACGTTGATTTTATACATCGTTTTGTTTTTAGAGATACATGGCATACGACAGTGTTTGTGGTCAAATTACTATACATTTTTCCGGGGGTTATATATTTTCATCATATTCATCGTTATGTTACTTCACCTTACCATTGTAGTCGTTTACGTATAATTAGGTACACGTTAGGAATTGGTAGTTTTATTGTTTATCACGATTAAGAAAAAATTTTCGTTATAACCATATTTCACGACGTACGTGTTATTGCCAGTCGTCTATTGAGTTGTATTATTAACACAATGCATGACAATACGTCGAAACGATGACAGTGTAATCAAATGCAAAATTCCATATCTTATATAAATTTGACAAAAGCATAATTTGACTGCATGTGCTTTTGTAAATAGTTTGAACTTATATTTATATCTTCGAATAATTATAAGAACATCCCGCTCCATTTCCTCGAAATACAATAAACCTTATTCCTCGAATCGCAGATGAATCGGTTGAATTTTTTCATGTTTCAGCGTTACTCACTGCAATAAATTATCCTTCTCTGCCAATTATTAGTCGGTATCCGTAAAAAGAGTAAACATTCCACAGTCGAACGAGCACGTAATTCCTAATTAGGCGCGCGTCCCTGCATGGTCAGCTTGATTAATACGTTCTTACGTGTAACGAAACTAGTTTAATCCTTCGCGGCTAACAACTGGCAAGATGATTATCTAGAACTCGTTCAATCGCCACACTCTCACGACCTTCGGGCTAAAACCGTGATCGGTCGAGATTGTCGCTCTTCCGCTTCGTTGTACTTTATCCGCTCCCCTCGTCCCTTCTCCGTGCCTTTTTTACTTTTCAAATAATACACGGGATAATTAAGCATTCTGATAGGGTAATCGATAGAAACCAGTTTATCGTTTTAATGAGCAACTTTTTCCCGTTGATTTCGGCAAGCTTCCCATTCGCACGTCGATCTAAATTCACGAATGACGGTGTTTTTTATTGCGCACGTCGGCAACGATACGCGCAGCTCATAACATTTGTTACAATTACCGGTTGGCTCTGGTAGTAAAAAAGGCACGAAAAAAGCAGAATGAAAGAAAAGGCAAAAAGCGAAAAAAAGAAAAAAGAAGAGAAGAACGAACGAACCGACAAAAAGGATGGAAAAGGAAGGATAGGGATACAAAAAAAAAAAAAAACCAAAGGAAAAACAAACAGGAACGAAAATTTGCTCCCAGTGTTTTACTGTCACCTGTCACTTTTTATCCCTGCGCGTAAAAAAGCGACGATGCGCCAGGATGCATGTTGATTTCGCGTTTAAATATCCAGAGCGGTGACGTCGCGCGGGAGCGCGCGTGTCCGAGCGGGTCGGGTTGGAAAAAATATAAATGCAAATAATACCATAAATTTCGGCTTTAATTTATTTGGACGTTTTAAAAGTGCCTTTTTTCCCCATCGAAATATGACGTTATAAATGTTATTGGCCGCCGGGAAAAATGACACCCGACGCTTCTACTTGTCTCGTGCACGTGCGAAATTTTCTAATCATGCGTTCCGCTTTCCGCTTCGAGAATCGTCCTCGGAAAAAAGAGGTGAATTCATATCCCGTTGCTCTTTCCGGTGTCAACGTTCGTTGCGGTATTCGTGTTTGTTTGCTTTTACGTTTCGCGGGAATTTATTCGAAACCATAATTAGGCGCTGTTCAGAGTCAATTTATCATTTCGGTCGTTCTCGCTCGAGTTCTCTTTAATTCTGGTCCCTTATACATATTATATATAAGAAAACGAGTCTTCACACTTTGTATATTTGTTAATATTCGCGTTAATTCAATATATTATATCTTTACATTTGTGTTTTCCATGTTGCACTAAAATCTTCTCGTTTAAATCGTTTATCGTATTGGCTATTAACTTTTCTCCCAATTCGTAAACTTGGAACCTATTACCCCTGATAAATATGTAGTATCGCGGCCACAAGGAGGCCTAGGTGTTAGCGAGCAAAGCAGATACAGTGTCGTGAGAGCCGAGGCGTCGTTAGGCCCATCAATGTGTCGTCGGGTCTTTCAAGTGGATAGTTTTGTAGAAAAGGCCTACGTGACCCTGGCCACGAGCGGCTGCGGAACACGTGCGGGGTGGGTCTAAGGAAAGACAAAGGGATGCGAGAACACAGTGTGGATCGAGAGGTCAGAGAGAGAGTCTGAGTTGAGAAGTCGAGATGTGTGAATCGAGAAGTAAGAGAGTGCGAGTTGCGTTGTCGAGAGATAGAGTTGTTAGCGTTGTTGAGTTGCTAGAGTAGTTTGAGATACAGTAAGAGTTTTGTATTTAGTTCATGTTTAAACCACCATCGTTCTTCTGCCAAATAAACACTTGTACAATCCATACATTTTAAACAAACTTTAAGTATCACGATATGTAATAAATAATATATTCCACCACCGTGATACTACAAATATAATATGCATTTTTACAAGAGAAAAGTCTGATGTCTTTATTTGTACAAACTGATGCTACAACGAACGAGGTTTCAGAACCAATCGGTGGGTTCTCTTCTTTTTTCTTTGCACGTGGAGAAATCCTCATCACTCCGCTGCTGCTAATAATCGGCAACAGCAGAGTATTGTCGGACTCTTACCGACTAAAACTCCACGATGACCATCCTACGCGTATGACAGGTGTGCTCCAGGAGCCTCTTATGAATTATCTTTCTGTTGCAGCCCCCTCCCGCGTCCTCTTGTTCGAGCCAGTCCTAAAAATTCCCTGACTGTTGAATTTGGCGCTAGGGGGGCCATTGTCCCTAAATCGGTCGGTTCTATTGAGTTGGCAATTAAGTGATCGCGGATTTTGTCAATACCACCCAATGACAAAATCCGCAATCACTTAGTTGCCAACCCAATAGCATACCCCAGTGTATTTTCAACATCCACCGACAATTATATCCGATCGATCTTCCGTCTTTTAGAATACCATTTACTTAGAGATATCGTGCTCTTCTATCAAGGTGGCGCCATAAAAATCTCCAAAACTTCCACGTCAATCTTTCTCGTATGCATTCGATACAAAGATCCTTGTGTTTTACGGTGCTTTCGCCGTCGTCGAGTGAGAACAACGCGGTGATCAGAATTCGTTGATAGCAGCACATTTGCATGGGAAATCGATGCAGCGAGTGAATTGCAAAGGAAAGTGGGACCAGAGGGAAAATTATCCCCTAAGCCGGTGTTCACTTTCTCGAATCGATCTTGATAAGACGGAACGAGACGGTCCTGAGCACGAGCAGCGTCGTTATTTCGACTTGATCAAGTGCAGTAGCAGACGGACCGCAGTGCCGTTAAGTGAAAGCTAAAGAGCGGCGAATGGGAGGCGTATTAATTTGCATTGGACTTGTACGTACTTGTGTCTGAGACTTCGCTACGTATAATGCGTGTGGGAAAAAAGCGAAAGTGTATATGCATGTTGTTTTATCGTTGTTAAACGATAGGCCTTTGAACACGTTGCATTTAGAGTTTTACTGGTCGTTGGAGATCAGCGATATTTAGACCGTGAATGTACATACTTGTGGAAAATTAAAGCATGTAATCGTGTATTATGTATTCAGGGGAAATATTAGAAACGCAAAAATAGACAGAACATGTATAGTAGCTTGGACACGATAGAAAAATTGTACATTCTTTCGCTTTCCAATTAAAAAGTTCTTTTTTACCAGGTTTTACATATCATTTTCTTAATGTCAAATTTTTGTGGTCACGTGAAAGCACAGTGTGAAAGTGAGGAAACTTGAATCTAATTAATCAATATGTAAATGGCACAACAAATACACTGACGTGTCTAATATCTTTTGTAGCTACTGTAAAATAAGCAAAGATATAAATATCCAAAGTGTACTACTTGTTACGATATTGAGTGAAGCAAATCTTCGATTAGGTTCCGTTCTTCTAATTGCGTCCAATGGAAATAACGAATTTTTAGATAAAATTGAACTTTCAATTGCTTAAAATGAAAGTCTCTGTGAAACAAAATGTCTAGTTGTGAATGTAAATCGAGCATCATCATCTATCACCAAACTGATATTTCGCAGTTGCAAGATTTGTTTTCACACTTTTTGCAAGTTACGTGTGTGCACGCAAAGCCTGACGTAGTACGTGTCAAAGGCGTGTGAAATACTTGAAACTGCGTTTGGCCAAAAGATTATGTGCACGCACGTTCAATTGAATTTATCTCTTCTTCGTTTGGAATCTGTAAAACACGTACTGCTGCAATTTTCAGTGAGTCTTCATTTAAAAGAAAAACTAACAATATTTTATTTTCCACGTTCTGTTTGAATAGTTGCTCGTTCAGTCTTCATATTTCTCTGACACAATTCTAAAATATTTTGTTATATCTTCTAACCATCCTTGTTTCTAAAAAATAGCCAATTTTCATCTGTTAAAAGTTGCCGCTATCGTTTTTATTTCCACAGAAATGACAAATGATTTTTCCTCCACAATCATCCTTTTTCCGAAAAAATGACCAAACCCTTCCGGCTAGAAAAATTTATCTGCCAGTTATTTTTACTTTACGTTATTTCTATGTTTGCTCTACTTTGCAAATATTCGCCAAAATCGTCTTTATTTCCGAAAAATACCAAACCATCGCACTTTTCCCAAATTAATTCACCAAATATTCCCCGTAATCAGCGAAACGAATCCCATAACCACGATCAACGTGTCATGAGTACGATATAATACGTACCAGCTAAGAGATGCTCGAAAACCCGGAAAAATGTAATAAGAATCGCCATCTCATAAAGCAAAGTTCATCGCACAGATCGTTGAAACGACTAGGTGGCAAAGATTCGTACTGGAGTAGAGCCCAGTTCACGGAGCTACAATTCGACTAATTTGCAACACGAGTAATCTAGTCGTATTCCGCCAAAGAAAGACGCTTTATCGCTGACATTTTTTTGCCTACGCTTCGTCCACCGTTTGTTCGATTCCAGTTTTAACGCGCCCACTGCCACAGTGGTCATTGGCGACTCGTGCTTTTTCTGTTGACTTTTTAGAACGATAGAAATAAGATAAATTATATAAACTGAAAATTTGTCAACAATTCCAATGACTTAGAGAATATCACATTCAGAGAAAAAGCGTATTTAGGAAAATTAAATGTTACGGCCGTATGGCTGGCGGCACGAAATATGCAAAATTCACACGACAGTCAACGTGTTAATAGCAGGTTCCCATAAACTTGAAAAATTCAAGAGCCTCCGCGACCTGCGATGCTCGTCCGTTCTGTCTCTGTAGCATTGGAAAGAACGTATGGATGATGCAGAAGAGAAGGGAGGGTGGTTAAAACAGGGAAAACAGAACGGGGTGGTGGCAGGTGACGGGAGAGACGCGCAGGAACGAGAAGAGACCGACGGTATGTATTCGATAATACAATTTACGGTGGCGTACGATGGCGTATAAATTTTCATGGTGATCAGGTAGTACACCGGTTGATATACCCATAGCCGACGTGCATGTATACGCGCTGAATTGAGTGCGCGCTACGATTACGGGGGTGGCGGTATGCTGCTGCCCGCTCCGAACCAAACCTGTATAACGATCACCCTCTTCTCTACGTCGCTTCAATCGAACAAACAGTATATTGTCGCGTTTATGGAAACCTTTTGTTGTTGTCCCTTATCACCGTCGTTGTACGTGCGTGGTTCTTTTCATATTTTGTGTTCGAGGATATTTAGACGAGGGCGAATGAATAGTTAAAGATGCGAGTAAATTGTACGACAGATGTCTATGCATTACGTTTCTTAAAAATATGTATTACGTTGTTGTACAGAATGCGCATAATACGTGCATCGAAGATATTGAAAGTTTTTGGTGTATTGTATCTTGCAAATTTTATTCACAAGAATATGAATTTGCATGAACGTAATCGTAGAGACGTTTGGAAAAGTCTGTTCGTTGATTGGGTTTCTATAGGTTCTTGGCTGGCTTTTTATTTTATCTTCTCTTCTTTTTAGAAGAATACGAAGAGATGTTGATATAAGCATAGGGTGTATAAAATATAAGTTCGCGAATACTGTTAGACATCTTGATACGCGACTTCGAATATCTTTATTTTCAATTTGCGCAATAATAATAATAAAAGACTACGTTTCGGTATAATTCTACGTATAACAAAGTGACTAATTTGAAAGCCGCAGGACTATAAATCGACGCAAACGCGAATCTGCACTGGTATAGGGTCTATAGACGATTCAGTTTCAAAGCACCGAGCAAGTAACAAAGACGAGCGAGTTCGAAATTTATCGATTTCTCGAATCCATTCGAATCGTTACATTTTTGGTCGTCGACTGTTCGAATAATTGTGTCGGAAGGCGGGTTTCAGCGTAAAAATCGCCCAGGAAAACGCTTTTCTCCGGAATACCTGTCGATTGATCGTCCAGCCGTAGATTTTCGTAGTTATCGAACGAGAACGTGGAGGAACAAACTATCGGAGACACAATAAAAGTGGCACGCATAGAAGAACACAATCGGTACACTATGTATTGTACAAACAAGATCGACGAAACTAGAAAGGTCATAAATTAACATCAAGATCAACAAAGTGGCCAAAACTGACCGATTCGTCACTTTTCATAGAAATTTGATAGATTTGCTAATTTTTGTAAATTCGAATGATTTGTAAACTTCAGCTTAATCGAGTCTTTATTTATGTTCTACTTTCTTCACTGCTCTCATGGAGATATGAACTTGCATGAACATCCGCGGTCTGTTTATAACTATAGCCGAACCATGGACAGTTTTTCAATTTTACGTGATAATTGCAAGTAAGATTAGAGTCACGATCAAACGTCCCACGCAGAATAACTCGGCCGTAAAGTATTTAACGCTAGAACTACCACACCAGTCAAACTGACTGGTTTTACAATTTTATTTTAAAATTCCTACTTCGTCTTATATTTTTTTCTGCAACGATGTAATGACTTTGGTAACAATAACTAAAAGAATAATATAATGAGTTTTATTTCGTTTTTTATATATTCAAACTCAAAATAGTTTTGTATCAAGGCTACTTATACCAATACCAGTCAAAATGACTGGTACTTGTCAAAGCGTAAAAGGGTCCTGCAATCTGTTTATCGAACCCCAATTAACCAGTTTCTTCGTTTTCTACAACTTCCCACACGTTTTTAAAATTTTTACCGCGTATCATTCGATATGATGATATCAGTTATTAGGAAAATTCGGGATCGATCGCTAAATGCTAACACTAGCAATAGCACACCAGTCGAAATGACCGGTTCTACAATTTTAAAAATGTGTCAATCCTCGTTTAGGGATTATGGTGCCAGATGGATTTAACGATATCAAAAATGTACTACATAACATGAGATTCCTTCTGTAAGAAAGTAATAAATCAATAAATATAAAAATATTCTATTATGACGTATTTTTTAAAGACCAGTCATTTTGCCTGGTTTTGGTAGAAATAGCTTCGTCTTAACTATCGGTAGTTCTAGTGTTAAAGGTCAAAGCAAAGTTGTAATTCAACGTCGTCATAGAAGTCAGATCGTATTTGAGCAAGAAGAGGCTGCTTCCTGGAAATTGCGAAACGGTGGCAAAAAGCGCACTGGTAGACTGAGACTTTTATATCCGAATAAAAGATCGAATGGAGGGATTGTTATCGGTGGAAATATAATTCGCTCGAATCAATATTATTTGCATCATCCTCTGTGCCTTTCCTGTTACGCGTCAGTTTCCGTTTTGTCAGAACGCGACACCAATGGCGATAACAACGAGGATGATTCGTTTTCAGTACGTTTCCCGCACGCACCGGCAATAATCGCGTCGATAATAATGAAATTGAAGTAATGTGGCTGCGATATTCGCGATGTTTGGTCCACGGTTATTTATTGTGTCTCATGTTTCTTTCTTGCATCCGCGTTTCGTTCCAACGGTTATTCATTTTATCCGGCGCTGCGGTAGTTGTAGCGCTAATCATCGGGAATTGAGTTTTCGCGAGAACGGTGTATCTATTATTTTAGTTTTCCATTCGATGTATTGGTTCCTATCGAGTTTAGCACAATTTTGGGTATTTGTTTGATTGACTGAGGTAATTTTTTTTTTATTTTGCTACTTAATTTTGTTATAGCGAGAACGGTTAGGTCTCGTTTGCGGTGAAACAAGTTCAAAATTTTATAACGACGTTGTCAATTATATTAGGTAATTGACAATATCATTCAGAATTATATGTAATACAATAATATGTAGCATACGATTCACAATATATGTAATACAGTTTCAATTTGTTTTACTAGGGATCGTCTCTAATTTTCTATTAATCTATCAATTTCTATTAATTTTCTATTAATGGTTGTTCCAATAACCGATTCTTTTGAATCCAGCGTCTATCGTATCCGATTCTATCTTAAACATAATTCTGGCTTAGTTTGCTGTTTTGTAATTTTGAAATTAAACTACTCTGATACGTAAGAACTACAGCACCTCGTAATAACAAATAATAAAATAGCCTTGGAAACAATAGAAGTTGAAAGTGCTGGATCAGTGACGTATACAGGATGATACAGAATTCTGTATAATTTGTTACGGTTCGAGATCAGAAGTGATTATGAAGCGAAGTGAGAGTAAGAGAGGAAAAGGGCTAAGTCGGAAGTCGATGGAGCAAAAAGTACAATTTTAATAAAATCGAGAAGTCGAAGCGTACACAGACCGAAATATGTGATTAGTTCAATTCAAAGCATCCTTCCTATTTTCAACTTAGAATTCTTTGCTTCCTCGTTTGTCGACTGTAACGTTAAAGACCTTCTTCTACCTGTAATTACTTTGCTTTCAACGATCGTTCTCATTTCGTTTACATATATTCTTTCTCCCATATATTCGCCTTTATTGTTTATGAAAAAGATTGAAAATGTGCATTTAATGTCTTAACTATCTACCAAAGAAATGCTAACAAAATCTCGCAGCTTTCTTATACGAGAATTTCTTATCATACGAGATAACTATGAAATATTTTAAGAAACATCTAACGTTCTCTAAACTCTATAAAAGATATTTCGCATGTATAAAAAGAAAAATATTTCGACGAATATCTTGACCAAGCGCCAACAAGTGCATGGCGTGAATTTTTCCAAATCTCTCGTTTCTTCGAAACAACCAAACAAACCGATTCTAAATTGCAAACCAGTACTCTCTCAGCAATGTTACCTATTTCTTTGCAAGCCTCTCGTACGAAACCTTCTCGCAGTTCGAAATATCGTACATAGAAGCTGGGTCGGTGGCGAGACACGGAATTAACGTCGTTACGTTTTATTGCCGCCTCGTCGGCAGAAACTGATTCGTTGTAAGAAGAAAAACGAGAGAAGACAGCACGTAACGCGACGAAACACCGTATCACGATTGCCAACGTGGGAGGGGATCGTTCGGACAGGAAACAGGGAGGATGGACAGGGGTGGAAGAGGCAAATAGAGCTTTTCGAGGACCTCTGTCAGCGTTTAGTACCGGGGACGATCGTAAGAATTTCCCGCCAGCGCAGCGTCGCGATGCACCGTGTCGTTTAATGGCCGTGCACGTGTTCCTGCTTCCACTAGCTGTATTTTTCTCTGCTTTTGACGTTTGCCCTCGTAAATTTTCTATTCGATCGATCGACTATCAAGGTTGATTCGTTACCAATATTCTTGTATCTTTTCAACGAATACAAAAGCTTTCGTGATCGAATTTTTCGTTCGTATAGAGCGGTCGATTTATAATAATTTTTCATTTTAGCTGGTTTGATCTTCCACATTTATGCTTTCGTTCCTCCGTATTTGGATGTCCGAGTTTATTGACCCAAGAATTTTTATGTGTAACCCACATGGATCATTTAACTGTAATGTAAAGATCGACCGAACGCGAAGCGATCTTTATCAGTGCTAAAGATCGTTTTAGAAAGTTCTTAATGAGTCTACTTAATCGTTCTCGGTCCAGAGAATCATCGATATAAGTAGATCCTACAAGATACAGCTAGTTGTAAGATTTTCTTCTACCATTTAGATTAGAACGATGGATAGAACTTGAGAAATTTAGGAAAGTTTCGAAAATAACGCAATGCGGTCAATTGTCAAATATCTGTAAACGAAGGAAAAATCCGAATATTAAGTACTCTAAAGAATTAATCAAACCTACTTGTTTCTGTACTAAACTCTTATCCATTTTGACTGTGATTTAATTGATAGATTTTTGTCTCGCGATATCTTTGAAACGAAAGAAAATTAGTCCGACACTTTGAACCTAACTTCTACCGTTTTTCTTCACACTTACGTTACAGAAGGAAGCTTATCTCTTTCCTCTACGATGTCACAGAAGACAGCCGATGATAGAAAAGGTACTTTAAATTCTCAAACGTCTCTGAAACTTCGATAAGAGACATCGACTCCTCGATTATATATTATTGGTCTTCATTAAATTTACTTTTCATTCTATTTCCTATTACCTTCAAAATTTCTATGTCAACACCTTCACACACATCCCGAATATTCTATACAAAATCAGAATAACAAGCAGGAAAACAAATAGCTGTGCAATCAACCTCTCGAAATCAGTCTCGTGCGGCCAAGAAGAATCGAACGTAGAAGAACAACGGTGCGCCACCCTTACGCGGAAAACAAACGTCGGTCACACACGGATGTTGGAAATGAACGGAAAATCGGATCAGGCCGCGTTGGTTCGAAAATCTGCTCGCGGCTGGGAAATTCCGCGGGAAAATTCTCCTGTTCTTTAATTTGCATCTACTTGGTGACTTAATGATCGGAGACGCGAGTTGTTCCCGCGGAGTCGTAGGCGCCATGGGGCCGCGGCGTAATGAAATTCGAGAGGAAAATCAGCGCGAGCTGCGAGCCACGAACCGGGAGGCCGACGCGACGTTTCGAACGTGACATGCTCAGCCCCATCATTTTATGCAAATAAAACTGGAGAACGCTTGATTTCCCTTGGTGTTCGCCGACGACGACGACGTCCTCGACGTCGTTCAAGCGTGCCAGACGCTGACCGGAAACACAAACCGTGTCCCGCTCTCACCTCTCTTTTTTTTAAGTTTCTTTCTTTTTTTTTTAAATTATCCGTTCTCGATGAAGAGATACACTGGCAGGAACAAGTGGAAATTATGCGTTTCTTTTTGTTTTTGAAACTGTTGTAACGTTGGAAATACGTAAGAGCAAGGGGTGGGTTAGATAGAAAGGTGCGTGCTTGTTGATGCGATTTAGGGAATTTTGATTTGCTTGTTTACAGTATCCGCAGTTAGCAGTAGAAATTACAAAAATTTGGAAGTTTCATTGAGGATAATTAAGCGAGTATATTTCTTCTTCTTCCTTTTTTGGAGCTTGAGCGTGTTGAGAGGAAAACAAAGTTCGAAATATGTAAGAGGGTTGTAGCGTACGAGAGGGAAAGTATTTAGATATAATTTACAGAGCGATTTATGCTATTTTATGTTATTTTATTTATTGTATTTATGGATTTATTATAAATTAATCTAGATTGTATAAAATCATATAACAATCCTTTAAATCGACGCTTTTTTAAAGAATTTTATACAATTTTATTCTAATTACAATTTAGTTTCAAATTTTTCGTACGATTGAGGAACATTTGAATAAAAAATTGATACGTTGCATCGTATGTAATCTTCAACAGCAAAGATACTAATTCTCCTCTAAAAACGATACTTTACACGAACGATATCTCTGCTTTATTTTCACACCCACATTTTTACGGGTATTCGCCTTGTGGCATCGTGATGGTCTCTTCACGTGGAAACGGTACTCGCATCGATTCCCATGGGAGCGGTGGCGTACGTGTCACGGAATACATGTTTACACCGTCCTGGGACTCGCTTAACGCCGACTTCACCCGCACGTTCTGCATTCGAAACGCACAGCCTCGATCAGTTTACACCTGCGCGGCGATTTGCTTTTTCCTTCGACTTCCTGTTTTCGTTCGATACCGCTTGAACACTACAGCTGGTGCGTTCTCTTTTTTTTTTTTTTTATCGAGTTACGCGGAACAGTGCTATATGTGTCAATTCTTGCGTGTCGTTTAATAAAAAAGTAAACGAAGAATTGGATTTCTAGACCAGATTGCGAAACACCGAACGATACACTCGTTACAGTGGTTTTTTATATTTATTTCCGCATTTCCCGCGGATTTTTACGTATTTATAGGAAATTTGAAAATGGATAGCTGCACGAAATGCACACAACATAAAAAAGTACATGAAATATTGAAGGCGCAGTGGCTTCGTATAACACTTGATACGTCAAACAATTTTCTACCGAATTTTCTCATTCTGCTAAATATATCCTCAAAAATGTGAACTTGCATAGAAGTTCGTAGTTTAACTGTTACATTAACGCATTTCTAATTGGTATTTTCTAATTGATATTTTCAGTCGAGGATAAATGCTCGAAGTTTGCTTTCATACTTTATTGGTATTAATCACTTCACGATATAACAACAAATATGATAAAATGAAGTCAAGTTCGGAACGATCGACTTGAAAAATTATTGCAATATCTTTCTGTCATTGTAGCTTTTGATGAAATTGAGAAATAGGAAAAGAAAAAGGGAAAGTTCCGAAATCAACTCCTATCGAAATAAATACAATTTCAAAAATATAGTTGCTGCTGAAGGCAACGATTTTGATAATTGCACGATGCTATACCACGAAAGCCCTAATCTCCGTTATTAAACTGGAAGTCCGTTATTATTGAACATTCAGTGAAAACGCGAGCCTGGAATATGCTGGTTCCCATAGCGATTGACGTATCATAAACCTGAAGATGTGTCGTAGCAATTAACAGGCCCGCTAGCCTGGCTGAACACCTGGGGTCTGCTCCCCTGCGAGTCTTTCCTCAACCGACATTATTCCCTGTAGACGATGGGCGGTGACTGATTATCCACAAAGCTGTAACGATCGTTCAGCTCTTTGTTAACGCTACCCATCATTTGCTTTAATTATTTTCATATGCAAGACAAGTGCGAGCTTCATCAAAGGATTCGAATGTTAGACGTAAAAAGTAAGACGCATAGTTAGTGCTGTGATTTCAAGAGACAAACAACGACAGATTAGCTGTTTTAACTAAACGAACATGCAAACCAGTTTTCTTGGTAACGATGATTGCGTATCTTATGCATGAACTTTGTAAAAAATGTATTCACTTATATGGAAATAAACAGAATAGCAATATCTAATTTTACAATAGTAGATGGTTTGGAACAGAAAAATTACATTAATTTAAATAAAATACAATTGGTCAACGTAGATCTTAACGGAGTAAGTAAAATTAACTACAAGTAATTGCAATAGTAATTGGTTTCGTTTTGCCTATTTATGTAATAAACACAAAAACAGGACGAATTCACGTTACAATCTTATATTACGAGGAATGCTCTGCTTTTTGTATTCCGTACCCTATAAACACCTAAACATTCACAGCTTCTTCATCGGTACCATTCCTGTCCTATCTAACTCCAAAATCTTGCATCTATCAAACCATAATTCCTCCTTGAAGACTACTATCTCGAGAACCATCTCATTACTCGCTGAACGACGTACACCTCGTTTAACGGACAATCAATAGCCATCGATACTTTTCTACCTCGAAAATTTTGCTGCTTCATACTTCCTTTAGATATACAGTAACCGACAAAAATAAAGAGACAAGTACCGAAAGTAGGTATCAACGAAACGTAATCCAACTCTATGATTAGCGTTAAATCCTCAAATTTGATTAATTATAAAGCCTGGAAGCAGGAAGTTAACGCAGTAAATGATCGAAATCGATATTCACATCTTCGTGTAAACCAGCCGTGTTTGACGAAGCTTCATTGATACCTATTTCCATTGCACTGTTATTCGCACTTATTTTTATCGCCAATTGTAAATCCTTTGTATCTACACTGTCGTATCGCAACCGTACGATGTGTCCCATGGTACACGCGCGGAAAACGAAGATTCTTACTCACCCAGGGCGCACAGTAGAACGTGAACGAAGCACACGGGGACACTGGGTGACCGCATTTTTCCGCCAGACGCACTTGTGCACAAAGCGAGGCGACGCGACACGACGCGATCGTGTGTGTATCAGGCCACGCGTGCAAAGAGAACGCGCGCGGATCGAGGCCTACCCGTTGCGGCGAAGTCCACGCGGAAACTGGCGGTTCTCGGTGACACACGGCCGCCTAGTATTGCCGGCTCGCTTCGACCAGAACGGAACGTTCGCCGACTTTTGCCTTTGCCAACGGTGTGCAGGCTGGCCTCTCTGCCGCCCAGAATCTCAGACTCAGTGGTGGGAAAGAAGGAAAGAAAGCGGCAGGCGGAGGCGCACTTACATCCTCTCGCAGAATCGCGAACGCCTTCGGGACGGACGGTTCTCTGCTGCCTTTTTGGCTACTTGGTCGGATGGAAAGTTGCGTGCATTGGGAGAATGTGTGAACGATAATGTACGAGATGTTTGGGTAGAATGCATGAGATGCGATTGTCAGATTTTGTTCTTGTTGCACGTGTTTGAAAATTGTGAGATTTCGTGGATTGTTATTCGTCGAATGCTATGGAAGACGGTTTGTTGATGTTTGACGGGGTACCTGAAAATGGGGTACTTTTTAAGATACTCGGGGCCAGAGAATTATTTGAAAGAAAATGTTTCGAATGTATAATAAAGTTGCTTTTCATGAAAGTATATGTAATTTTTAAATATATGGTATCTTTTCGTTGTTTTGTTGCTGTAATAAACCTAATCACTTAATTAGTGATATTAATTTTAAGTGTTGTCTTCTCAAGCCCTTATTTGCATAGAACGGAGAAATATAGTAAACAACGCTATGTTTATTAACATTATATTTTTATCTAGTATGTTTATAGTAATTGGCAGAGAGCATAATTAATAAAGTTTAATGAACATGTTTAGAAACAAAGGTCTGTTCCTGGAAAAAATCTCAGTCCTCTTCGTGAAATCAAGCATATGATTAAAAAACGAAAAAAACATTGTTCTTTCTTTGTGTTTGAATAGTGGTACGATTAAAATGTATATAAAATACATGTATAAAGTAACAGTAACGGGATGTTATCTTAATAGCAGATAAGAAAGTATGGAAGTTGCTGACAGGATAAGATATTGGATACTCAAATAGCAATTTTTGTTGCAGTCTTTGTGATTAATTTATCGTTTCTAATTACCGTGAGATAGTTTAGAGTCTCTTAAACGTTATTTGAAATATAAATACCATACAAATCTGATAAAATAAATTTTACTTCAAAAATAGTACAAAATATTTACTTCGTTGTTGAATTCTTTATCATAAAGGGCATGCAAACTTGATGAAACAGTTATTGAAAGAATCGCATAAATTCTAAGTTTTAAATAGGAAACACTTTGATTTTTACGGAAAAATTTTAAACGTTGTGCAAACGTTCTCTATGGTAAACTTGAAAGTTTCCAATTTTCTTAACCGAACGCTTTATTCATTGAAAATGGCAATGACGAAAAGTTCGTTAAAACTTGTTGAAGCACTCAGATATCGTAAGATGTCTACAACTCACCGAGAGAATTCGCAGGATATCTTACAAGTGTGAAAATTGTATATTCATACTGGTGTCGGCATAGCGTTCCTTCGCTGAAACCCTGCCGATGCAGTTCCTTTGTTGCTTCTTTTTCGTGACGTAATTTTTCTACCAGTAATAACTTTCGAACGTTGCATAAGTATAGGTGGTTCGAATTTCCATTCACGTACCGAACAAGTAGAAAAATCCTGTCCGATCGAATATTAAAAATATTCATTCGAATTGCGCTCGATGTAATTTAACGCGTGTATATGATTGATCACTGTATAAGACTTCCTCTTATTGTTCAAGCTTAATTTCGTTATAATTGTTCAAAATTCCACATCGTACAATTGATTTAACCATCTCACATTTTCACGTTGTTTCTACGCTTTTTAAAGTTTACCGTGTAAAGCTCTCGTTCTTCTGTGATTCTAATCATAATCATTTAATACTCCATCGCACTTCAAAAATCATGTTTTTCATTATAACTGTTTCTTCTAGTTTCTATTATTCTAGTGTCTATTCTCGTTATTTTTAAAGACTGGAATTTTCTTGTATCTCGGAACTTTCGATCTTTTATCGAATACGTATACTTTCAAATAATATATAAACACAGTATCAATAAATTATCGATATGAATATTAATATGTATATTCACGGTTTGTATATTTATGTTTCAGGTATGTACGAAATATCAGAGTGTGCTAAATCATCAATTGTGAGTAATTTAAAATCATATTACCATTTATTAGTAATTGTAACTTTCCAATAATTACAAACTGCATCGTAGATACTTTACGTCACATGCGTTTTACGTACAATTCCCCAGAATATCAATTACCTATTCCCACATTATCTTTTGCTTAAACAAGATCAACTTCCCATACGAGCGACCGGTAAACGATTAAAAGCGAGCCGCGTTCTGCTTTTTCTTTTTTTCGGTACTTACTCGATTCGAAAGTGACCCGACCACTTTCCATCGTTCGGCCAAAGTTTTGCGTGTAAAAACTAATCCGTGATATTCCTTCCTAAAGGAAAACAATAAAGAAAAAAAAAAAAGAAATAATCAGAAGGTGACAAAAGTAGGTAAAGAGATTGACATAGCAATTATCCTGTCGCTTCGTTGAATTATATTGCGTAGAATCGTGCATCTTCTTTCGTGTTTTCGCGTTAAACTTAATTCGAGAAAATAAATGCGTATAAAGAATTGCGTAGGAGTTGGACTCAAATATTCGCAGTTGCGCCGATGATTATCAAAGACAAGAATCTATAAGAAATAACTTATTTTCATACTTATCTTATACGTATCGTATTTATTTTCATACTTATCATTTATTTTGCTTTCCGTGTTATCTATTTACTTCATAATAATGTGAAACCATCTATGCAAAGCAGTAGAAATTGAATCGTTTCGATCGAGTTGATCGTTGCGTCGTTAAATAGAATTCAGTTCACGCGTCAAACGCAAAATATTAAATATAGTGAAACGAAAAACACATGACTCAAGCCACTTTCATAATCATCGGTTCGACTAGAGAAGGCAGAAAACTAGGTTCTGGTCAAAAATTAGATAGACAATTGGTTTACTTTATCGTTTAGATTACGAAATTGTACGATTTGGACGATGTAAATCGCACTGGAACGTGATAACGTTATCAGAAAAAAGAAAAATATAATGTCTGATTAACTTTCTAACGTTACATCGCATAATCGATTCGCTATAGCATTTCAATCTTCACGTGGGATACGCGATGTTTTTTTTTCAGAAAAATTTCATTGTCTACCTTTTGGACGCAGAAGATTTATTTGCTTTTTCCAAATTAGCGGAAACGAATATTTTAAATTTATCTAGCGCAATGGTTATTAATGTTATCTACAAGAAAAATTCACGGTTAATTTATCGAACGTGTATTTGAAAGATAGTATACGAAAAACACAAATTTCCAGGCCGAGAGTTAATAAATTTTCGTATCTATATATGTAGCTGAATTTCATACCAAACGTATAAAAATAACTGTATGTCATATATTGAAATATGATATTACTAAAATACTACGATACGGTAGAGATATTGAAGTAGATATTAAAAGAATAACAGCCACATTTCTAATAATCTCTGATACAAATATTCTTCTTACAATTTCAAAATGTTCGTTATACAAACAAATACATTGATTTTGTAGGAAAAAAATGAAATCTTGAAGTGATATGCAAGAGTAGCTTTTTATTTTCAGAGTGATAAAACTAATTTGAAGAAAAAATGGAAAATAATTGAAAGAAATACATTTTAGAAAATAAGAGGAAAGCTACATATTCAGAATCTTTAAATCTTTTTTCCATCAGAACGTAATTCATCGATCAACGATCTAATTAAATTTAGTTTCAGAACAAACAATAATCTAACGATAAAAAACATTGAAAAATCACCGAAAAGGCAACGGTAGTTTAGATAGATGAATCTATAAATCATTTATAGAATTTGTAACATAACTTGATCTCTGGCACAAAGTAAAAATAACTAACTATCAAATCACTTGAATTCAGTCTCTTCTCAAAAAATTAAACGAAGTTACCGACAAAAAGAACAAAGAATAAAGAAGAAAAAATATAAAAGGTAAAAGTAGCATTAAAAAATAAAATATTAAGCCATAGACTTTTAGGGAAGTTTCGTTGCTTTTTGAACCGCGCTAGTGTACAGATAAATAAATAAGCGAGGAAGCAGAAGCGCGTGCCTAAGAATAAAGAAAGAAGACACGGCAAAGAAAGGGGTATAACCGGTCTAATTAAAAGGTTGTAATTAGTAGTAATTATGCTAGTAGTTCTGCTTTCGAAAAGCGTGACGTTTCTAGCGAAACGCAGTTCAAAAGGCGAGCGAATCAACGCCGACGAGAAATAAAGATGGCGAAATGAAAAAAAAAGCGTGCAAAATACTCGAGTGCCCCGTTCGTTTGTTAACATCGTGCGTTACCTCAATATCATATTACGTGTTAAATTAACGAAACCAACTGCGGAAGAAAATACTATTCGTATAATTCGACGCGACGACGGGATTATTGTTTTGTATCTTTTTTAATTAAGTTCTTTTTTCTTCTTTTTTCTCTTTTTTTTGCTTTTTTACTTAGCCATTAGGACCTGGTTTATTTTCTTCAAAACGATGTGCACTTTTATTCTATCATTCGTTTTATTCAGAATAATATCAGGTGTACGTACAGCGCTATATGCCGACGAATAATTTTCATGTAGAGCTGACTTCGCTATCGTAAAACGTTACATACATACTTTCTATGCATTCTTATGGAAATTCGTTTCTAAAAACTTTAATACTTACGCGATTTAATCGTCACTTTGTTGTTCCAACACTACGGGCCCAATTAACACAAAATACTTTGTTATCAACCTGGCAAATGTTAACTCTTTCGATGAATATAATGCAACGATTTGCAGCCTTTTACTTCAGTGGGATATAAGTGTCTCTTTGTATTTGAAATAATAGTAAATTATTCTCTATGTAGAAAATTGTTTGCTAGGTACAAAACAAGTCTATACTTAATAAAATCAAACAAAACAGTTCTAGTATTAATGAGTTTTATACATTTCTATGAATAATTTCGAAATGCCTGATATCGATGAATCTGGGTGCACTAGGATTCAAACCAATGTAAAATATTAACCATTGTTACACTTGCAATCAATATTTTCTTATAGAAAATAATTTCTGATAAATAATTTCACAATGTTCAATCAGGAAATTCGTAATGCAGCCGATGGGGATTACGAAGTGAACATTATACATGTTCGCAATCAATAGCGATTAACATCGTAAAGCATCGCGTGTAATTAGGTGTTACGTGATATATGAAAACGTTGCGTTTTCTTTGACGTACGCGTTTCCATGTACTTTCGTGCGAGACGAACCGCTTGCCGGATCTTGTTTTAAGCAGATTAACCACTGCGAGTCTATTTGCATTTTGCATATAACTTTCCTGCTGCTCGAATTCGGCCGATCGCATGTTGCTGCAAATTTTATTTCTCCCTTGCTGCAATTAATTCAACGGTCGAATTTAACGCGCGCCCGATGAACATGACAAACGAAAATGCATAAATTATCGCTCCACTTATCTATATAATTCGATAATTATTCGTAGACCGGCGGATTTTCCACTGACGCGTGTAGAAAGTTTCACGTCTTAAATCACGATTAAAGATTTACTACAGATTTTTTCATTTCGCGATGCTACCACGTGCGAACCAAATATCGCGATCTTGAAAGTTTATCGTTCAAGGTTCTTGATGATTGTACAGGAATTTATAGAAATTATATTTGTACGATATTCATGAATTGCAATTACGCGGTATGAAGGATTCGAAGTGCGTGAAAGAGAAATGAAAAACATGGAAATATTTTTTTACAGGAAAAAGACAAACATAGGCAAAAATTATTTTGTTTGCACGAAAAAGAATGCAATGAAGGGAAAAAAATAAATTGTATGCACACATTTTACAAAAAGTTATTTAAATCCGCGAAACAGTACCATTGTTTGGCTACAAAAAATTCTATACAAAATTACGAGATGATCATTTCGAGCATTCTAGTAGTTTTAATGTAAAAAGAGGTTAATTTACTCGACTATAGGAAAATAGATACCATCGCACACGGTACTATTTCATTAAGGCCAAAACAGGCTACAGAAACATACTGCATAGTTCGATGGACGAATAAAAATACAAAAAGTAGCCGCAATAACGCGCGTACCACCTCGATATCTCTTGCAGCTGCGTAACGATTAAAGTTAATTATTCGATAATTCATTTGACATAGCTTTTAGGGATGAATCGTCAATCGGCTGAACATCATACCATCAACCATAGAAAACTTGACAGTGTCGTAGATTTCCGTGGGAATAGCCTGGTCGTAGCATTTGTATAATTCACAATATCGACGTCAAATAAATAATCTATACAACGAAACATAAATAGTCGTGGAGCAACGATTCGCTGTCGACCAGCCTCGCGCCATTCCCGGCTCCTCGGCTCGTATTTTTTTGTGCTTTCATTACGAATGGAAATTTTCACGCTCGTGTTTCATCCGGGATATTCCTGGTGAAAAAATAGCGACGATAACGAACACATCAGCGGCCGTGGCCAGTAATTGTCCCACGCGAAAAACTGTTGCACGACGACCAAGCGAAAAAAGCTTTTTCCCCGGTCGCTCGGCCCCCATTTTCCCACTAATTTCCGTTCTTCGTTGCAAGTCGATGCGAAATCGTCGATGTGGTGTGTTCTCGTCGTTGCTAGAACGTGGTACGAACGTAGGTCAGACGATACCTTGAGGAGTTCGACTTGTTTCGTCTAAGATTTCGTTTAGGAAAGTTATCGGTTTTTCAACAGATTTGATTTATGGGAATTGAGACGATCACTGTAATAACAATGATATACCGTACAGTTGGGTTAGAATTGTGAATTATGTGTACAAATTTTGCGAATTTCTCTTTAACAGGTTGGTCCATAAACTCGCGCGATTTTCACTTCATATTGAATATTATCTCGTAACAATTGCCTATCATCTATGTCTTATACTTGTGTCATTCCATCCCCTTTTTTATGTGGTCGTATATTTTTCCGTTCTGTGCCTATAACAAAGCAATTGTTCGAAAAATATGGAGGTTAACAAAAATTTCATTTCCCACCCGTTCGCAAATTTGATAAAAACGCGCTTCAAAATCGTGGATGAGAAGTTCTTTACCATCCGCTCTGCTCGTCGAATCTCATCCCAACAGATTATCAAGATTTTCGTTCCCTCCAACATGGTCTAACTGATGTTTTCTTCCACAACGACGTGGAATTGCGGAAATGGCTGGCAGATTCGTTTGATTGAAAGACTGCGGAGTTCTTCGAGCGAGGAGTCCAAAGTACTCGAACTTTTGGCAAATAGATGTAAATAACAATGGGGAATATACGGTGTAGACGAATTTGTAGTAAACATTTTAGAAAAGAGGCAGAACTTGTTACGCTCAACAAGTCCGCACAAACTTATGGATCAACTTGATATTAATTTAATTTAACGATGTTTATGCATTTCCTGAAAATCTCAAGATGGAATAAATGTGCAAAATACACGTAACACGAGGAAATATGCAGGAAATATACAAAAGAAAGAGCGCGTTATATCATCTAGCAGGTGAAAAGATTCTCCGTTGAGCTTGCACTTGTTTTATCATTTTGATAAAAATATGAATTTGAACAATTCGATTATCCGTGCAGCGTGTGTCATGATCAATTCGTGCGATAGAGATTCTACTACGTTTCACTCCTAATTTCCATTTCGCGCGTTCTTTCGCGAGATATTCGCTTATGACGAGACACGCGACGACGTTCTTGTCCCGTGACGTTGCTGCCAGCAAGGTTATTCGAACATAGACGTTAATCCATCCTGGAGAACAAGTCGAGGGTGCTTCTTGTCTGGAAAACTCTTTCCGCCCGCGGAGCTCTTTGCACATCCCCGAAATCAAAGTCTGCCGAATTGCAGACGCGAGGATATATTATTAAGTATTCAGCGAGTGAAGACAAATTACTGAAAGCTGCCACGTAGAATTTCAAACTTTTCTCATGAAACAAGTTGGCGCGCTCAAATCGCAACGTTGGAACGACGAATCTTCGTCACGGAATTTCGGAGATACTTCGCGTTCTTGAACGACTGTTAATTATCAACCTTTTTAGTTTCCACTCGACACAGATACGCGCATCCGGAAATACTTGAAAACTTTTAGGAAAATTATCGCGCCCATCTTAAGGGATTCGACTGGAAAAATAGGATTGTTTGTTGTAAGAATTTTGGATTGTAATCTATGAAAATAACAGTGACGAAAGGAAGGAAAATTGAGAAAAATTGTGTTCAGGTTGGAACAGAATGTTCGTAGAATTCTAAGAACGCAGAAAAGATAGAAATTTTTGAATAAAAATGATCGATCCTGCTCTTTATTTCGTAGAGGAGGGTAGCTTTTCAGTCTTCTGAAAGATGTTTAAGCGACAGAAATTACCGATAAGACAAGCTAGCACCAACCAGACAAATTTTACAAAATTATTCGAGTCTTCCCAATTATTACAAAAACGCGTTATATAACTCTTTAACGTGAACCTAAATTCTGATACACGGTGTACTTCGTTACACATACGAGTAGAAGCTCGTTTATCGTCCATGTCATTCTAGCAAATTAATTTGTTTTAATTTACACGTCGGTCAATATCAATAATAACTAATAAAAATTCGCAAAGTTCATTGGTCAATTTAACGTTGAATGCGTAAATAGCGGAAGCCTACCTACCTAATATTTATTACACCAGTACAGAAATTTGATTTTCTACGTCAAACTATAATCTATAAATTCGTCCTTTAAGAAGTCAAATCTTTTATTCGCGATTCCGACGTTTTGCTTTATTTCTCCTCACGGAAAATCCAGGGGAGGGAAATGTAGCGCAACGACCAGGGATTACGTTTTTACGCAATTCGAGTCAGAGGTCTGGATTACACGTGAGAAGTCTGGGATCTAACAAAGCCTGCTTGACGTAAGAAATTGCGAGCGCGTGTTGGCCTCGGGGCTTTGTGCTCTCCTAGAATGATGCATTGCGTTGTACGCGCTAATGAAACGAACTAGAACGATTAAAGAAGAATGCCAGGCTCGCTGTGGAACACCACTTGTTCATTCATTAGCCTGTGGATTTTTCTGTTAAGAGAAAGATCATGAAGACGTATATGCTTGCGTTTGAACGAATTGCGTGATCCGGCACTCCAAGATTAATTGAATCATCCATCATTTTCGTCTAACGATTAATATTGCCTAGAATCTTTAATTCGCCATTGTCTACAATGATCTATGGTTGTACCCATTTACGATGATAATGATAAATTCATTTCATTGCATCCAAGGAAAATTGTTTATATGTAGAACTTGGGAACGAACATTTTTCTTCTCACGATGAATATAATAATAATAATAATAATAATAATAATAATAATAATAATAACAACAATAATAATAATAATAATGTAAGAATGGTATAATGATGTAATAATACGGATAGTGAAATACGCAAATTTGGAAAAAGTTAGATTCATATAATTTCCAAAATAAAATGGATAAAAGTAGCTTCGTGTTTATAATAGGCCCTGTTAGTATTAGGAAAATTATAATAAATATTTCTAAAAATTATCGGCGCTGATATTGCTTAGTAATCGGTGGGATAAATGCATTAAAAAGTATAGATTAATTGATATAAGAGATTCGTAACATAAATTAATAAATGTATATAATAAAAGTCAGAACAAATTATGCAAAATTAGTAACAGCTGGATGTAAATTATAGTGACTAGTGGTATGATGTGTGCAGTTTCGCTTTTTCCAAATGAATGTATGATTCTCTATTACGAATGAGAGGATGAAGCTAAATTATGTGGATTCTAGAGAAACAAATAGTAAGTATTACGCTCATAATGTTTGATATATAATATTTAACAAATAAATGATATATAATGGCTCTTTAAAATATATTACGTAGGTTTCCGTGTTATCGTTAGTAGTATGAATATGTTACTAAACATAGAAGATATATTTACAGCAAAAAAAAAGATCCTGTATCGTTGAAACGAATTCATTCCGATGAGAAGATTATTCCGGAAATCATGAATGTCCTTTTCCATAAAGTTGTTTTGCATAGTCATACAGTACCAGTTATATAATTGTAGAGAAATTCCGTGATAAAGTATTAATTATAAAGAATCAAAATTTTAATAAAATACATCGTTCATGCTTTTAATGTCCTATCTATGTGAAATCGTATGCGTGGCCAAATCGAGTGTGTGTGTGTGTGTGTGTGTGCGGGCGCGCGCTCGCCAATCGCGCGCATACCGGAAATTCCCTTGAAAACGAAGCAAAACAAGACGTCCACTCTGGGTTTCCCATTTATTTTCCCACCGAGTATCACACTTTTATGAAACGCGCGGTAGAACGAGTATTATAACGACCATATTCCCGCGAAGCTTGGAATATTCATTCAATCGAGGGGTAACACAGGAAAACACTGTTATAATATTGATAACGCGAAGAAAATGGCCGGTTCACGGCTAGTTTTTCTCTCGCTCCAATAAAGTTTTATCTTTCCCTCGTGGTGGGAGTTAAAAAAGAAAGAGAGACAGGAGAAAAGGGTGGAAAATATAAAGAGCGGGTAGGAAAAAAAGAATGGTAAAAGCGTATAATCGCGACATAATCGGATCAAAACCGAGCATTCCGAAAGCCGATTACCGACTAATAGCATAATGAATTTTCATGCCGAAAAGAATCGGTGTAAAGTAAATTACTGCTCCACCAACGACTCGAATTCGCGAAATACTTCGAATCCTTTCATCTTGCTAAAGTATCGATATTTCGTCTTTGACGGATGGTGTGGGCTCTATGATATCAAATCTTCTGTTTATTTTGTACAATTTAAAGGTTGAGATCGGTGAATTTGATTTTTTTAAAACACGTAATATAATGAACGAAAAGTTTCTTCGGTATTTTTATCGTTCTACGTTGGAAGACGAGATTACGTGCTCGATTTTGTATCTAAATTTAATTAGCGATTATTGTAGGAAGTTCAAGATGATTTAAACGGATTTTTTTAATTGTAATACAAAATTGTATGATTTTTAAAGGTTGAATAACGTTGAAATGTCTGTTGGTGAATATAGAATATACTGTAGGAAATAGAATGTTCTATATTACGAAAAGTTGGATTGGATGGTAATATTTCCTAGAAAATAACTCGACAGCAAAGTATTTTTAATTAGTCGCTTTCCAATCACCTTATTAAGGATAGGTGATTGACGAATAGATAATTGATCGAGAAATTTCCAAATTGCTTTATAGTACAAGGCAAAATACAAAATATAACGAGGAAAATTTAAGTTTCGAGGAACAATAGCCTTCAAAAATGTTTCTGGTGTGAGACATTAACTTTGATTTTTATTAAAAATACATTGTCACCATTTTTTACTATAATTATAGTTCGTTCCTTTCCAACGAGCAATATTTAGAATAATATCGATCAAGCAAAATTGAAATATGATTGCATAATTATAATCTATAATTTTTTCTATTCTTTTTTGTTTGATGATTTTTATCGTGGAAAATCAATTTGTAATTTACTTCTCTGTTAAATTTCTTTCTTCTCGTACGAATAGTCGTTCTTAACATTAAGTTCGCTGATTAATACGCTGTTATCGAAAATATTACTGTACTCCTTGTTGACTGACGTTGTTTATCGAGCAATTTTCCGCGATTATTACATTTACTCGACTGAATTATAAACAGTGTTTGCTTTCATAGAGTAGTAATCAAGAACTTGAAAGGTTGAACGTTTAAACGAATCAGGAGAATTGCAAACTCGATGCAATATGCATATTAATGTAAATATTGATGGAATCATTTCTGTTGTGCAACGTGACACGGCTTTCAACGTAAGAGAACAAAATAGAAAAACGAGGGACCGAGTAATTGGCGAATTATCGATGCTAATATCACGATAGCTACTTAGGCAGTCGCATAATTCTAAACACAATGAAATCAACGTAGTCATAGTTCATCCTATTATCCTTGCGATACCAACCTACAGTTGCTACATTAAGCATAATACACACCGTTGTATTTGCTATAACATTTATATAACAGTTAATTAAATATACAAAATATATTAAATTTCATGTCATTTTCTGGTTACAGACATTTAATATCTATTATGAAAATGAAACGTGGAACCCAATTAAAAAAAGCTTCGTTAAAAAATAACACTACGTGGAAATAATTTTTCCACCCACTATGCGTCAAACTTCTTCTATATCCTATGACCAGTTTTACGTAACAAATGTAATAAGGATATAGGTGGCCGAGGACGTAACGAGTTTCGTGTGTTCCAAGCAATTTCATTGTTGCACTTATGATCCCTATTGAACCCGGTCATGGGAGAGTGTTTTCGCCTTTCGAAAGTAGGGATCCATTGTTCGATTCGACAACGGAACAATGTCCCAAAGGCTGGAGGAGTCAGCTTGCTGGAATATATCCAGTCGTTGAGAGAGTTTCAATCGAGCTGATTTCCGTAGAAAGTCGTGGAATTCGGCTCCCTCGGATTCGTTCGTGTTCCGTCCTTGAAAACGATATAATTGGAATTCAAAGAACGGTGAAAGTAGCCCAATCTCTTATTAACCGGTGGATGGGCGAGTTTCCAACAGGTGAACTAACAACAATTCTCATTGGCGATTTTATTCGCCGCTTATGGAACGCGGTGAAGTGATTAGCATTATCTGATTATTCCAGAAAAAAGTTCAACCGATTAAGCAAGTGTGAGGATAACGTAGTTCTTTTTCTTGTTACATATTGTAGGTAAAAGTGAACAGATATCTGGTTGTATTTAAGAGGCAACGTTAAGGGCGAACGTAACGTTTCGTTTGCAATGTTGATTTTGTTTATTTAAATTGTTTAATTCGCATTTATCTAACCGGACAAGTCAATTAATGCTTTTTGCTTTTCAGACGAAAGTAACAGCTATAATCGATTAGAATGTTTCACCTCGACAACTATTATTAAATCTCCATTATTCACTGATCCATTGATAGCGTGTCGTTGACTATTAAGATAATATTAATGAGCGCTACACTGCCTTCTCACTCTACTTTCTCAACAATACGTTTTCCTACGAAGCATTCGTTCAAAAAGAAGAGAAAAAAGAATGGAAGGAAAAAACGTAGAAGCTTGGAGAAATGCAGCACGAAACCCCATGAAGATGGCGAAATCGCTGCGACTTGACCAATTTTCGCAGCGCACGAACCCCGTTCAGGTTTCTTTCTTCACGGGAAATCCCGCGAGCGATCGGATACCACTAACGTGTACCGTTAACCGAGAAATCGTATCGGGACGTTTCCACTGGCGCACCAGGAAGTCGGAACACAGAGACATTTCTTATTCATCGTGGTGTTCCTTTGACACGGTACTGCAAAGACTAAATTTCATACTGTCATTCCTGTCTGACTAGGTCTTTTTCATAATCATCGGATACTTTTTGCTGACGACAGGTGTTGCGAAGATTTGTAAAAATTGTTACATAGATGTTTCATAAATAATGATAATTACGGATGTTGGTTGGAGATGGACGTGGCACGATCTCAAAATAGAAAATATCACACGGGACAATCTCAAAGTAGAAGATATCGTATGCCACAATCTCCGAGTAGAAGATATCACAGTAACAGTAAAGGATACCTTTTGTCAGAAAGAACATTTACTAAATAAAATTAATGTGTTTTAGGCGCTACAATTGTATATGTTGCTATCGATGTTGGCTCGTACATACAACACACTGTAGAATACTTAGCGTATTATTTTTATAAATCACTGAATATCGTGATTCGAATGTCAAAGTCACGTGTTTCATTCATAGGCTATCCGTCTATGTAGGACAACCAGATATGCAATTTCGAGGACATTATCCGATGCCTTAATTTCGAGAAACCGGTTCGTAATTCCACACGTTGACTCTGCATATTCGAAACTTAGCATTCACTCGAGCTCCAGATACACGTATCCGTGTTTACTATAGAAAGAAATTTCAAGATTCCTTATCTTTGATTAAAACTCGAACGAACTGTCGTAGTAACATCTGCTTGCAATTACGTATAGCTCGAGTCGTAATTTAACGAGCACAAAGTATCTACGTTTTGATCTTGTAAAGTATTGAAATATCTCTTCCTTCGGAATTTCTAAAGTGTATCACGTGTTTCAATCGTTTGCTCAAGGCTTCCGAAGGTGGAGAAACATTTTTCGCGGTGAAGAAACTTGGATAATTCTTTAGAAAACTGGTGTTACTTGATTCTTTTTGTACAGTGAATATGATCGTGCGTTGGTTGTAATTGGTTATGACGAAGATCATCGTAACGTTGAAAGCAACTAGAACAACGTTAAAATTTATTTGTATCCGAGACAAAGAGACTGAGAAAATATGCTACAGCGTACAGATTAATCTTGTTGGTTATATATTAACACGGAATAGCGATTGAAGCGTTTCGTAAATAAACAGCCACAGTTACTTCAAAGTTGCAGGATTCTCGATTAAATACTGAAACGATCTCGTAGCCAGTAAATCGTTGTTTCTTCTGATATGGTCTACGTTAATTAGAAATCGATCGACTCGTTTTTCAATCTTCGTGTTTTTCGTTTTTTTCCCTTTTTTTCGTATTTTAAATTTTTATTGTAAGTGGAACTTACCTTTACTTGTCGTTTATTTCATTTCGGATTAATTTCGGCCTGGTTAATTCTAACCTCTATAACCAAGGAATTATAACTTTCTAACTTGCGTTCGAAGCTTCGTACAAAATTGGAAAAAAAAACAGGTCGAATTCTCTTTTCTGTGAATTACAACTTTCTAAGATACGATCTTTGAATGGTCTTCTTCAATTAGAGCTGAAAAGAGGTGAATGGGATCTCTCCGTTTTATATGTTTTCTTATCTTTCGACTGTTAGAAACATATTTGAAACGTGATATTAGAACATAAGGCAATTGTAGCTGATCGTTTGATTAAACTTTAGAAACGACATTATTAAGAAGTAAAAATTTATTATTTGTGTTACAGGGACAGATTCGATCGGTCTTCCCAGCGTTGATCTGACTCTTTGATAACTAATAATACCACAATTCATATTTTTAAATCAGAAGATTGGAAATAAAATGAAAACGACATTTTCTTGAGATCACACATTTGTTAATAGAAAGCACAAAAATTCAGCAAAATTTAACCGATGAAATAATATGCCACAGAAATAAAAGTATACTTTGGAACATAGCCTTCAATTTAAATTTTCTTTTTCTACCAGTTAATATACATAATTATCATTATTTTTAAAAAATATAAAAACATTGTTAACTATACTCAACACGCTTATCAAATAATCGAAGAAAGATCGATGCTCTATTTGTAAAATCCAATTGCTCAAACTGTTCTTACTGAATCAATGTATGTATACATAATTATTATCATTTTTAAAAAATGTAAAAACACTGTTAACTATGCCCAACACGGTTTTATTAAATAATCGAAGAAAGATCGATGCTCTATTTATAAAATCCAATTGCTCCAACTGTTCTTACTGAATCAATGTCTGTCAATAAAACATCCGTTTGCTACATACTTTTATTGAAAAGTTCGGATTAGAAAAGAGAAAGCACGCGTTCAAGAAGCCTGTTTGTTAGCTTGGACGTCTCGTTTGCCTGTCTCGTTCGACACCCGCGGTGCGACTGCTCGAATTATCGTCCTTCTCGTTTGAATATGCTTTATGCAGAGCTTCTTACTCACGACAGGAATGAGAGTCATTTAGCTGCTGCTGCACGTGCACCGTTGCCTCGGTATCCGACGACAACGTGACGCGTGTATCTTGTGCATGCGAATAAATTAACATCATTGTCCTTATTCGTCGCGAAAGCAATGCCATCGCAGCTCCGTGGCTCCTCTGCGTTTCCTCTTACCGACCAGAGTACCGATTTTGTGGATAAAAATCTGAAAAAGACTTAACTATCTTGTGTATCAGGTTGATCGAAGAGTTTTCTTGTCGAATTTTGTAACAGTGGTTTATGAAATTGATCTAATACACGTAGAAATCGATGGTGAATGTATTGTTCCTGTTACAGGGAACATTTTCTTCCTTTTTTATTTCAGGAACTTTAATGAAAGTTTACATATAAATATAATATGAGCTTAAGTTTCGCTATGACCTATATCATAGAGGTTCTCTAACATGTTCAATGCGTTTTTCTAAATTACATTCCTTTAGAGAAGCGAAAAGGTATATACAAACTACGATGTTAGGTTTGACAATTGACATTTTCGTATTTGAAGAAAAGTTGAAATTTTATCTTCTGTAAACTTTTATTAATTCAATAGAATTAGCTGTACTCTTTGAGTATCGTACAGTTTATACGGTCAGATAATATGATTCATATCTTCGCTTTCATAGTAACATTTGCATTTTCCATCGCTTACTGCATTTACGCGAGCAGGACAGACTGCCAAATTATAATGTTCCGATCTTACACGGTTTATTGCGACAATTAAATCTCTGGGAAAATCGCCGTTCGATAAATCGAAAATCCCATTCACCGACACGTACGAAAAACACACACGAGAAAGAAAGGAGAGCTAAATTGTGTACGCGGAATATGATTAAAGAACCTTGGTACTCATACAGGACATTTACATAATATCTGAGAAACGATCTCTTATGGAAAATTTCATTAACATATTATCCCATAGTGTATGTTTGATGTTGCATTTTGTACGAGTTAAAGATAAAACTTGCAGTGGAGACGTCTTTCATGGTCAGATCTAATCTGTTCGAGGTAAATTGATAGTTTATTTAGATTTAAAAAAAATTTTTTGAGACAATACTCTCCTTGTACCGAATTATTATATTACTATACATGTGAAAATTCTGTACATTCGATAAAAGAATTTCGTGTTAATACTTTTCTTCCTCGATGACAACGTACGCAGTGAATCGTCATATCGAAGCACGCGAATGATTACCGTTTGATCTAGATATTATTGATACTTAACGCATACCTGATTCCCTTAGTTCCTGGATCCCACCGACCGTTTCTTCCTCCGAGAAAGTGAAAGGATGTTGAGATTCGATGTGTCTCCACGTGAAAGCAACACGCTGAAACGATATGGTGGAATAAAATTCCAAAGTTCCATAGAAAAGACGTGTATTCAATGAACAACCTCATTTTTTTTTTGTTTTTTTTTTATAATAATTTTTCATTTTTTTTTCAATTATAGTTATCTTCTTTTCTCTGTTTCTTTTTAGGCGATTTTTTATAAAAGGTTTTATGAGTTTTTTAATCGCGTTTTTGTTAGGTTATAAATGGAATAATGGAAAATTCTACCACTTTAAAGAAAATCGTGTTTAAAACACATCCGTAGATGGTATGTGGGATAAAATGTTTGGCGAAATATAAAGTTAATTAAATTTGTGTCTGCGTCTGTATCGACGCCAAATGAACGGTACCAAATTAATTAAAATGAAAATCGTGAAGTTTGCTCTAAAAATTGTCGGTGAAGGTTGAAATTCGTTCATCGTTCCCGATATTTTAACATTCTCGTTCTACATTCGAGAAACGTACCTTTAAATACACGATAATCAGTCATTATTAAATACCGTACAATTTATCTCAAGTATTTGTAACAAGTAACATTCGTGAATTAAATATAAAGTATTTAACTTGTAACTAAGAAACAATATCGAGAGATATCTAATTGATTTAATCTAAATTCTAAAAGAACTAATTTAATTTAAATTCGATTATAAAGAATTCCCAATATAACGTATGAAAACTCGATTTAAATATATTAAATAAATTATGAAGAAAAATTGTAGGATATAAGCTAAGTCTTGAAAATCATTCACAAATTATAGTAGGTATGTATCTTGTATAGTGTGAATAGATACAATTATTCAATGCCAATTTATCAATCAATCACCACAAAGGAAAATTGCTAGACTAACAACGAATGATCACTTAGACTTAGAAGATTACTTATAAATCACTATATCCATAAAATACCCAATTAGAATTTTCTAATCGATTGTCACGAAGGAAAGTTATAGGCGAATAATAACTTTCAGAATCACTTGTGATAATAATGTAATTTCGAATAATAGTATGATTACAAAGTATTCAGTCATCATAGAATTAATGAAAACAGGATAAAGGAAAATTGCTGTACAAATGGCGAACAATTATTTCGTAGATTATCCACAAGTCATAGTGTAATACTAGTTATTTTATTATCAGTTTATTATTTCACTCTGATCATGTATGCACTATAACGTAAAACGTTAACGCTGAAACTATCCATTTTTAAATGCGTATTTAAATATGTTACACGTAATTCATTAGAACAAAAAGCCATATAACGTGTAAACACAAATACATATACGTATTCCATACATATCCATGGTATAATAATATTTCTATCTCAATAAAACTAAATATTAATATTGTCAAAAATAGCCCTCGTGTTTATAATAATTAATAACAATAATAATTTTAATAATTGTAGAATCAAAAATCCTTGTACCAAACGTTTCCATCGATTTCACGGTTAAATGAAATAAAATTCGTGCGAGTTTTTCTACAAGTCTATCCATTAGACGTCCTAGCACGCTTGTGTTCACCAAAGTATCTCGCAAAATACTAGTATTTACGAATTACAAAGCAGTCGCTCAATACGCTCAATTCGCGAATAACAACGAACGTATTTATAATTTTTCTGGCCAAATCATGCGCCGAAGCACGTTCGATTGGGTGAGGTCGAAATTATCAACGACAGGGGAGGGGAAGAGAATCAATCTGGCCTGGAGAACGCGGGCGTGGGCAGGCTGAATCTCGAATTTCGCGTCAACTATTTCGCAAATATTGATGGTTAATAACGTCGGTGGATACCGTTTAATGGAACGCTCAAAGTTGATCGAGAATTCGTTTCCCACCTGTTCACTTGTATCTTTCTCCCTTTCACCTCTCGTTTAGCGCTCATTACTCCCGTACGTTCGTATTATTACACACCGATGTCAGTATAATCTGATTATCCGCGCGCCGATGATCGGTCGCGGATTTTACTCGTTAAGAATGCGCGGCCCGCGTTCCTCCGATTTTCGTTCTACCCGGTTTCGTTGTATTTCCCATAGCGGCGGAACACGAGCCCTGCATATTTCCGTTGAAATATCTATGGCTAATACGAAGCCGATAATTTTATTCGTTTAGAGAAAACACGTGTGGGAATGAACATGTGTTGTCCATCGATATTCCGGATTAGGAGAATATTATTGTAGCGGAGGTTTGCAAACGTTTTAGCTTTGTCTTCTTCAGACGATTATTAGATCGGTCTGTATGAAATTCGTTCGAAGGATAGAATTTTCATCGGTCGTAGTTTCTTCGAAGTATCATATATTTCATCGATATAATAATTCTATACTCGGTTCTCTATTTTCATGCATTGTATACTTAATTCGTTGTACGTGTATGCGTTGTATCCTCGATTTAATTAAAAGTAAGTCGCTTTTGTGAATTTTTCAAAAAACGTATGAAACAGTCTAGTTAACATATTAAATCTCGTGTTTGCTAAAGCAAAACGCTCTTACAGGCTGTAATTTATTAATTATTGTAAGGGTTATAACGCATTAAATGATTCACTTCGTTATAAGTATTTTGTGCGTCTTTTATAATATTATTTAGGTAACGATTGGATGATTTACATCGAATTTTACAGTTAGAGAATTAAAGTAAAATATACAGATACAGAAAAATAGGTGGTATATTAAACTCATAATTTTGTTATATTTTAAATTTATTTCTTTTTTGAGAGAGAACTATTTGTCCATCTAAATGTATATATATTTTGTTTATTTAAGGGAGATTATAATATCGTATTCATAATCCTAATAAGTGATCCACGTTTAGTGTTTTTTAAAGTTACTCGAGTAATAATAAATGTGATTTTTATGCAGCTAGAACAGAAGCTTGGTTATTTTATTAAAAAGTAAATCTCATACTTTCACATATTCATCAATATACCTGGATATATACAAATTATTCGCATCAACGTTAACGGACGAATAAAACTCACCTCTTCCCAATCGTTAAGCTGCTAAAGGTTCGCATTATACTCTTAACATACATGCACATATAATATCAAAACCGCAAGGAAATATATCGTGGTGTGGGTACGGTAAAACACGATTTTGCGATTATTATACACGGTATTCTCCTATGGTGTACGCAATTTCTCTGAAATTGGTGACCGCGATGTTATCCGTTCTTCTCGTAAAAGCTAAGTGGGATAACAGAATTGATAAAACTGAGGTTATACTGCTATCAATATTTGTAAATCCTGAACGCAAACAGGAGTACGAAACTTACGATTATTTGTCGTTTTCAGTAGGAGTTTCATTTTTTAGATTTTCCAAGCGTATATATTGTCGAAAATTAACGAGATTCTGAAAAACGTGCCGTTTATAAAACTGTACAAATTTCGTTAAATTATTATTAATTATAAAATTATGAGTATACCCTGCTATCTTTAGTATTGATCATTTTTAACAAAAACGAATTAATTTTCACAATTTAGATAGCTGTTCAGACGTCGGAAAGTTAAGTTACGTTACTTAAGAAGCATAACTGACAGTAACGAGTTGCGATGGATATTTTATGAATTTTCATATAAATAAAATTAGTTACGTTCTTACGAATGGCCATAAGCAAAATCGTTGATTTATTTTTATTCTTAGACAGATAATATTTTGAAATATGTCCGGCGTAGATTTTACTTTCCTTTAATAACGTCGACTATTGAACGTATATTATATTCACGAAGCTTGCTCGTTTAATAATTATAATTTATTTTCACAATCCAGATAGCAGTTCAGACGTCGAAATGTTAAGTTACGCTAATTAAGAAGCATAACTGACAGTAACGTGTTGCGATTGATATTTTATGAATTTTCATATAAATAAAATTAGTTACGTTCTTACGAATGGCCATAAGCAAAATCGTTGATTTATTTTTATTCTTAGACAGATAATATTTTGAAATATGTCCGGCGTAGATTTTACTTTCCTTTAGTAACGTCGTTTATTGAACGTATATTATATTCACGAAGCTTGATCGTTTAACAATTATAAAATTATTGGAAGATAGTACAAAGATTAATGTAGTATTATAAATTCTACATGTTGAATACCATTCTATCCATACTATATGCGATCCAATTAGAATTGTTGCACAATCGGACATGAAAGCTGACGAATGTAAGACGGATCGACGAGAGAAACGATGGTTAATGGGACATAAAGCAGTTTCGATGGTAAAGAGTGTGGAATGGAGTTGCGGGGGTTGAAATTGTGGAAACTTGGAGCGCGAAACCGATTATGATAGCTATACGATCCGCTTTTAGCGGGATTCATGTAAATTTCAGCAAGATTTCCAGCCGAATATATCGCGTGGAGCGCATGACGCGTCGCCGTTGCGAGAAAATCCTCTCGTCGCTGACGGATAATTCGCTGATGGCTAATGGCCGTCGAACCCAAACTGGTGTACGTGCAACGTGGATTTAATTCACTATACCTGAATATTGGTGCGCTCGAAGAGAAAGCACATCGAGTCGCATCTAAAAACCCTTTCCATCGAAAGAACAGTCCAACTTGACGAATAGACGATAGTTCGTTCCTAAAAAATGATGAAGACCATGAGTATTGTGAGATAGGATTACTCGAGCTTCGATGTCTTAAAATTCCATCTTGTGCTTTGCATAGAATAATCAAACTCGTTGTATACATCGTTATCTTTAATATAATGGAGGGAAAATTAGAAAATATCGTGTTCGGTTGAAAAAAATATTGAAAACGAGGGAATATCTCTACGATAGGGTTGTTTGAGTCAGTAAGGATGTATTATACAAGATCTACTAAGATATAGAAGAAGATCATTTCCAGGAATAAAGTAATATATGCGTGATAGTGAATTATGATAATTGCAATTGAGGATGTTAATATCAATATTGATGACTAAAGGCTAGGAAAGTATAGCCGACGAACTGTGAATAGTATATTACACTGTTTATTGTATAACTTATTAACGAGTTTTCAAATGTAGATCCCTCAAATATCGTTCATAACCGAATTTATTTAATTACAAAGAAAATTATTTACAATTAGTTTGACTTAAAAATCCCATTTTACTCTATGTAGGATTGGGAATAGGAATACTTGTACTAAATATCTTGTAATTTCTAAGTATATTTTCAAATTGGTTTCAATCTTTACAAACGTAATCATGATAAGCGAGTCTCAGTGACAGCGTTTATGAAAATTCAAAATGTTTCGTACAAGACACACGACATACTCGTAACAAGTTGCCACAAGTGTTCGAATACTTTGCTGAGTCTTAATGTTCAGCAGTTGCACGTACATCAGCTCTGGTAATATTTCAAAACCAATACGAATTAAATATATTCAAAATTATATTCCTTTCAAAAATAAAGTCCTCGTAGTACACAAATCTCACGAATGAGAATTTTTCACGCGTCTCATGACGTGATCGGTTGTTCCTTTTTATTTAACCAGGGAAACTTTCGAAGTATACGAACATTAACAGTTTTTCCATAGGTCTGCTGATATTTGACGGACATAGTGGTCGAGCATAGAGCTTACTGTGGCTGCTCGAAGAGGAGGAAACTTCGTTTTGCGATTCCTTCTGACGCGAGACGGAAATCGGTTTATGACGCATCTTAGGATTAACGAAATCCTCTTGAGCTGCCGCTTCACAGGCAATAGCGTGGTTTGATGAAAATTTTACTGGCTCGTCGCCTGTTCGACCTGTTTGTTTTACTAATTCTCACACGTATACTTTGTACATCAATTCTTAATCTGTTCTTCGCCTATCGCAAAATTACTGCATTATGGGAACTACGCTTTAAGTCCTTTTTTACTTTCTTCCTCGTTTGTTCCTCCTAAGTTTTAACTTTTCATATTTCTCAATGGTCGTTTGTTTAATTTGTTTCCATGTTCAATTGATTTTATCAATGCCACGCTGATTTTCGCATCGAGACACTACTCTGTCCGAAAATCCCAGCTTCTGCAACCAACAATTTTCCATAACCGTCGTCGAAAGCGGATACAGTGGAAGTTAAGAATCGTTAGAAAAATGTTAAACGTAAATGTTTTAAAAACAAGGTCTGTGACTAGGAAAATGCCAGCCGACCTGTGTGACGTCGATCAATAAAATCAGCTGCGCACAAATAGAAACGTACCTACTCCGTGGACGATAACTAAAACGACAGGACGTGAAACGACAGGCCGCGAGGAGTGGGTGGCCGTCGGTGAATGGGTGCCCTCTCAGTGTCGGGACGCATTGCCAAAAGCAGTCTCGGTTATGGCGATCGTAAACTCTAAATTACAGGTGCACACCGTGAAAGCTTGCCTGTTTTGCATCCTACCGGCCGTTATTCCTTCGCTCTCTCGTTTTATCTTGTCCCTCTCCCTCTTTCTCTCCTCTCTTTTGTGTCCTCTGTTCTTCTTCATACCGCGTTATAATGCTTGTACGGTTGAAAAAAATGGGTGGCGAAACTTCGGTCGTCTCGAATTAAAGCGATGCATAATTAATGACTGGGGTAGTACGCGTGTGACGAAGAAAGCGATTTTCCAAGAGAAAGATCTCGTGTTTCTTCGTTGCGAAATTTCACGCCATAACGTCGCTGTAGTAAAATTTTTCCCGATCGTTTCGATCTCGCTTCTTTCCATTTATTTCGCCGCGTATTCTTGCTTCGTCCAATCTGCCGGCTTTATTCTTCTGCTTTTAGGGTTGTTGCCACGATCGCTATGAATCGATAGACTACATATAGTCAGTTATCTTTAGACCGAGAGTTTATCGATTTTCTATTACACTGTTTTATGAGATGCTCGTTTTATAAATTCACAAGGTTTCGTTGATCAGGATATTGTTACAAAATTCATAGGGTTCGAACGATACTGGTAGCGAATTTGTTGATTCAATGTTTAGGGAATGCAGCGGAAGATGAAGGTGTATTGTGCGTTGATCACTAATAAGTTAGATTTATTAATTTTTATTAATATTTGTCGAAGAGTAACTTCGTTTCCTTAGAATTATTTTTAATTTTCGCCTTGTCAAGTTTTCAAATTAAGCTTATGCATTGAATTATTAAGATGCAAATTTGAAATTTTTCGTGATATTAACGAAGAAAAGCCACTGCTTCCTATTTTTTTTTTTCAAGAGCGAATATAAAAATAAGGGATATATATATATAAATATATTCCCATATGTTTATGATTTTTATTTTGTCATTAATATTTTCGGAATGTCGTTGCACACTTGTTTGCCATTTGAAAGCGTTAGAATAATTCACCGTTTTGTCCCTCATCCCCTACCCTTCAAACAGCAAATACGCTACGTCGATAAAATATCGACATTTTGTGTTTTACACGGAGGTAAAATGCACAAGTAATCGTGCAGCTGCACTTTCATATCGAATAATAAACGTCAGCCGGTGGAACCATTGGCCACGTAATACGACGTAACTAACCTTTAGCCGAGTAAAAAATTACGAACCTTAAAAAACGAAACACGTCTGCAAATACGTTTACTCTTGTTTCTCTTCCAAACAGTTTACCACGAGACGAGAAATAATTGAAAGGCGAATTTTAAGCTGACACAGAGAAGCCAAATTTGTACGTCAACCGTAATTTCTCCATTCGAATTACAATAGCTACGACCGTCATAAATGCGAGTTATTTAATTAAAGTTGTTTTTAGCAAAATTAACTTTCTGTTGGCATACTTCGATTATTATCCTTTAACATAATGAATATCCATAATCTCTTCGTCTCTCTTTCGAATATCTATAATACGATATTTTATATGAAAATTTTGCCTTTACAAAGAAAGGAGGTTCATTATAAATATTCAATAATTATGTATGCAGATTAAAATTTATGGCGTGCACTTCGATATTCGTTCATTAATTTATCAAGTGTTTTTCATTATATATGAATGCCATAGAAGCTGTAGCGATTGACTTCGTAAATTGAAACATACAGAAAAGTGACCATGCTATAAAGAATCATTTTTTATCATTCTCTTTGATATGAAAACTTATGCGAACTTTAATAAAGCAACGATTAATAAATTGCTCCAATAAATTACAGAAGACTTCCTAAAACACCAACAGAAATTTCTTTAAGCTTCGAATTTTAAAATACATCGTATCATGTAAAAGATAAAATTTCCTATTTAAGAAGTAGTATAAAATAATAAAATTCAGGTCATCGTACGTATAAAACGTCTGTAGAAGATCAACAGACTTCTTCCTACATATATCAAATTCTGCAATATTTTATGTATAATATTCGTAATTGTTCAGCCTTGAGATTAGGCTGATGAGTAAGTTTGTCGTGGACAGTAGCAGAGAGAGTTATTTTGTGAAGGTCATACAGCACTATCGGAAGTTCTTTACCTCGAGTTTAACGGTTTAACATCAAACAAATGCTTTACAGAAGAGGATCGAGAATCAATGAGCTGGACAATGGCGGAAAGTAAAGCTCGCCGCAAAGGGACGCGAGTTCGTGGTCTCGTTATTACGTTTCGTGGTCGTCCGTGTCGGTTTGCTACGGATACTGTTGACGAAACATCGATGTACCGACTCTGGACACAATGCACCGGCCGTTACGCGCAAATAATTGCTTTTGTCAACGAGTCTGGTCTTTTAAACGTTAACAAAATACGCTTTCTAATTATTTATCGCTGTTTGACATTTTCGATTTTGCGAAAATTGGAAGTCTTCCCATCTATCGTTATTCGATGGCCCTCGATGGAATTTAGTTTCATTTCCACTTTATCTTTGTTTTACACGGTTTTTTATTCTTGACGTTACAATCACTGACAAGTAAAATATAAGAAAGGGGAAAAAATAAAAAATAAAGAACTATTTAGACACGAATATAATACCACTACTTTTATAGATATCGAGGGTAGTTGTGTTTTAAAATTGAACTTGAAGTGGAAGTTTCTTTTGAAACCTTAACAGGTTCTTAACATTTATAGCGGGTGTGTAGCATAGGTTTGAATTGCTACGTTAAAATGTATCACATCGTCGTCGAGCGAACTGACACAGCAATTGAACAGCTTTCAAAGGCTCCGAAGAAAGCCATCCGACAATTAAAAAATCCTCAGGAATCGTTGCTAAACAACAAGGCATTCCGTGCACGCGTTCGGACGAAACGCGTTCGCATCGCGGAAGCGGAGGCTCTCGTGCAAAATGCGCTTCCGAGCTACCGTGTATCCCTCTTTTTCTCTCTCTCAAGTGATTAAGCGCGTGGAAGACCGATGCACATCGAAACAAGCGAAAAGCGAGCAACGAGACAACAAAAAAAAGGAGAGGGAGAGAGAAAAGGGAGACCTAAAAAAAGAAGGGTAGAGGGTGGAAAGGAAGAAAAACAGAAAGCGAAAAAAGAAAAGGATGGGGCGGAGAAAAAAAAAGCAAAACCACGGTACGGTTGCACAAACCGCTCGCTAATAAAAGTTTCAATCGTATTTCACTCGCGAAACGCGATAATTTCCATACAGAGCTCTCTCGTTACCCTCTAGTGACGAAGACCGGATACTTGTTACACGCAAACGACGATTAAAAGAAAGAAGAAAAAGAATGAAAAAAGGAAGCGACGCGAAGGAAGAAGGATAAAGGTGGAGAAAAAGAAGAAACCAGTATATGGACCAGCTTGAAAGCTTTGTCGCAATAGAAGCCAGTCGTAACGGAACTTTTAATTATATTTATCTGTCGGAGATGACGCGACTCTACAGCGTGCTTTTGTCCTACAAAAGCCGCGTTTTCCTCTCCTCCACACCACCGTGTCTCCCGAGTATTCGATTCTCAATTACACGAATACATACGTGCCATTTATTTTCTCTCAGACGTAGTATCAAAAAAAGATTGAGCGAGGGTGCACATCGGAGGCGAACCTACATACGTATATTCAGTTACTTGTTCGAGTGATGTTTGAATGGAGTTTTGTTATTAGATTTTGATGGGATACGTGGGGATGGGTTATTAAAAGAGCTGTGGAAATCGTAAGTCACAGGTTACAGTGGAAGATTCTTGAAATCAACCCTTAGCTAGTGAATTGGCATCGTTAAGAACTTTTAACTATCTATGGGTTTAAGAAGGTACTGTTTTAAATATATTTGATTATAATTCTCGACCTGATGCATAAAATCCTTGCATAACGTTAACAAGTTTGCCAGTGAAAAAATTCAATTTTGCAGGTAAATTACACTAATTGTACGGTTATGTTATTCCACGAGAAGTTATAAAATTGTAAGAAAACTTATAACCTACTGCTCATAACTTGTCAAGTTACTGATATTGATAGTTGGTAAAATATTGCGCAAAAAGGCACTGGCTTTGTGTCGCAGATATTTGTGATACAAATTTGAAAAATAACGAAAGTTTCGTTTCATCAAAATTGTTTCCGATATCAACGTTGAATTTTTCACTATCGATACTACAGGATATTCCTGAGCTTCAAACGGTTAAAGTACGCGTTCGAAAACCAAAAATCTCGACTCACCAACAATTTAATACTCGTACCTATTAACAATTAAAAGAATATTATCTATTCAAACGCGTCTGTACAAAATTCACCTTAAGACCATCTTCCGAAAAACTCTCTGCCAGAGACAAAAAGTGGAAAACTTTCTCCGCTCGTTGGGCACCTCCGCTCCGTAACTCCTATTCGTTTGGTTATTTCCTTGAGTTTCGTGGTAGAAGTAGCGCGCGGCCCCGGACATTATTCAAATAGGAACAGACGCAATTTTTGCGCTGCTCGTGCCCAGACGATACTCATTTTTAATAACCGGTGCACTCGGACCCCTGTCACCCATTCTCCGTCGTTCTCACATGCAGCCGCGTGCACATCCGTTTGCTCGTTTCGCGTGCATACGAACGACCGTTTACACAGAAACGGAGTCGCTCGCCCCGATCCCATGAAACTTAAATTTCCTTCGAAACGGCCACGGAGTTACGTTCTCTGCTGCGAGTGACGCTTCTGAAATTCCTAAGGCAGATATATCTCTCTTATTCCTCGTTCTCTTTCACATTCTCACACCACCCTTTCGCTCTTCGCACCGTCTGTCCTCGTTTATCTTCTACGTACACCCTTTCTCTACGTTTCGCGTGTTGGTTGCTCGGTTCACGGTGAAACTGCCGGAATTACTGACATAAACCCGCGCGTATATATCGGATAACGTAAAGCTCGCGCTACGAAACAGATGTTCGTACGACGAAGGAAGAACGAGAGAAAAAGAAAGAGAAAGAGAGAGAAAAGCAGGATGAAGGTGAGTGTTAAGGCGTTAACAATATGCAGATAGTTTTAAGTCAGGTTTATGACGTGGGCGTGATTTTTATGATATTTTTGACGTTTTACATCTTCTATACTCATTTTTATCAAAGTCTCGTTCTTTTCGAGAACGTCGAACTTTTGGAGAATTAACGGAGAAATCAGAGTTTCACGTATAAATTCGCGAGGTCCTGAGTCCTATGGGAGAAATTTCTGCCGTTACTTCGGATTCTCTTTAACTCGACTCACGTGTACGTCGTTTCGATATCGCGAATTTATTCGTGCGCGTTGCCAATGTTTTAGAAACTAAGTAATTCTGCATTGGCCGGTACTCAACTAACTGTCTACGTCTGTCCTGCCTTTCTTCTGATTTCATGGCCGAACCATACTCGAGGAACGTGACTTTAGTTCATTATTGCGTGCCTGTGTTAATGGAAATTGCATAGCGGCTGCCAAAGCCAAACATACCAACTTTGTCCGCCAGTCAACGCGTTAATCGTGATACAGTATCAAACCATCTTCGTAATAATTTGCATAATCTCGCGTTACACTAACCGACTCTGCTCTAGTCACGTAACTTTTACTAACAATACACACCAACTTCCCTTGGTTCCTGCTGTTTTAAAAGTCACGAAGACCGAGTTACTCGTAACGTAACATCGATGCTTGTGCAACAAACGTAAAATAGAAAGAGGTGGATAAACGCGAAGGACAAAGAGGGCGAAGGAAAGAGGCGAGAAGGTTGGCGTTATGAATTTGGCGTTTAAAACTTCGCTACATCCACGCCACCCTCTGCGATCCTCCAACCTCTCCGCGTTGCACCCTATACACACGCGATCCGCGAGCAGTGCCGCGAAATGGCGGCTGTTCATTCTCGACCGCGGCATAGATAACTCTCCTCTTTGCATGCGTATCAGTGTGCGTGTGTTTTCGCCGTACGTGCGCGCTGGTCAAACGGAGAAACACGAAGGATCGGATGAATAAGCGAGAAGGAGACAGAAAGAGAAAGGGGGTGGAGGTGTGCGTTATTGAAATTTCGAAATCGATAGCCGATGACGCCTCCGGTACAATCGATGCAGCCTCCTGCAACGTGTAAGGGGTTCCTCCGGGTTGTTCCGAGGATTTTTTCGATTCCACTGAAGGGCTCCTGGCTATTGGCAAGGCTTTGGAGAATTTGAGGGTGGGCGCGACTTTGCAAAGCGTGCAGCAGTTCGCGGATAAAACAGGGTTGCGTACGGACGTCGAGACTGGCTTGGGTCGAGGAATTTGCGCGTGCATCGTCGCTCATTAGCATTAGGGCACTTACTGGTTACATCGGACAAACGTAGGAAATTTTTATTCATTTGGAATTTTACGTTATAAGATACATATGTTGCGAATGGAATAATAACTTTAGAATAGGATGATTAGAAAATGGAGAATGAAGTAGCAGTTGATCCTCTTACGAATCTCAGTGTACTATTTTTTTCTGTAATCTATGTGTTCTGTTTTACATACGATGTTTCATCGATGTCTTCGATCAGTAATTTCTGATCATTTACCTACCTGTGGGGATTCACGAGGAATAAGAAAATTCTGCTATATAAATACATTTTGTAATTATATATAAACATGAAAATTCTGCTGTATAAATGCAAAGGTTTCAATCTTTCCACTAAAAACGGAAGCTCGTACAGAAAAGAAACAAGTCTTTCCACGCCTCTCACACGTGTTTCGCCGTTTACCGACTTCATCGCAATTTCCCGCAACTCGCTATTTACTACTCCCATGCACGGTATACTAACTCAAAAACCTCGAAACGCACGAACCGTTGCACGCTACCTCGAACTGAATTCTCCCTGACATGTCCAACCCTATTTTACAACCTCTAAAGAACGCTAGAAAAAATAAAAAGGAAAAGGAAAGAGCAAGAAGAAGAACCAAGAAAAATGAAAAAACCATGGAGGATAAAATAACAGCAAAAGTTCGCCTTTTCACATCGATTAAACCCCTCTAATCTGATTCTCAAGAATTAATCGCGTTATTGAGCGGGTGTCAAGCGCATAAAGCTGCTATTTGAACTGCATCGCGTTACTTGTCGACGATTAACTGCACGAGAGCGCGGGAATTTTCGTAGACCTGGCAGTGCGCGCCTTGTTCGTTTGCTCGAAGAGAGGTTAAAAAGAAGGAAAGAAAGAAGAAATCCACGAAGAACAGCAAGCATTATTGCTTTAACAAGAGAATCACGCCAGTTTTTCGGCCTACGAAAATTGAAACCCGAACACCTTTGCCATCCAATTCTATTCTTTCTTCTCTTTCTCTTCTTTTTCTCACTTACCTCTTTCTTCTTCTATTTCACGCTTTCTTTTTTGTTGTCCCTTTCATTCTCCGTCACGATCGAGAAACAGAGAAAAGAGAGAAAGAGGGAGGGAGAGAGAAAGATCGACGCAGCTTCCCCCGATTTATCAACCCTTCACAATTTGAAATCGATCGCACATCAACAAGACCTCGTCTCTTCTGGCGTTCTCCTCTCGTTCCACATAGGGGGATCGAGACGAGGTCACGAAGCTCTCGAAAAATAGTAGAAGAGCGTCTTTACATGTCTAGCGCGCAGTGACGACGATTCTTTCGTTTGTTAGGACTGGAAAATCGTGCGAAACGACGACGAAGGAGGAGTGAGCGAATCGGTAGTTCCAACAGCGACGCGTTCTCATAGAAATAAACGTTGTACCGTTGTTAATGACCTGCTATTATTGTCTTGGTTTTCGCGCTGTGCACTCGTGCCTGCAGTCCAATCAGCGCCGGGTTTATTGGCTTTTAATTGATTACAAATGACGGTTTGATTGGTCCTCTCTCTGTTTCTCCCGTCCTCACTTGGAATTCGCGTTTGCCACGTTCTCTCCTCCTCTGTCTCGAAATCCTTGTGTTCGATTCTCGCATCGCGTGAATTTCTCCAACGATCGTGTGCGCTCGCTTGCTTATTCGTTTCGTGTGCTCAACCCTCGTTTTCTTCGTTTCTCAGGGGCAGGGATTATCCTCGCTAATACTTTGTTGGTTGCACCGTGTACACCGATAAAATTGGCGCGGTACATAGTGCGTGATCGGCAAACGTTCGGGTTCCTGGTTGTGGGTTTTCGTGCTACAGGAAAGGGGTGAAGAGATTGAGGATTTTGGGGTAGGTGATGGATGGCGTCGTAGAATTATCAGGTTCTTTTTAGACGAACGAGATTCGTGTATCGTATAATCAAGTGTTTAAATGTTCTTGTGATTCTTCGTGATCTCATATACTTGTAGTAAGTGAGTCGTTCGTTGGTCATATCGATCGAGTCTATAAATTGGAAATGCAGAAAACTGACGATACAAACGCTATTTTTTCTTTTTTTTTATTTACCTTGGAATTTACATTTATTTACTTAAAAATCCAACACTAATTGCATTATGTAGGTTACGAAACTGAGAAATTTACAAAACCTACAGTTGATCGATTTGACTTCTACGATGTCCAGGTATCTTGTCATTTCTGTATGTATTCTCAGATTTGTTTCCCACTGTACCAAACTAATCAACGATGGTCAAGTGTCGTAACAGCGTTAATGGAATTTCAAAATCTCCTATACAATGCACATAATATATTCGTGGAAAGTATCCTCGAGCATTCGAATACTCGAGCCTGTGTATTTATAAGAAATTTCTGCGAGTGTCCCATACTTTCCTGAGCTAATGTATCTGTTATCTATCATTCTCCATGTTTTCTCTGCCTATCCTCAAGCAAACAATCGTTCGATTACCACACGTTATCTCGCGAGAGATAAAAGTAAACGCAAAGAGTTCAGTGGGCAGCTGATATCCGATATTAAAAAGTTACCTTTCACTCGCGACAATAATTTGAGTAAAAACCACGGAAACTCTTTTACAGCGGGAAAATCGCGCGAGTTGCACGCAGCGAGAAAGAGAAGGGTTAGGGGTGCTTTTATGGGATTGCGTGTCGTTAGGATTCTACGTGTTATATTCGTCCGGTTTTGCCATCCGCTAATTACGATTTAACCCTTTGGCCGTTGTTGAGCGGCTGTCTCTCTCACAAAGCTAAAATTTACAATTCCGTTAATGCGACGCATTAAGCCGGAATCAATTATTCGAGTGATTTTATATTATATTTGATCGTGCCGGTTCTTTTCGCAAAGGGAATATATATCGAATAGATATTCCACTGACCAGCTTAAAAATACCCGCTGCATGTACTATATCCCGTTTGAGACGCGATTATCGGGTTGCTTTTCAATGTTTTTCGAATGTACCGAATCTTGAGCTTTTTTTTATGGAAATCTTCCCAATGAAATTTTGTTTTAATTCTTCTTTCTGTTCTGGTCGAATGAAAATTTAACGAGACGCGAAAATTTTAGAGAATACTTTTAACAGTGTTTTTTTTATCGAAATCTTTTTTGTGGGGTTTTATTTAAATTTTATGATTCTCGGTGAAATGGAAGAGATATTTTAGAGAGCTTTTGTCGTTGTTGAGTTTCTTCCCTTGGCAGAATTTTGTTTTATAATTTTTACTAAGATTAGTTGATACTTTAACAGGTACTTTTTTCACAGTTGACAACGAGATGAAAGGTACACGAAGTTAAATTACCGATGACATCTTTCCGAGGTACACTTTGTGTATTGCTAAGCGACTATTGACAATCCTTTTGTCATATTATTGAGAAATTATAGCGTAGGCATCCTTACTATAGCTTAATTATAGCTTGCCTAAGCTATAAATCTTTTATCAAAAATCAATAATAGAACTTTTAGTATAACTTTGATATTCCATAACAATTGATAAATTGTATCGTCAACTTGATGCATGGCTATGATCACTATACAACATTTATTGTACACTTTGTATATTGCTAAACGACTATTGACAATCCTTTTGTCTTATTATTGGGAAATTATAGCGTAGACATCGTTGCCTAAGCTATATATCTTCTATCAAAAATCAATAATAGAAATTTTAGTATAGTTTTGGTATTCCATAACAATTGATAAATTGTATCGTCATCTTGATGCGTGACTATAATCACTGTACAATATTTATTGTATATTATAATCTACCAGTAAAAATTTCAATGTTTTATCATTTATTGCACTCTATTCGTAATACACTAACCTAAGAAAATATTCTACAGTCTGTACATTCTACATTTTAATTTAGAGTAAATTCATCAAACCAGAATTCATTGTACGATAGGATGTCACGACAGGAATACGCGATAATTCTTGCAGAAAGGATCTCAGAAGGCACTTTGGTGAAATGCTCCGATACTCCAAAGATTAAGATGACGATTGAGGGCGCGTCATGGTCTTAACAGCAACCATCTACTGGGACTGAACTAACGCAGAGCAATTTCATTCGTCACGATCCAGTTACTCGTATCAATTAACTTTTTAAAGCGAACTCCTCCTACGATTATCTCTTTATAACTCTACATAATTCACCGGCTATTTACCGGCTCGTATCCTCGAATTACGAAGCTTGTGGCCAGACATCATTTTCTGCCTCGTTTTGCACGTGTTACGTCTCGAGGCAGTTTTAAAAGTTTTCTCGACGCCTGCTTGCTAACCGCATGTTCCATCTACTGAAATCGTAACGTCTCAACCTTTGATGACTGAAACGTTCCACTGATTGGTTAATACGAGTCTTCTTTCACACCGCTCCTGCAGCTTCTCTGTTATTTAAGAAGCGTGATTCCATTCTAACATCCGTGGGCGGTGTTTCTGGAAGAACCTGAAATCACCGATTAACGCGAATTCGTTTGTTTCCAGTTGCTGTTGCTATTGATAGACGTGATTTTATGTTGGATGATCGATAGTGGATTTAAATAGGAAGACTTTGAACATTGTATTCTCTGCTTTCCTTTGCTTCGAATTTCTTGTTCTTTTATCGGCGAGATGAAATGATCTTTCCAAGATCTGGAAGCTTCAGAACGAGAAGCATTTAATATTTATTAGAAATTATAATAGTTTATTGGACTAGGCTTCCAAGCAACAGGTAATATTAATTAGCGAATAATTATTCTGGAATATATACAATATTGAACAAGGCTATGTAAGGAGATTATTCGTATTTTTGATCTTTAATATCAGTCATAAGAGTGCAATGAAAAAATACTGATATATATTATGAAACACTAAGTATCTGCCTAAGATTAATACAGGTTGTCATTAAGTTCACAGAAGAATAATCAGAAACAATTTTCAACATACAAATCTTTTTCTTATCAATATTAAAAAAATACGTAAAGTATTTACATATCTCTCGATATGAAGATTCTCTTCTTTATGAATCTCTTCATTAAGAATCATCTCTTAAATCACTCTAAAAGACTACTCCAACGGAAAAAAAGATTACACACTTGGAATAAACCAAGCCAAAAATATGAATCATAAAAGGCAAAAATTATTTCTCGTTATATCTAGCCATTGGTTCAAACTTTCGTCAAAATAATTATCCATCCTTGTTGGAATTATATATTTGCACTTTCTAAATACCAACGTCAACCGTTGTCTCCGTGTTCGCTGATCTTTTACGGATCTGAGAGACACTCTCGTGTAATTCACAGGTATTTCTTTAGAATTCATAACCGTGACATATTAGGCTGGTCGTGGTTGACCTTCTCTATGGAAAGTTTAGCAATTCCACCTTTCTCACCATTCACCGTCGCAGAAGCAGCTTATTATGCGATTACTATACATGAAACTCTGATTAGGCAAGAGGGTTATGTGTCTGCTCCAGGCTGGCATCAGTCAAATGCGTACTAATTATACTAACGAACTTAACAGATAACAAATTACGTTCAAAGTGCAATTATTATACATGTCGGTGATCACGCAATCGTCTCTTTCGCCGATTGTTTTATTTTTATAAACGTACAGTAACAAATCGCTAGAAATCTTTGGATTGTGCCATTGTGACTTTCTGAATGACAGTGACGATACATTGGATTATTCCAGAGTTAAATTTAAAACAATACAGGCTCTTATCATCGAAGTTTGACGAAATTAAAGTAAACAGGTAACTTCGTAGAAAAAGATATAAAATTATCGTAAATTCATCGACCAGCGGGTTTCATTTTCATCTAGTATGTGAAAATAAATAATCGTACTATTCCTGGAATGGCGATATCGTGTTTGAAAATTTCAATCAAATGATAATGGATTTATTGAGGATTCTCTGGTAAAGATTTTTTGCTTGTTGTGTTTCTAACGGTAGTATTTTTAATTGGATTTCTATGTTTATGGTAGTTTACTATACGTATAAGTGTCTAGGAATCTAGTTAATTATCTTCCTTAGATTTTCGTTTTCAAGATCATTCGATATTCTATGTGTTTGATACAATCTTCAATTAAAATTTATAATCGTGGCTGTCAGGTTAGTTTCAATAATATCTTCGATTAAAATTTGCATTTTCTATAATAATAATTGATTCTGTAAATGATTTTACTGTTACGTGCGCCATTAACTGATAATATTGATGTAGAATTAAATTTCACGATGTTGGAAGTGTAATATTTTACGAGTCAGTTATTAATTGATAACGCAGTGTCAATAAAACGGCAATTATCAGTAGAAATTTATGGAACGTTTTGTGTATGTGGAACCATTTGTTTGTTGTTTTTGCAGCAATAGTGTTTTCGATTGGGATTCTATTTTATAAATGACCGATAATCAAATGGTCTTTGTCATGTGGATTATTGAGTGACGATGACAATATAATGTTGCATTTAGTGGAAGTACGTTATGAATAAATTATTGATTGATGATGCAATATAAGCTTAATGGAAATTGTCACCATGTGTTTCCTACATTCAATATTACTTATTTCCCTGGAATCGAATCATTTTCGATGGATTTGACAAAATGGTTTCATTCCTGTAATATCGGAAAACATTCGCAAACAAATTTAATGTAACCGTACATTTAAAAAATCGTATTCTTTTTACAAAGGAATTGAAGGATATCTGAATATTTTTTTCTGTTTCTTTTCTTTTGTCTTGTAAAAAGAATTTTTTAATTGTATTTCAGAATTTTATTTCGTACAGCTTATATTTTTCGTATAACGTAACCACGTAGTGTAACAAGAACAAGAACGTAAATCCACGAACCTTAAATTCACTTTAAAAAATCTACAAAATTCTGATGCGCGATAATCAAAGGAAAGTTCACCTATCGTGACGAAGATTGTTTCTTCTAATTGTAGCTCCGTATAACTTTATCATCAGAAAGTAGATTTCGCTGGATCCCAGTTAAAATAAATGCTTGGCCATATATTACATAGTAAATGAAACGATTGCAACACAGAGCTTAAATCAAGGTTATTTATCGTGAAATAAATAGCTCAACTAATAATTACCTGCATAAAGTGAAACACTGCTAATTGTTACCTTGAGTAGAATGTTTCAAGAGAAATCGATTTTACTTAATGAGGCACATCAAATACTTCCGACTAATTCCTTTGTGAATTTTCTCGTTCTTTGAAGATTTCAAAGAAGATCTTCATTTCAATTTTTTGATTACAGTATACTTGCTTCATTATCTTTTTTCCCCTTTTTTCTATTCTTCTCTTCTCACGGTTTAACTTATTACGCAAAGGAGATCGTTCGCATTTGTAAAAGCTAAATAAATTAATCTCTCGCAATTAAATTTTCAATCCCAACCTTGTTAGTGATAGTTATAGGTAACACAGCACGATTTGAGTTGGATTTAGAATAATTTATGTAGTTTCGACGTTATTGCCTACCACGTACTTTAACACAATTAGTATCTGTTAATATGTAGTTTCACGTAAAATATAGAACAAATAACAAATTTGCGTAAATATTTTTAAATGAATCTAATATATTCTAACTTAAACTATACTAGTTATCCATATTCCAAAAATATCGATGGAAGGTCGATTTTGAATTACGCTTTCTAGGAAATTTTTTTTTACTTAAAATGATGAAAAATAATACATTAAGTGCTCAACGGTATTGTTATTAAATAGCATAATCACTAGAATTAGTCTATCCAAGAGAATATCTGGAAAACTCCTTTCCCTCGCGATGTAAGATAAAGCACATAGAATTTCTAAGAGCGTGCGATTGACAGCTGAAAGCTTCTCAAAGTGAAAATCCAGGAAATAATAAGAAATACAAATTAAACAATTTTTTATATAAATTTTTATAAATCCCACTATGTTTGTCAAAGGTAAAGACTATTATAAAAATATTCCTGATTCCCCAGTAAAACAGTTGAAATTTTCATTTCAGTCATACTTTGCTACGTTCATTAACAACACTCACTGCTTTAATAACATGTTATTACGAAACATTTCATTACATTCAGCATTCCGTCCACCAGACACACGATAAACTAATTTCCACTTTAACCACCAGCAAAGATAATTCAATCGCGTGTAGTCTCATCAGAAATGCTGATACCTTTAATAACACACTGTCGTTAAATTCTGTTCGTTACGGAAAATTCAATTTACAATATTCTTCTATTTTAGTTCTATATCTTTCTTACCTGTTTTCGCCTGAAATTATACGATCGAGATTAATTATACCTGACGATATACTCAGCAGTATTGTGTAAATACACCTACAAGTACAGTAGGGTCAGAAAGTTTCTGAAATTATCGTTGCTATGTGAGTTTTCGTAAGATAAAAAGTATTTTTAGGAAATCAAATATAATCGCATATAATTTGAAAAGTAATCGATTCATCGAAATAGAAGTTATTACGTACTTTCTTCTTAATTTCTCCATCGAAATGAATTTTTTCCTTGAGTTTAAGCCCGTGGCAATTTTAAACGTTACGGTGTACTGGTTGTACGTAATGTACAGCCTTCTGTTCAGCGTCAGTCAACGTCTGCCAACATCGACCAATAGTTCTCTTAAAAACTCCGATATACCACCATACTACACTCACTAAAAATAACAATTACACAACAAATTAGAACTCAAACATCGCTGCACAATTGGTGCAACCAGCCGCTCCAGCCACACGAACCTCTGTAACACCTGATCTCAGAAGCAGCGCGTGTTCCTGTGCACTCCAGAAAATGCGTCATGGTTATCGAAACTTTAGACACACACGGATAGCATAATTATAAAAACACACACGACAGATGAAAAGTCAAACAACCTAGGTCTAACTACGCGAAACTTTACGCGCAGCACGACTCATCTCAAAGCTAACGAGTATTTCTATGCGCTCGGCAACATGCGCCACGGTTATCGAAACTTCGGATTCACGCGGATAGCGTAATTATAAAAACAACAACACGGAACAGATCAAAAGTCAAACACTCAACTAGGTCTAACTACGCAAACATACTCTACATACAACGCCTGATCTCAAAATCAACGAGTATTTCTATGCCCTGCACAAAATGCGCCAGAATCGTCCGAACGACGATCACGCGTGGATAGCGTAATTATTCGAACGGACGAAACGCAGCGAAAAGGGGTTGGTTAGTTGATGGTTACAACGAACACAAACGAGAGAGACAATGCGAGAGAGCGCAGGGCCAGTGAACGATGTGTTCGCAGCCACTTGTGGCGCATGGAACAGGCACGTGAGCGGGTGCAGGAGTCGCGTGTTGCATTCTATAGCGAGAAATGGGGTGAAGTGCGCGATTACACGAGTCCTGGCTATATAGAGGCCCGAAAGCGTGCTGCCAGCTCGCCAAGCAACAGTGTGCTCTCTCTCGTTCTCTTCCTGCCCTGTCTATACATCAGAACAGCCGTTTCCATCCGCGCGCACGGTCACTTGCCTCGAAACTTTTCCCTTCTTTACAGACGAGGACGTATTTATCTTTGTACCTGCTGAATAAGAACATGAAAGAACTTCAAGGGCAGGTACTTGACCGGTGCTTTTCAGAAATCGTGCATAATTTGTGCAACGGTGGTTAGTTGTTTTTGCGGCTAAATGGCTGGTGATGGAGGCCAGGTGTGAATCTTAACAATAATCAAAGCATTTGGAATTTTTTGCATTGGTAGAATTATTCGTTGTTTTAGTAAATGGTTTGTAAATTTATATTTAATTATTTTTAACTTTCGTTTCTTTGTAAGTATAAGTTACTATGATTTTTTAAATATATAAATAGTAGTTAATTACCTGAGAATATATTTCTCGATGATGGTGAAAAAATCTGTGAGAAAAATCTATATTTGAAATTGTCTCGTCTGGCTAATAAGGTCAAATCTACTTGAAGATGCCTTGTTTCCAGCGATCTGAATTGATCGTAGTTTGTACTTCTGTTCATTATTACTAGTCATTACAAGTCTCAATCTACTTCTGTGTTATTATATCTGGTTAATATAACATACTACGTATTTAAATAACATATAATAATACATAAAAAATGCTTATATTCAAAACATATAATAGAAATAAATTTATGAAAAATATATATATAAAATTTACAACCAGACTCTCTATTTAATATATAGGTAGACTACTATCGTAACTAAAATTTTGAAATCTTTGAAAATTGATAAGGGAAAAGCGCTAAAAACTGTGGATCTAACAAATTATTGTACCATACACGCGATTTCATACATGCGAACACATGTGCAGGTACAATCCACGGAGATGATTATAGTGAGGATAATATTAATTTAATAAAGTTATGAGAGGAGAGCAACACATTCATTTGGTTCCAATTTTGCGCATAGGTGGTGCACGTCATATTGTATTAAATGCATAGGACACGTTGCTAAAAGTTTCATGAGAAATGCGTGTTTAAAGGTTTCCATTCCGCATATGCTGTACTCGTAACTTCCATTAACTTTCCCATTTTTACCGAATAAAACAAATTCATTGCGAGATCAGCGGTAGACGCGTTTCGCCTTTGATTGTCATCTGGATCCCATAAATCAACAATTTCAAAGAATATTATCTACTAGCTTTTTAGGTTTGTCTAACATTCTATAAAATTCTTAGCAATGAGAAACAGAAATTTAAAGATATGAATTTGCGTAAACATTCGCAGGCTAATAATATTCATCTTGCATTTCCAAGCGGTGGAAGAAAATTCGATGGTAGAGGAACGAACGAGAATTATCCGCTATATAATGCAATTAATCATATCGCTATATCAGCAAACTCACTCACTGACGCGTTACATCGTCGTGAACCAGCACGATGATCCGCTCACTACGCGAAATTGTGAAATTTGCGGCGGATTATAACGTAGGGTTGCGGGGGTTCGGTGAATTTACGATTAACGGGAATACGAAATGACAGTCGTTAGCCCTTTGATTAATATTGAATCTACAGGATATTGTAAATAATTGCACATAGTCGATTAACAACGCGCTCAAACGTACAAATGCGAGTGCTCCAAAAACCGGCCGCGTCGGGACTCGATTATGAATGCTGCAGGCTACGCCGTGAAACGTGGCTCGTCATTGCTCGAGTTAACTGCAATAGAAGTAGTTGACCCGAGGCTCTTGTCGCAAATCGGCGTGTTCGAGCTTCAGGAAATAATAGTCGTTTCTATTCGAGGTTAATCGTGTTAATTTCAGTCCTTTCAAATTGTATATTCACGGAGCTCTTGTAAAGTAATGGTCTTTTAAGTTAGTTTCTTTAGTTTCTAGGGAAGGAAGAATTAAGAGTTCATTTTCTTCTTATTTCTTATCGACGTTTTCTAAATTTCATTTGTTATATCACCGTATTACGAAAATTAATTTGATACCGTGTAATTATTTTGTCTAGCGATAATCATCATCAGTTGTCCCTGAGAGAAGATCGAAGTTTTATTTATTTCACTTTAGAAGCTGCAGCGTTTAACAATCTTCAATTGTATCTAAAAGATCTTAATGAAGGAATACGTCAGTTGTAGTCATATAATTCTAACTTTGAATATAAACAAAGACAATTTCATTATATAATAAATTGTTCAGTATAGTATGTACCTTCGATTTTTTAATTTTTCGATAAAGGAATTTCATTAGAAGATTTTGAAAATAAAATAAACTTTAGTATTATAATTGCCACACTATCATACTGTCATATATCCCTCTAAATCTTAACTATACAAAATCTGCGCAAACTTTAACAATTAGAAATCCAAACGGAATTTAATCGAGCGCATCCAAGCGATTCCACGTGTCAGGCGGAAACGATTCTAAAAATCCTCGGAAAAGTTACGCTTTTTCTCGCTGTTGCGTCACACGCAAACATAATTATCCCCTAAAACTGCAGCAACTAAACAGAAATCCAAATTGAATCTAATCGGGCGAACCGAAGCAACTCTGTTCGTCTCTTCAGCCGGTCTCCGAGATATTTGCCGTGACCAGATAGTGTCGGCGTTATCCTCGCCAAACAAACGTGCCACGTGGAAAGTGGAAAGACGGGAGAGAGCAAACCCGGCGAAACTTGAGAAACAGAGACGAAAGAGAGCGAAACGTGTGTTTGGCGGTGAAGAGGATCGAGTCGCGACGTGAACGAGATAGAAACGAGGATAAAACGTAGCCGCCACACGCTCCAGGCTGAACGTTGGGTGGTTGCAACGAAAAGGGGCTATATCCGCGCGTAGGATTGGGCAGATGGAAACTCGCGCGGGGGTGGTCAGGGGTCGATTTGACATGGGGCTCCATATAATCAACCAGCTAGCGTATTTATGGTCGAGAGCCACCCACTATACTTGGTGTGTACCCATTCCTCATTTCTGCGTCCTGCTCGACACACAGGGCTATTAAATTTGGAAACTCTATATTCCTGCTTGCATGCATATACACTGTACACATGTACTGCTTGTATGCATGCACCGGCTCGAACCTACTGCGTTTTATAAGCGCATCAAAGTTAATGGCGGAGGCGCTCCCTGCAATTCCGTCTAAAGCGCATCCCCTGTTCTCCGTTTCCAACAGCCCTCTACCTGTGTCGAAACACCGTGACCGGGGGAGGGTGGTTTTTAATACATGTGCCCCTCCTCGCGTGTATCACCGATGTGAAGATAAATTCGGCAGTCGGATGCGAAAGCTGGCGTAAACGTGCTGCGTTATAGGGTTGCTTGTAACTTGCAACGTATTAGGACGTTTATGGGAGCTGTATAGCGTATGGCGAGTGGTTGTCCGTAGTAGTGGGCCTTCATGGACGAGTGTTTTATGTAGACAAATGGAGGCTAGAGAACACAAACGTGGATCGAGGTGTGCGTGCTTTTTATCTGGCTTAGGTTTGTACTTATACTGCGCGAATCCACAGAATAGGAACGAGAGATCTGTTAATATCAATTATGTATTTTATGGTATAGTCTGTTCGTACGTTGTATCGTTTGCGTATTTTTAAATCGACAACGTAATCTATAGTAACCGACGATCGATTGATAACTAAACTGTGGATGTTTATACTATGTAGATTTATGGATTTGAAAGTAGAAAATGCAATAATGGAATGGATAAATACGTATGAATAAACGTAATCGTAGATTTATTGGTAACTGCGATTTTTAATTTTTATATGACACACATAATCAACAATTTTTGTAGAGCAGTATAATGAATGGAAAGGAGAGAGAGAGTGAATTATTACGTACTAAAAGTAGACAATATGACATTTTTAATTTCCGTGTTTAAATTCTTCGTTCGAAATCGTAAACATATTTTCGCTGTTCGATAGAAGCGCGACGTGTTGTAAACACAAAACTCGGCAATAATAATTTTACACGATGCGCAGTCCTTGAGTCGAAAGTTTTTGCGGAGTTTCGTATCAACAGGTCACGTTCCAGTAGAACAGAGGGTTGGAATCTGGAAAATCGGCTCACATACGCTTCGACCATCGATCCGGTCGGATGTGTCGCTTACGTGATAAACGTGGTTCGCGCGTGTAGTGTCGGAAATATCCGGTTCGTAATTTGTAAATACGCAATTAGTGGCGTGTTCAAACAACGACGATACAACGTACATAGGTGTTTCTGATTCATGCTGCGTATAACGTGAGTAACGACTGTTTTATTTTATTCTTTTCTCTTCTTTTGTTACAACAATTACAGTTTAATTTCTTGTTTGCCTAAATAACTTTTCTTCTTCTCCGTTTTCTACAATACTTTTACACGTCATTATTTTGCATTAGAGTTTAATAAACGCGGAAAATTTACGGTTTTTAACAAACGATTTAGAAATACATATATATCAAAGCAAGACGTTAACAGTTTGTATAATTACTATAACAATATTTATAACGCGTAGACCGATTCACAAGTCCATGGTAATAGTTAAGAGTTAAACAAAAATTAGACAAATTTCGCTCTTCCATAGAAGAAACTCTTTCAAACAAAATTCAATTTACATACATTACAAATTTTCCTTCTTACTCTTCGTTAAAGTGAAATCGTAGAAAACTGAAATTCATTCTTTATCTACCGACTTTTAAATTCTCCGTCTAACAAGAAATGTACCGTTATACTACACTGGTCGTTGGAAACGGATGATTCTGCAGAAAGATTCTGCATCGGATACGGCATAATGGAACGATCGTGAACGTTTCGAATACGGAAAGAAATTAAGTATGAGCCATTAAGAAACTGTGGCGGTGTAGTAGCGAACAGAAACCGTTCCAGATGGTAGGATCGTATTTTTGTTTACAATCCTCGGTGAATCTGTAGCCAGGGAACGAGCCAGAATATGGTCTCGGTCCCGCCCCAAGAGTTTCTCCGGTAACGATACAGCTTCCATGCTACATCTCCGCCGCGACCGACGTATAAACGTGTCGCAATAAAAGATCGGTGTAATTTAGTTCGTTCTAGTTCTGGCAGTTTTTACTGCTCTTCACGCTCGTCAAGGAAAAGGGATGTTTGCGTTTCAAATTTCCCAGCTTTTTCCAGCTTTTTTCTTTTATACGTATATCGACCGCCGAATACAATTTTTAATTAACTATTATCGTTTTGGAAGTTAACATCCTACGAAATTGACTGCAAAATCAAATCACTTTTTTGTTCTTTTTAATGTTGGACAAAATACAGCAAAGATAAGAGAGAAAGAAAGAAAGAGGGAGGGAGGAGGCAGAGAGCTTGGAGGAATTTTATAGTTCTTTTTATAGCTCGATCGAAATTTTATAGTTCTTTTGTGACGTATATCAAAAGTTGACTATGGTACAACCATAAATTAACTTATCCACACTTCCTTACCTTTTTGAACATTTTTATCTATAGAATGTCATTTATAGTATTTTTAAAAAGTATATAATATATTCACAATCATTAATTTATATTCGTAATATGAATTAACAGATTCATTGCCTCACTGTCGATATTAAGGATATTTTAGGTTCTTCCTTTTTATCCTTTCTATACTTTTTCCTACAATTTTTATCGATTTGTATTTTACAAGAAATTCAATTCAGTTTAGTTCTTTATCGTTAAATTCACTTTGATTAATGTGAAAAATACAAACGTATGAGAATATTGCAACAAGTTCTCCCTGGCGTACACGAACGATTTGCGATCTGGAACGATGTGCCGAAGACGTATAGTAGCAAGTGCACGCACGTGCAGGATATTGGATAGTGTAACACGAGCTATCTCGTAAAGTTAACCGCAATAATCGCGCCACATTGCACCCAACCTAACGTCTATCTACCACGAACATATTGCGGAACGAAACGTTTCCTATCGGTTGTTTTATCGCAAAACTACAGTGATCTCGTTCGCCTAATAATTTTTCACAATTTGTTTAATTTATTACGGTCGATCTATCGCGCTATTTGCTTAATTCTTATAGTAATCGAAGCGTAGTTAACTATTAACGTTACGATTAACCAACGATTCACTCTTTAACTGAACGATACGAGTTATTTATTAAAAGATTTTATATTAGAATTAAGTTAGGACGCTTAAGTTAGTTATTAAGATTCGCAAGTGATAATTACATAATTATCGATTAAGGAATCATTAGGAAATGGATTATTACGATTGGCAGTATTCTAATTTGAGAAATTTTCCGCAATTAAGCTTCTAATATTTGCGCGTTTTTCAAATTTGTTCGCAACTATTCTCCTATTTTGTGGTCCTTAATCTTCATTTTTTATTATTGCGCCGAAAAACTGTGAGATACTATCCACATGGAAACAAAAATTCTTTTGAAGCTACTCGTTCGTCATAGTATCAAAAGAGAAAGAAGAGAAATAAAATAATTTGGACTGTATATTATTTATCGTTATTGGACGAATATCAGAATGACAAAAGATTTACGAGCGCCATTGCATCATCGACGCGACAGAAATGCAAAACACCATTTTCCAGACTCGTCGATGTTTTCTGGAGGTAACGAAGCGACGTTAACTCGCAAAGGGAATCCCTTTATCCCGTTGAAAACGGGTTTCGCTCGTGTCGCGATCATCGCTTTTTAATCAACCCTTTGCGCCACTTGAGAGAAATATAAACGCGTGTAAAATATGCAAAATGCAGAAGGGTGACGGGGTTGCCGTTTTCCGACAATATCGCGGTCCCTAATTATGCAGCTCATTTACAGTCAACACAGAGTTTAATGTTCTTGCGACCAATACACGTTGGTTTGTGTCGTCAAAATGTTTGAGTACAAATTCCACTGGTCATCCCGTGCTACATGGTGAAACGATTAATTCGAATGACGATGATTAAGCAATAATCGAGTGGAATAGCTATAATATGTACACTATTGTAGCCTGACTTACGACGGTATTCATGCATGAATTTGTTATATGTGTAACGCGAAATATTTCGAAATTTCATTACTACTGCATTGAAATTTGTTTATCACAATTATATTGCGAAAGTTGGAAACATACCATCAAATGTGTATAGAAATCATAAGGTATTTAGTATAAATATATATTTCATAGATGTTACAAAAATACTTAGTTAATTATCCATTCTATTAATAAGCTTCAATACTCAGTGAGATAGCGTTTAACGTCTACAACAAGTTTGTCGTACTATAACGTACATAACATAGCTACTCATGTTGTGTACTAATTTTTTTTATTAAATATATATATATATTTGCAGATTTTTTTAAGCGAAACACCCGTTTCATAAAACCAAATTTATTCTCGTGATTAAAATATTCTTTGCCAGATGTACTCACGTTTAATGCTATGTATCAAGTCACAATTACATGATAGGAATACGCGTACACGCGTATTGAAAGCGAAGAAGAGCAAGTCCAAAACTCAAACAAAACTTCAAGATCACCATTTATGTAAAAGAAGACACATAGAAAGGGAAAAGGAAAGGAAAAGCTGAGATTCTTAGTAAAATTGTAGAGAAATATTGAAATGAAACGAGAGTGTTAGATTCGACGCGGCAAAAAACGATTAAAAGATTGCGATTGGTGGACAACGTGGAGATTGAAATCCTCTTGCCTTCCGTGGAATCTGAATCTCTGGGACGCAGATGTTCACCGACTTACAAAACGACCTTTTTTCGTTCTATTTGTTTCGATTAAAAGGCGAAACTTTTATAAAATGACAATATGACGTAAAAATAATGATTTGTCAGCTATAACCATCATTTCACAGGGCGAAATGAAAGTAACTGCATAAAGTAAAACTAATGGGACAAATTCTCTTCGTTATTTTTCCTAGATATTACAAATTACTTTCTTATTAACGTTCGTCGTCTAATACTTGCAAATATATTTAAAAAACACACAGTATTTTACATAATTTTTTATCCAATTCACGAACAAATTTTTATTGCATCTTTTCCCTCGAAATTCCTTAAGCTCGCATAGAGAAAAAGAAACTTACAAATTCTCTCACCCAATTCATGCATTTACTGTGTGCATCTGTATAATTTCCTGTATTTCACAGCTCGGAAACCACGTGTTACTTTTTAAGAACCACCAGCAACAAAATAATCGGGCGAAGTCTCCAACGGGCCACAGTTAGATTTCTAACCTCGTCCTAGAACGCGACAGTGCAAAAACAGGAATTATAAAGTCGAAGCTTTTAAACGCTTGCCGGACGGACGACCTAAACTGACACCGGTGAAATTTTCGGATATCAAACGGAATCGCGGTTTCAAAGCTTGCGGTCTGCTTACAAACGTCGCATTCTATTAGTAGATTTGGCCACTAAGTAAACTCGTCGGTTTGCCCATCCTATTCGTCGGTTAATCATCGTTTCGAGTTTGTTTTGTGCGCTCAAAGTATTCTACACGTCCCAGTCGGCGAATTACCACCAGCTCTGTCGAAAATGCTTACAGGGCCGAAGGGATTATACCTTTGTTACCATCCGAACACACTTTGCTAATTTTTCCGGGCGATTTAGTCGTTGTTTCTTCGTTTTTTATTTTTTCCGCAGTTGTGTCAGCTACAGTTTACGTCGAGGGATAAAATGGCTGACGACGCAACGGAAGATTATTTTTGAGGAAGAAATTTGTATGAAACTGTAATCGTTCAAAGTGAAGAATTAACAGCAGCTGTAACAATGGTGTAAAAGAATAATTAAGAACAGATTAGGAAAAAACGATAGAGTTTTCGTCGATGTAACTCTCAATTTCGATATTTGTTTGAATCGTTCTACGATCCAGATCCTTCTGCTTTTTTCCGAGGGATGAGACGAGTGAATGGTGTAACGAGGAATAATCTTTTATAGGAAAGAAGACTACATGAGAGACTACATAATCATGGAATAAAAATTTCGTAATAATAATGTCACGGAATGTTAAAATGGAAAGCACCAGCTGTTTAATTAACGTAAAATATATCTTAACTTTTTGTTTGAATTTTTTAATGTTCGAGTGTTTCTTGTCGAGCCACTCAATATCAATCTTCAACGACTAACTAACTTCGAATCTGCACACAGTATCAGAGAACACGTACAATCACTGACAGTCAATCCCTCTGCCTTTTACTCCAAATAAAATTCTGTCCCTGTTACCGCTACGAAACAGATCGTTACATCACGATCGGCCCTGATCCTTTCTCACGGAGTGATGTATAGCTACGTAATAAATATTCCTGGCAAACGTTGCAGAATCGGAATACAAGATCAGCACAGAACTCTCGAAACATCATTGCGTAATGAATCTATTACGAGAGGTTTGCGTTATTAATTGCGAATGACCATAAACGATGTCAAAAAATAGCTCTGTACATATTTGCTACAAAATTTGAATACTTATTGCAAAATGCTTCGATGTAGACGTGTATGCGTGTATTATATTGCGTATTTTGAAATATTATTAACACTGTCGTAATTATATTGGGAAAAAAATATTACAGGATTTTCGTGCGATTCGACGTTTTCCTTCCTGGCTCTTGACTTTAATTTCCATTTTCCTCAAGAAGAAAAATATAAAAATAAAAATTCAATATGTTATTCGATCGAAGAGTAACATGTCTAAAAAATGATTCATTTTGAAACAGTTGTGAAGATTAACTTTATAAGATTGTAATTATTTTTACACGATAAGATTATGCTACGTGAGAAGCAGCGTGTCACGATTCAAAAACTGTTTCAACTCGTCCTTTTTTTCGATTAATTTCGCGTCATTAAATATTCTTATTCGAATAGAATTTTTAGATCTAGCAAGAAGTTGATACATTGCTGTTTCGTATGCATCTCGAACCTTAAATTTACTCGTCCAACTGAGCGAACGAATTTAATCAACAAAGTTACAATTAACTTGTCCGTAACTTGAATTTCGTACTGTATAGGAACACAAAGCATGACGCTGTATCTTAATGAAAGTACAAAGCATTAGTCTACGAAAATTTAGTGACTCTAACCATCCTTGTTATATATTTCCAAGTAGAACGTTTCATTTTTCCTAACAAATGTTTCGTAATTAATGTTTGTCATTTTATTAATTCTACAAAATTTAACAATTACAAACGTACAATTTTGTCACGATAAGTAGCCATATAAATCATAAAGAAGAAGGTTATACTTCGATTCGTCTACAATCTCGTAATTAAAATACATTCTATTAAAAGTAATCAAATGTTCGAATATTTGTGAACAGTAACGCGACTATGATACTTCGTCACACTTCTCAATTTCCTCACAAACGCGCAATCCGTTTCATCCCGTAATGAAACGCTAAAAACATCGACAAACACGTACAACAACGCGCAAAAATATAAGGGGATTTATCGGCGATGTTTCTAATTACCGCCTATAATGCTCCAGCTGATAAATTTCTCTATGTACGCGCACTTTATTCCATCCTGTGATAAAACACTAACAAACACCAAACGGGTAACGACATGAAAAACAAAAAGCAAGAAAATGGCCAGCATTTATCGGCGATTTTTCTATCGGTCGGGCATATTTCATCGTGAAAAACACGACGGTATCGCGTCGATAAGTTTACAGAGGCGTAGCAGAATTTTCGATCGGGCAGCATGCGTCATTTGCGCGGCGATTAAAACGCGCGATCATAACCCCTGTCGGCCTGATGCCCGTTCGACTTTTAATAGAGCATCGTTCTATTTGATTTTCCTCTGGAGCGTGCCGCGCGCGTGTTTGCCGGTGCACGCACGCTAGATGAACGCACGCGAGTAAACAAGCCAGAAACATGCATCGCTCTCTCTTTTTCCGGTTTTTATTATTCCATCTAGACGGAGATTCGCAGCCAATTCTCTTGGCGAGAGTTCGCCATCCACTGCGACTATGTTTCAATTCGTCGTCGCACTTTGTATCCGCTTTTGTTTGGCGTGGTTCAACGATCCTTGATTTTTCATGGTACTCGTGCTTCGCGGGAATGGCTGTTGTACGGCGATGCAGAGTGAAATTAAGTCGTTTGTTTGTGTAATTTTTGCCGGCTCGGCTCGATATTCATGGAAATGACTATTTGGAAATTATACATATCGAATTGGCATTCTGTGTGTTTTTTTGGAGATTGAGGAGCCTGTTATGGTTTCAGAGGTAGTTCGCTCGTACTGTGCAAACCTGTATCTTTCATAGAACTTCGTATATTTTCATAAAAATATGTCGTGCTTTGTCAAACATCTTGGAACTGTTTCGTTGTATAACAAACTCCGCGTCTTCGAGTCGCTTAATTTCTAAACTGAAGATTTCTTGTAGACGACCGAGACTATAAGTGCGCAAATTGAACAATTTTTCTTTTGTTTCTTTTTTATCGTACAATTTCCTATATGCCAGTTTCCTTGGTTCTCAGTTCTATCAATGTAATGTAATTAAGATGTATCTTCTGTTTCTGTACAAGTTATTTGGGGACAAACATGATTGCTACTTAGTTTAGTTAAACGTAACCCCAATCTAGTTTTCTCTGCGATTAAGAAATGGCACATACAGGCTTTTCTACGAATACAATTCTTGAAAAATAATTGAAAATTCTAGAAAGAATTCTTAAAAGGATAGAAAATTTGTTGACATATTTCACACTTAAAATCTTATAACAATTAAATATCAAACTTTGAAAATGATTTTAAGTTAGAGGAGCTTCTCTCTGCTAAATATTGAATGTTTGACTCTTACAGTGTTATCTACAAGAAGTCTTCAACTTTGAATCAGATCTGTTAACACTAGAACTACCGATAGTTAACACGAAGCTATTTCTACCAAACCCAGTCAAAATTACTGGTCTTTAAAAAATATGTAATAATAGAATATTTTTAAATTTATTGATTTATTACTTTTTTACAGAAGGAATTCCATATTATTAATCCATCTGGGACTATTATTCCCAAACGAGGCTTGACAAATTTATAAAATTGTAAAACCAGTCAATTTGACTGGTGTGGTAGTTCTAGCGTTAAACAAAGTTCTTTTAAAGTTTACTTCAAGTAATGTTGTGCAGAATTTGTAAATACGTCAAAGTAGATCGTACATTTTTCTCTAAATAAAGAAATGCATGAAACTGCTCAATTTGGCTGTAGTCTTTGACTTTGTAAAAATAAAAAATAATAAATACTGCTCATTGATTCACTATCAATTCGTACATTATAATCAAATTCCTATATACTATTACCATAAGTCCAGTAAAATGTCCAGATAGTCACTTATGGACACATACGTAAGCGCTGTATTCGATGAAGTATGAGAAACCTTCTAAGCTCTTAAGCTTATGTTTGACAGCGATGATTTAAAGCATTACATATACTTTCAACCCTCTTGCGAACACATCTAACTCATCGTCAATTTACAACCACGTTACCTAAAGTATCTTAAAGTACTTCATAAATTAAGTTTACCCAAGACATCGATAATCTAGCGATATCATTCAAACTCAACTCTAAAATATTCTCATCCAAGTATCGAACGAATTTTTGCCCCCATTCGGTCACCATTATCCACGTAATTACGTTTAACGTCGTTCGAACGTGCTAGATGAATTCGCTTATTAAATCGTCGCTTATAATCGCGACCGATAATTGAACCTCAGCCATCTTTATTTTCATTCTCTTTTCCCATCCTTTTCGTCGAGTTTCAACATTTTTCAATGAGATCTAAACTAGGAAGTCGTGTGAGGGGTAATACGTAATTCTGAACTCGTCACGTTCTTCTATTAATTCTCGAATGACATTTGCAAATTCTTAAATTATCATGCTGCGTTAATACAAACTTCTGATCGATCGATCATTTTCTCAATAACAGAAATAATTGTCACGTTTCGCGTAAAATGAGAATGTGTCCCAGGATCGACTTTATTTTCGATTACACGTCGTATTAAAATCCTGTTCTTTAATCAGCCAGTGACGTTAAAGTCAGAAAATCAACAAGCGCATACTAATTACGTTTTCCCGCTGCGATATTCAATTCATTACACAAACCCGCATCGCGACGATTTATGCAAACGTTACTGCACCGCCGGTGCTTTTGAATTACCTGTAGAGACATAAAAAAAACCTCTCCCAGGAGAAGCTGGCGGTCGCTTTGTAATTGAAGTGCGGTTTGAATGCTGCAATGGCGGGAAACGTATTAAAATTCAAACGACCGGCTCTCGGTGAAATTTCGCGCCGCGCGGCTTCTTTTTCGAAAGGTCGTGTAGCGTGAAACGTCGAAATGACGGCCCTGCGCGCCGATATAAAAGTCCCAGAGCGCGTTCATTTCCGCGCGAATATCACCCTCGATGAATTATGGAGAAACCCGTAGGAAAATAGCGGAGAGCGTTGTTCCCAACGCGTGGATCATCGAAACGCGCTTCGTTTTCAGTTGATTATACTGCGCAGCGTATGATTTTCATCGGTGGCCGTCACTCGTGTAATTGCCACGGGCATTTTCAAACGCGTAATTGATAATTTTTTTCGCCGTAATTGTTTTTTAAATACTCCTGTCGCGGATACCTTTTCCCTCGACGAGCACCCGTTGTTTTATTTCGTTGTTCGGTCCCAGAGGATAGTTTCGAACGCTTGTTACTTTGCTGTTGCCCGGTTTAATGGTTTTACTTTCCAACATTTTGATCCGCGAGCTTTAATAGTTTTTGATGGACGATTGATGATAGCTGGTTGTGAAAAATGATCTGGCATGTTGGAAACCGTTGGATGAGGGAATTTGACCGGCCTTCCTTTCTCGACAATTCTGCCGGACAATTATTCGCTTTGTTATAGTTATAGCATAGTAAGATTTCAGAGCCGCGTGTACACGTTGCTGTCTTTGAGCTTCCGAATTTTTGACATTTCGGATGGTTCTAATCTTAAAGTTTGTGTCGCGTTTGACAAACGTTTTTATCCAATTCCTGAATATTTTTATGATTGCATGTATACAATATTGTGTTTTATCAAGTTATTAATTAACTAGATGATTTTCTTTCCGATAGAACTGGTCCTAGTTTCAATGTATCGTATCTTCTTTACAGAAACGTCAGAGAAAATGTCGTTCTATTATTAGTAAAGAAATAAACAATAATAAACAATAATAAAGAAATAAAAAACAAGAAATTGATCGTAACCTAAAAAGATATTTTAAAGTCTCACTTCCAGTCTCAAAATTAAATTTCGATATGAAGACATTCAGTTCTGGGAAGAAGAGTTAAGCAACTATATCTACATAACATTTTAGTAAGTTATTTTATATAAAAATTTGCTCGAATCACGCGTGACAACCTTGACACCGAAAAACTTCCATTCTCCTCAACAAACCTAAAGAGACACGATCAGTTCCCAAGCGTGGAAGTACCATTTCATCAGCAAACACATTTCGCCACCCTTCTAATCGGTTTGTCACGCTCTCTGAAAGTGGCTTAGCTCACAGAAATCGGCTTCCTTTCTGTCGCGAAATCAGTCGATCGTTCCTTTCATTCGTTGAACAAAAGGCAGTCGGTTGATTTCGTTACTCCTGACCAAGATGCGATATCCCTTTTCCGGCCTCGCTCGATCCTTTCTCCCTTGCCTCTCGTCCATTTGCACCACAAACTAGCTTAATCGCTCTCAGCTCGTGCACGCCACGTCGATCCGCCTCGTAAATAGAGCGGCCGCTTTCCACGACTACATTTGCGTCCGTCCCTCGAGCCTGGCCTCGGCGAATGGGAAAAGCCACGTAATAATCTCACCTGCCACGTGGGATGCCGCTCGACCCTGCAAAGAACTTATATCCGATCGACTACGCCACGTGTGATCGATGATTCAACTGATTCGCAATTATCTTTATGGCGTCGAGGTGCGGCCTTAATTTTTTGAGGCGAACACAGTGTGGAAGTATGACGATAGTTTGTGGGTTGTTGGAAAGAGAGATGAACTAATGTGGTGGCTGGGAAAAATGTTTGCACGTGCTCTTGGTGTACTTAATAATTTTTATACATTTAAGTAAGTGAATTTTATTATAACAAATTTTTGCATTAAATGATATAAAAGTTTGATATAATTGAGTAATTAATTTGTATCACGTACTATAGTAAGCACTGTGGCGTGCAAAGTACTTGTTGTGGCCATTGCAAATTGAATTACTTTTACACGGTGCAACAGGAATCGAATAATTTGTTACTTTTCCAATTTTGAAAGTCTTTTGGATGGTATGTTAAGATATGCCGATGTCCAAACTAATAGAGAGACATGGGTGTCTGGATAATTCAATTTTCGAATTACATGTAGAACTAACATTTTTATATTGTTATATATATATTTCATAAAACGACACTTTGATTTCTTTTACTCCCTACAGTTTAGTAAGCCTTCCTTGCTCATTAAAATATTAAAAACACGTCGGAGTTTCTGGGTTGTTGAAAAGAATGAGGAAAAAATAGATTGTGTGGGAAGAGTTGAAATTGTAGTAATTGGTTTTTAAAATTTGAACGTTTTCAAATGAAATTTGTTAGCAATATGTTCTGGTTCTGCGAGAATTTTGATTGATCATGATAGATAACCGAATGTTGTACAAGGTGTGCTATTAAAATCGATCCCTGAAACTAATCTTGACATCGACGAATATTACCAACTGAAATTCTACAATTTTAAATAGAACATGATCTCTCTGAAAGACGTCAAGAATATGGATTCTCAATTTCTTTTTTCGAACACAATCGTATAATTACATATCTCTTCATGTATTAACCGGTGATGTTCAGAACAGTACAAATCAATTGTAGCGAATATGTAGAAAAATTTTGAAGTAATATCATCAAGGTAGTCATTAGGAATTATGATATCAAATAAAACGTACTCGTTTCCTTTCGTATCTTGTGGCAGCTCGTACGATTAAATGTAATTAAAATACCATACAGTTTGCGTCTTTTATTAATGAGCGATTTTCTTACGAAAGAGCAGTAAAAATAATTGCGGGTAATTAACTTGAACCTTTCTAAACCTAGTTCGCATAAATCCAGATGATCAAGATTACGTCGATGACTGAAAATATAACCTGCAAGTGAAAGTTTCATACTTTGAATGCCACTTGCTAATGGATTTACTCGACTCCATAAATTATTTTTATGATTAGTAGTTGCATCGCGTACTTGATAAAAATGTTGGCTAGCTTAGAGTAGGCTGAATCGGAATTACATATAATTTAATCCGTTATGGAGTATATTTCTCGTATAAAGGTCACGATTTAAAGATCACAAATTCCTTAACACGTTCGCTATCGAAAAAATTGTAAGAAACAGTTGAAAACCTATAACGAAATATTGTCAAAATTTCGAATGAAAGGATACGATATAATTGTACACCGTTCAATGAAAAATTGAAATACCAAAAATTCATTAAACAAATGGTATTTCTATCAAACTATTCACATTCTATCGCTCTTCACTCTGGTTTCAAACATCATCTAAACGTTTACTTCTCTTACGTCACGAAACACGTTAGCAAATCAACTATACCAGACAATCTACCAGTTTCTGCAACATAATCAGATGACCGTAACTCGCATAACATTCGCATATGGAAACAGTGACTCTAATAACAGGTGTCATTTTTTTTCCACGATCATTCAAACTCGGACAGCATCTAATATCGAAGTAAAATTATGCTCGGTAATGACCAGGAATATTTGCTTCCTTTCCGGTGTAATATTAGCAACGATGCAATTCTACGGAAAAAATCTAAGTAAAAATCTAAGTAACTATCCCCCGTGGTTTCACGTAATTGGCTATCCATCCAGAGATGCACGCGAAAGATCGCTGCCTTCCTTTTCGTTGCGTAGTTCGCTCGAAATTGAGTTAACGAACGCGTACGATTTCTCGGAACAGCTCGGAATCAGCCGGTATCCATGGAAAGGGTATCAGCAATTTTCTTGTAACACACTTCACTATGCTTCTTTTTCTCGTGGATGATAAAGTGGTAAATCAGACCTCCGGTGGAAACCAGGTTTCACAAGCAGGTATTATAAACGGTAGTTTCGTTTCGTTGTGTAATTAATCAGCAGTAGTTAATCTAATCGTTGTTACTCTTTTATGCCAATAGAGATTCTGAGGATGATCGGTGAAATTGGTCGATTATGAGATTAGTCAAATTCAGGAGATTACGGCGAAGATTCGCATGCCGCGTTAAAAGCAAATGGGTATATGCGAATAATTGTTTCGGTTAAAATCTTGAATCTTTATGATTTACGTTTGCATTGTTCTAATTGTCAATAGAAATATTCAAAATGCAAATTCTTAGATAGCCAACATCTACCTAGCATTTACAATTTTTTCTTCTCTTTTTTTTCTTTTGCGATAATTCCAAATTATGTTAAAATATTGCACTCGTAACTCGTAATTAGATTGCAGATTGTTATGCAATTGTGTAAATAAAATTGTGTAAAATAAAAATATCCAAAACACTCATTGTGATACTTAGCAGATAAGCAAAGATGCTATTTTTTCCAGTTGTGATGAAAAAGATTTGAGCTTGCGTAAATATCCAGATCATTAACAACTTAAAAAGTTATCGAAACGGTACCCGACGATATTAAACTTGTCGAAAGCAAATTGTCGCTACTGTATCGAACCATATGTGTTACACTTACATTGTACAAAGTAACATCTACGATAGTCTAACCATGTTCGACACTCGAGAACCGACTTCCACCGTGTTTAATCGCGTTCGAGTAGAAACGCTAAGAGGAAAGATCGATGCAGTTGCCTTGAATGTTACACCGCGAACCGGAAATAGGAAACGCGCGGTGATTCACGTAGATCGGCCGTATTTCGCGCCGATTAAATTAGATCATGGTGCTAGTGGCGTGTTCCAGTCTGGTATCTTGCTCGCCTGGCTAAACTTCGTTCGCCACAGGGATGAAGTACCGTTGATTAGACGCGTACAGAGTATCTTATATAGCACGCTCAGAAGTAAACTCGCAGTGGCGCACAACGTATTGGCGTTGATTCTAACAAAACTATATAGGATACATAATTCCTCTTATCGAGTCGGCGAGCATTATGGACGTGGATTGTTTTAGGGGCGAGTTACGTTTTTGAGATATAACGAGAAGCTACACGCTGGCAAAATCGAGGTTGGTTGATTCATTGGAGTGGGTAGAGGGTTAATCGTGTTGCGAGGTGAGATGAGAAACTGAGAGGTTCAAGTTGGAAATGGATAAGTATAATTCCTTAACCATCCGACGATTTTATTTATCCATTTCGTTTATTGGTAAGAACTGCTTAAACGAATAATAACGAACAATGATTTTAATATTGCCCGAATGTGAAATTAAATCTTCTCGATACTTCATCGATATTGGGAATTTTTACTGGGACAATGATTCTCTTCAAAAGTATATTTCCTAAATTATTCAACATGGCGACATGAAAATTTCTGTATGTACTGTTACTTAACATTATTCAAATAATTACTATTTTAATTTTAATACATGTATGGCCAATTATTATTAAGCAAGCGCGAGTTAATATTTCACGCGTAGACACGATTCTTATAACGAAGTACATTCACAATCCACGACCATGTCTCGCTTTTTTAAAATCTCTATTAATATTAACATCTGCCATAAACTTCCCGTATCAGACGGAAGATCTGTTAATTATTAATGACTTCAGCAACGCATGAAATTTCAATTGAACGAAAAAAAATCTTACAATTCTCTCAAACATTCCACAAAGAAACACCCAGCAAAAATCCACGTGGTTCTATCGAACGTAACGTTCTACATACATTCCAAAGCAAACGAGAGCAGACGATGGTTAAACGATCGCGAGGTGCGTTTATGGGAAAGGAACTCGCTCTGTCTAAGCGAGATAAGCTGCTCACTCATCGAAGCTAGTTGTAGCGAACGTGCAAGGAAGTAAGCGACCAACCAACCAACCAACCAACCAACCAACCAGCCAGCCAGCCAACACTGGCAACGGCCTTACCTTTTCCACCTTGGACGGCCCTGCGGTGAGCAGTTTGATCGACTAAATTGCTGGCGGGCTGTCAGTAACACCGAGCGTGTTCTTTGCATCCTCTGCGCGCAACGCGCGAAAACCACCTCTCGAACAAGTCCGATTTCCACGGTTTGCTGGGTTTGAGATCTCGAACACGTCGAGGAGGGTTGGATGGTTTTGGTAACGCTGGCAGTTCCATTGCCTTCGAGATCTCGCGTTTCACTCCGGGTAACACTTGGGCCGTGTTGCGTTGAAATTCGGATTTGCCTGTTTCGAGGCCCCGACGAACGTTCTCCATGAAACTCTACTTTCCTGCTTCAGCGAAACTCCTCTTCGCGTTTCAATCCGCGCGCCTGTTCCTGGCCTGTTGGTCCGCGAGAAATTAGTTTACGGACATTTCGACGCCCAGCGATGCCACGGTGAATGTTTCCTAAATGTTTTTTAATGGTAATTCACACCGAATTCCGTTCGTTATTTGCGCTCCCACAATGTTCGCTGTGAATACTATTTACCGGCAATACCGCTGTTTCTGCCTACATGGTTTGTGTAATAACGAGATCATGGTGGTCACGGTGTTACATTCGTCGTTTAACATAGCGCTCTCGTCTCTTCTTTGGTGTTTCGTTAGGGAAGACTATTTCTGTGGATTTTGCAAAGAATTGCTCGTGAAAATTGAATTATATAGATAAAAATTAATGGAAGCTAGGTAGGTGGGGATAATTGTTTCACGTTCTGAAGGTTACAACTGTATTTTATATATTCTTGTATATTTTTTTGGTTCTTTGCATTTTTACAGCTTCAAATTTCTCACAAATACATGGGAATTCGCAGTTATGGTGAATATTTTTTTTCTTATTACATCACGTGAAATTTATTGCATAATAATTATTAATGCTTCTACGTTGTTGCATGTACAATGTATCGTGTTTCAAGGAGTTATTATGTAACTTGACGATAAATGTATTTGTCTTAATTGAAAATGCTCTTGCTCGAAGTTTTATTTATATATGAAAATTTTATGTATATGCAAAGTTAAGAGTTTCACTTACTAGTTCGGTGAAATAATGTTTTGATAATCTCCGTTAATGAGAGACAACATTTAATTACAAACACGATATTTCGAAAAAAATTTATAATTTATACGCTTCTGTTGAAATGCTGCTTACGACAAGCAGCTGTAAACTTCTTACTTCTATTAAAATGGCATTCAGCGTGCGCTTCAAGGAAGTGAAGAAACGTACCGATTGCAAAAGTGATAATTTCTATTTCTCTGATTTATTCCGAAGCAATATATTCTTTTCGGAATATTTCATTTAGTGATACTAAATTACTCGATTTTCGAATTATTTAAATTATTTCACTTATATAAAATAACAAGAAATATTCTTTATTAATTCTTATGTCATCCTCCTGCCAATTTTCTGCTCTTTCCTTCTCTGTGTATTATCGTTGTATGTATGCGCACGTGTACCTCGAGTCTCGAGCTTTCTTAGCCGAGATGAACTAAAGAGATTTTTGAAAAAGCTGCGAAATGCCAGAGACAGTGATACAATTTACTATCAGCAGCTTTGAACAGCTAAGACTTGCCACCTTTCTTTCAGTTTGTTCTTTGTTTTTGTAATTCGGTGGATAGAACCATCTTTTACACATTTTCTTTCTGCGTCACGTTTTTAATAAATATTAATAAATTCGGATTTCGGTGATTTTGCTGTAATTTAGTAATGCATATTTTCAAACCCATTTAACAATAATTGAGCAGCAACGAAATTTCGATTTCGACAGTTTCACTGTAATTTAATATATTTGTAAAATGATCCTAAAATAACTTAATTATAGTATAATATACGCAAGTAATGTGACGAGTAAAGTAACATTAAATGATAAATAAAAACTGTAAATGATATAAGAGAATAACAGTAAAATACAATTTTAATTCCACTACAATTGAATTCATTAAAACTAAAACTATCTAGTTTGTAGATAATTTAATCGCAGTAAAATAACTAAATTTCAATTTCGGTACTTTCAACGTCATCTAATATTTATTTCTAGCCGCTGAAATATTGACAAATGTTCGTAACGGTGTACAATTAGTAACGTATATACTAATTGCATTTATTAAATAATACATTGAATTTTTCACTTTTAACTATACGCAAATTGTAAATCTCACGAAGCATAATAAGAGGAAAACTATTCGTAAAACAATGGTATAATCAGCAAACGTGGATTCCAACGCGATAGCGCAATTTAATTCAATTTATATAATGGTAAAGTAATGAAATTTGGATTTTCATGGTTTTAACACAGCATCGTATATTTATTACACAAAGGTGAATGATTTATGTAAAGACATTTCGTTTACGTTTCGAAACCAGGAGATAGCATACAAATTTTAAACGTTTATCGCCTGGCAGGGAAATTGAATCGCGTGAAAAACGTAAGGATTCTCGTTACATCGATACCGACTTAATTGAAATCGAATATCTAAACGAATAATCTACATGGCAAAAAATGTTCAGCTTTTTCATTTCAAAGTGATCACATCGCACTATGGCTGTTTTAATTTATACAAGAATTATAATTCTTGAATATTCCTGTCTGCTCGCAATAATTTGCACTTCGATGCGTCTTCACATTTCTTGAAATTCTTCTTAAAATTACATAAAAAGCGTCGTATTTCATTATAACGTAGTACTAATTTGAGGGCAAATATTCGTACGGTATAATGAGACGAATATTTTTCTTTTTATTATTGGAAAATTATTCAAATTACTACAAAATTTTTTATACTAACATTAATTGTAAATTAATTGATAAAAATTTTTGTATACTTATCTGCTTAGTATTTTTTTATATTTATATTTAGAAGTTTTATATGGAATCAAATTATATTGAAAGTTATATAATCTTATTTTTCTATTGAATTTTTCTATTTATATTTTTCTTTTATATTTCCCCTACATTTTTCTTTATCTTAGGGTATATTTTCACGAACTTTCAATCACAAAGAGAATTTCCATATTTTTGATCGAAAGTAATTTACTTTTTTCCACTAACGGATATTATTTTTGTCACGTACACTGCCATAGCTGGTCACAATTAAAATACGTACATTACTGTGCAAAAGTTCGAAATTACCTCTCGTTATGAACCAATGAATTTTTCGTTAGCGTTCGCGAGATGTATACATACGTTGCGAACGAAACTGTTTGCAAAATAGTGATGGATCTACATATGATTTGTATTTATTCAAACGTGCAACGTTTCATTTTTATCGCGCTCACTTCGCGTTTCCACCGTACCTTCTCAATTGCTTTCGAAATAGTATCGAGTTATGTGCATGCCATTCCTATAACGTCAGTTTATCCAATTTTCTTAAACGCCACCTTCTTTATTTACATAGATCTGCCTTTAAGTTTAAGCCAATGTTCTGAAATTTTTACTTAAATTTATATATTTTAGAGTATTGACATGATAATTTAATATACATAATTAGACACAAATGCTTGTGAATCTTTGACATCCTTCACGATTGAATTCCTGAAAATCGTAGCTGAAAAAGTTCTGGAAAAACGTAGCATATGTAAATGTTATACGATTTGAAATCTTCGTTGATGTATTCCAGAGTATTAAACATCTGAATAGATTTACACAATTATATAGAATATTTTCGAAAGTCAGTGTATCAGCAAATAAATATAATAGTTTTGTTTTTCATTGAATACTTTTACTAACGATATACGTATGCAATATCGTGTAGTTTACTGAAACTTTCACAGCTATCAGGAATAAAACTTTTATTTTTTATTTTACTGATGGCTCAAGTATTCAATAAACAAAATTATGGAGTTTAATGATGTGAACGATGCAGTTAAGAAATTCACGAATACTGAATTGTATAGATACGTTCTACGTACATCAGCAACGTTGATAGTGAACAAATTTTTGCACGAACTCAGCCAGATACGCGATCGATTGGTTCTGAATCGCACGAAAGTATAACAAATCTAAAGTCTGGGCTGCAGGCGCGGCTATATCCAAGCCGAGTATGCACATAACTCGTACTTCAGTTCACTCGAACGAGGATCCTTGTTGTGTCAGCAAAGGAACAGTTAGTCAGTCGCGAGGAATGCGCTATACTTGGATCGTAGGCGCACACGCGAAGACGCTCGTTATCCACGCATCGTCTGCCTTGTCGTCGCAGTTCGCCGATCAATTAAAAGTTGTATTTTCGACGTGATTGGAACCTTTAGCTCCAATTGATGTTGTCGCGTTGCGATGATCCGATGACAAGCGGGAAATTTTTCCCTCTCACCGGAGAAGCAAACGACCCGACGATTCGACATGTTGTGACAGAAGACTTCGAAACGTATACGTTCGGACGAGTTGCGAATGGGAAAACAGTTTTCACGAATTTCAGCTGGCTTGTTAAACAATGAAATTGAAAGGAATTGCTCTTCAAATTTTTCCCCTTTGTGTCTTTTTTATTGTTTTCAGATGGCCTTCTTTTTATTCGGCTATTTAGAGTCGCGTCGATAATTGTAACGGGTCCATAGGATTTATGGGAAATCTGCAGGCTCAAAGATGCACGGGATGCACATAATACGCAGATATGTATGAGATATCTAAGGCATAGGGTGTAATTGTTAAAAATAAATATGACATTCAGTGGGTAAAACAAATTTTCGTCCAGGTTCCAATTTTTTAAAATTTCATTTATAAAAATATGAATTTTGTATCTAATCATTAGCTACTCGTAGCTAGAAAATGGTTTATACAGAAATTAAGGATAGCGTCTTTAAATTTAATGTTGTAACGATCGTAAAATGTTTGGAGAATATATCATTCAACTACAGCATTTAAGAGATAGAATTATTTTCAAGTACAATTAGTACACTTTTTCTTAGAAAGCAATCATTTTTAAGGAATTATTTAAATGTTTCATTCCATTTGATTAACCTCATTAGTGGAAAATACAATATTAAGAATCATTAGGATTTCGTTTGAGAATTCCTATGCTTAAAGCGAAACTCCGATTGCCAGACAATGATCAGAATATTGCAGTATCCTTTTCCCCATTTCTCTTTGTGTAACAGCGCTCTATTTTTGCTTGTTTTGCTTACACACTCTCGTCGAAAGTTAATGTGCCGTGACCAACTGGGATTCCGTGGTTGTATTTCGTGCAACAATTCGACTTCCTCCTCTCGATAAAACCTCCGCACTCCATGCAGCCGTACGAAAGTATCGTTGTGTGAAACGATCACAAGGTTCCAATAAAAGTGTGTCTGTAAACCGTAACGGCAATGAAACCAACATCTTTTTCTCTTCTTGCCTAACAATAAGCTACACGTAATCATGGAACTCAACCAATCTGTATAGCAACGCTTGTTATACTTAAAAAGATAAATTTTAAGAAAATAGTATTTTTATAAATTTGGAAATTTTAGAAAATATCGGGGTGTTAGAAAAAGACGGTTTTTAGAAATTTATAAACTTTAAAGGATATGTAGAAATGTCATGAAAAAATTATTACTAATAAGTGGAACAAACGATTATGCAGATTTATATTTTTACGAAGACCACTAGAAAGATATTATACTTGTTATAAATGCGCAAACATTCGCAAACTGGCTATAAATTTCATTACAATTTTAGGATCGGACTTGTGCAAAACTTAGATAGTATTTTTTTCTGTAGGTTTAATTTAAAAAAAAAAGAAAACAACGAGAAAAGGTTAAAATCTAGCTATTAGAGATCCAATGTAACAAAATGACAGAAAAAGATTTCAGTATTTTATTACGAGTTGCGCGTATGAGGTATGCAAATTTGTTTAATCCTAGATTTAATGAATTTTGAGATTTTTTCCCAGAAACGTAGCACATTGAATTTATCCCGAATATTTTGTTATCAATCCTGAAATTCTTAAACAGAGATAGGAATGTATTTTAACGACTAGAGACATACATAATGATTTTAATATTAAAATTCAATCTTGACTGTCCATGATATTCTCAAACTAAAGATTCTTCAAAACTTCTTCAAAAGAGCTAATTTAATATTTATCAATTCATCGATATCCTGGGTGGAATATTCTTTTTAAAATAATCGAAATAGAATTCCCTGTAAAAGGATGGAGGCACCAAGGTTACGTCGAGACTTCTTCATACATATTTTAAATATAGGAACGAATGTTCTTTAAAACTAATATATATATTTTCTAATTTTTTGATCAAATTTCAAAACTCAAATGCCACTTTACTTTATTATACATCGTTTATTATCTTCGTCTATGAAATATTATTTTTTTAAATTATTTAATGCTTCCAAATACGTACTGCTTTACACGTGACTCGCGTTTCCTTTAATCTGATTACGCAAATTCAAACGATCGTATGCCAACGATATGCTTCTTTGCGAAATATTTTTCAAAAAGATTAAGGCGCATCGAGGATTAGTATGAAACAATACCTAATAGTATTCGATATGTATCAAAGTCGATGAGCTTACAATGCAACGACTTGCTATCATATTCATCGATTTTTTGTAGAGTAGAGGGGATTAAAAATTACCATATGATCGCATTTCATATTCGATCGACAACGCGACGATTTCACAGAATTTATTCCTTGAATTGTTTCATTTCTTAAAGTAGTGAAAGATAAGAATATCTATCTTGCTAAGTTGAAAACTACGACGCTTCATTGTTTATAATTGTTGTGATAATATTAAGTAAATAATTTTACTGCACTAGAAGTGTCACTAATTCCGTAGTTCTTTACTTTTCGATGTTGAAACGGTTCAAACCGGTAGGTCTGTCGAAGTAGTTTCAGGCATTTAATTAAAGTCGTCCCTTAAAAGGGTTAGAAACCTTTGCTGTCACTGCATTATTCATACTCTTTTCTCATTGAACGTGTAAATTTCTCGTAAACTTCTTTATGAAGGAAAATTATGAAGTTTCTTGTTTTAGTACCATCATAGAGAAATACATGATCATCTGCGATTATAATATATTCCAGTGGATATATTAATATTGCTTCGCGTGAAATCTAGAATTCATTGTTTAAAGAAAATGATCTCCTATTATCTGAAAGTATCTGATATATTTTCTGAAAGATATTGACAATGACATTTTACCATGACTTCTATTTGCTGTGTATATAATTATAATTTCAAGAAGATAATTCTTTTTCTTTTTGTGCAAATATATCTATCTTATTCTACAGAATATTAGTGAAAATTATATTAATTTAAAACTGCATCTATTTTTTGTAACCAATTACACGAGTACATTTTATGGCATGTTTTCTCATTGAAAAATGTCGTACACCGCGACAATTTCAATAAGCAATTTTTAACAAGTGATTCTGAATTAGCAGGAATCAAATTAATTTAGTACACGGTGGAGGTACAGTATACCTTTTTTATTATTTATGCGTTATTTTTATTTTACTTCTTTAGATTATATTTTCTCGCGTTCAAACGTGTTCACAATATGTTGCAAAGGATTTTAACGAAATTTTACATTAAATTTACTATACAAATACAATAACGCTAATTTTTTTCACGTCCAAACACGTCCACGATAAATTCTAGAGAATATTAATGAAATTTTATATTATATTTTGTTGTGAAATTTTTCATCCTTAATATTTTTTCGTTCGAATGTACAATATTTACAGTACATTCTAAAGGATGTTAAATTGAACTTTTACATTAGGTAAAAAACTAATTTTCCCTCGTTTCACGTATTTACAATCGCGTACCGCGGTGAATGTTACGTAATTTTTCATTTCCTTTGCTCCATAGTTTTAAAAAGCTAATTTTCTTTCGTATTGTTATAAGTCGGTTACGCGTGGCAATGAACTGAATTTCACTTTGCAGATTTTTCATACTAAATATCGATACACCTAAGGCATATATGCATTTTCGAGACATTCATTTCGATTTAAAAAGCAAAAGAGGAGTCACGTTAAATATATTTTCCCAAATCGATCCTTCATTATACGACCGTTTCTTTGATTTTATCGGAATTTCGGCTAAAAATTGAGGGTCAAAGACCTTAGTTTTCTACGACTTCAAAGATTCCGCATGATTAATGGGAGAAGAAAAAAGATCAATGTTGATAATTATTCGTATAAATCCAAAAAGCGATGGAATATTTCAAATGAATGTATTTATATCTTTGCATAATTCAAATATTTAAATTTCCTACAAATATGCATATTAAGCTGGCTAACATCGTTGCCTAATAATTTCCAACAGCATCCTATATCTATTGCAATAAAATATTTTCTTTTTCTTTTATACATTTCGAGAAACTAGACCTCAAACATTTTTAAACCTTATGCCCGTGCGTGCACATACTAAACGAAACTTCAGAACCTTCAAATCTGAATCTAAATCTCATTTACACGACCAACGATTTTCAAACTGATTTACTTCGATCATTTTCCAATTGTACTCCGGGTGAGCGCTTTTTTAGGGCAAGTTTGCGTAATTACGAGGATTAATTGCTCGCGCGACAGAACCACTCACTTCGGTCCCATTTTCGCGCGATTCCAGCCGAGAGAGCACTCTTCGGTTCAATAGCGCATTGCCTGTGTTTCGAAGGAATTTCTCGCAAACCCGTTTCCGACACCGTGAAAATATTCTGCGCGATTTCATAGTAAGCCTGCTCACATCTCCAAGTGGAATAAATCGACTAAGAGGGAAAAGACCAGATTTCATCGAAAGACGTAGGAAAACAAAACATTTTCTAGGATTTTCGTCAGCTTGACGGTAGTAAATAAAGTAGCATATTGGTCCATATGTGTACGTGTATTTTGATAAACGATAGGTCAATCGTGATTTATAGGAGAAAGATTTCGTTCGGTAGTTTTGAATAAGAAAAAGATTTGAATAAGATTCTGGACTCTTTGAGTCGAAAGACCTACAAAGTACAGAGAGATTTTGTAAAGAGTATGGAAAGAATTCTTAAGGTCTGCGGAAGTTCTTGAAACGTCCAGAGGGAAATTCTCTTCTTAAAGCGTCCGAAAAGGAAATCCTTAAAAGCCCCGGGAACTTTGAAATCTTTACAGATCTGTGCTCCATATCTTATGATATAGCGCTTATGTCGAATACATCCATCTTTGTTATTTATTACGCACATACTTCTTACATTAGATATAGTAAATTTACAAAAAAAAAAAAAATTCGAGATACAGAATTTATATCGATGTACGTTTAAACCTTGAAATGTTAGAAGAGGCGAAAGTTTACTCTGTAGCGCATCGTTTTTCGAATTAAAAAATTAATAAAGTTGAACGAGTGAAATTAAATGTTTCGTTTAGTAGCCAATATTGGACCAAGGGTAGGAAAATTATTATTTGCTATGGCTGCAAATAATAATATCGCGATGGTCAAAATTTCATCTATGATTGAATTTAAGGGTTGACAATATTAAATAATATATGGTGGCTCTTCATCAATGGTTTCTGATTGAAATGTATTTTGATCTAAATGAATATACGAGGAATGAAGATAAACAAAATTCTTGTTTACAACAAACTTCATAATTTCACTTCGTTGCATTTTATATTCTACCAACATACTTATGGAAGTATATATATAGTATAATGCAGATACAAACTATCAATATCTCCATGATTTCTTAGTGTGTAATATTTTTATTATATTTTATATATAATTAATTCCAAACTGACATACTCTTTTCCTTTTGTTTCAGGTATGTATTCTTTGACAGTGTTCTTCTAATTAACTGAAAGCCTGTGAAGGTTTCGCGATGTATGGTAAGAATAATTTTTTTTAATTTGTAATTGTATAATTTGCATGCTCTGAGAAACGTTCTTCGTTTAATCTTCTATTGTCATTGCGTTCTATTATGTACAAAATTATTTTACTCGCGTCAAAATATTTTTTTTTTAAAGAACTTTTGGGATACGTAAAGTATAATTAGTTTGAGTTACTCTGACGATGAGTATAGAAACTCGTATTATGTACAAGGGAGAATACATCTTAGAATTTCGTCGTTGATCTGTAGGCCATTTATCTGGCGTCAATGAATTCAGAAGTTCGGTTGAAGTTAAGACATTGCGTCCGATTTCACTGGCTCTGTGAATTTTAGGCGCAAATTATATTTGAGAATCTTGCCACTCTTGAGGAAAATTTTACAAGTTCGTACATTATTTTTTATTGATCGATGTTCGGAATAATAAAATCTACAAGGGAAGAAAATTCTAGAAATAAATTTTTATTAAATCTTTTAACGTAACGTCTTTGGACATTCCACTCGATTTACAATGAATCTTTAAAAAATTCACGAAAAATCTTTGTTTCGTGAATGTCGTAAAGAATCTGAGATATCCGAGGTACAGAGCTAGAAAAGTTAAAGCGAAATTTTGAGATATTGAAACAACCCTATAAACCATGACCTTTCAAATGTAACTTTCATGGGCATAGTTATCCAAGCGTAGACTCAAAAGCGCGAAGAAAATGGTAGAGCAGCGTCTTGCATAAACCATATGCACTATCGCTGATTAAGAGGAACATCCACCTTCCAAGCGCACTAGCAAATCGGTGTATAATGTACGAGACATAAAATGGATACGTGGTTTTCATTTAACGCAGGAAAAACAGTAAAAGAATTTGGAAAATCAAATTAGGTTCTTAAAATTCGTTGATATATAACGCAATAAAAATTATATATAATACAAAATATATAAAATTATAAATAATACAAAAAATATCTAGTTTAGAGATAGTAAGTGAAAGTATATGTTTTTCTTTTTTAAATTCAAATTTTGAAATTATAATTTCATTCTTTGCTTAATGATTTATTTTTCCAAAATTCCAACGAAATCACGGAAGTAGTTTCTGAGAAATTAATCTTTAATTAATCCTACTAAAAAATATCAAACGAAGCAACAATTCTTTTAGGAACGTTCCTATGTGACTTTCAAGACAGCCTTCTTGTTTTTTCAATTTCTACTTAAAGTTATAAATCACTGTAAAGTCGGAAAAATTTTGAAATTTTACTGCCAAAAAGTGGATTCAAGTAGAAAGAATTCGATTCACACTTAATTCAAAAGGAAGGAAATTCAATCTGGCAAACTAATTTCCTGCAACTTTCTCGTTTAATTAATTCTCGTATAAGTATCTGACTTTTACAACCCGATAAACATTTCCCGGTTCTTACAGTCGAGCAAGTGTTTCAGTCGATGGATTGTAGTCGGTCAAAGTTTCGCACCGGATTAACGAATTCGCTTGTAAATTTCGACCGGCTTTGGAAAACTTTCCAACCCTTCCTGCCCGGTTTCGTGGCTTCTTCTTCTTCTTCCAGCTACTCCTACCAACACGTTCAAATGTTCCGGAAGGAAATTGCAGATCTTCTTCCTTTCGATTCCAATATTTTCTGCTGTCTTTTAACTCCTGTGATTCACTTTTACGAGACTGTCTATTCGCGTTACTTCGTCCGAAATACACGAAAAAGTCGCATGAAGTCTTCATCTGTGTATCTTTTAGTATGATAATGAAGAAGGTTACTTTTAAATTGGAATCTAAAAATATGAGATAGGCGGTAATGAACAATATAAATATACTGTTTCGAATTTTGTAATGGCTTCTTTTTGGCATTCAATCGCTGTATTTTCATTGATATTTTCCGACCAAATATTGATATATTAAAATTAACACAAAGTCTCATACAAATTGTAGGAGTATGTTATTCAATTTTTATTCGATTGGATTATTAGTCGTAAGATACTTTTAAGTGATAAATAAATTCATTTTGTCATAAATTCGTTACACAGTAAAAATACTTTGATTTGTTCGTTAGACTCTTATGATGTTCCGAAAATGATTCTAGTATTTGAAACGCGTAAACATTTATGAAAATCCATTTCATTAGACGATTTTTCAATATTCGGTTAAAGCATACTTTAAAACTCACACAGTATTAACGTTATTCATTTTTCATTTCAGTGTTTCTTCTGGGTATAAAAAATTATCTTTCTGCCTTTTTTCATAACCGTGGCAAAATATTTGTTAAACATAAAGTGGATTAAAAATAGTCGAAATGCTACATTTTTCGGAGATTAAATTCCGTATTTCGATTCTCCATATAAAGGTAACTGTAACATCGCAAAATATTTACCATTTTTGTCCCACATATTTCGTTGAAAAAAGAAAAAAAAATACGGAATGGGTGTTTCGAAATGATAAAAGAAACTGATTGATTGTAATTAATTTTTGCGTGATTTTTTTTATAAATTATTAACGACAAGAAAAGGGATGAAAAATTCTACTTTCGAGAGCGAGAACCCAACGAAACGATTAGGGGTGAAACGCGTGGATGATCGTTATTTTCCACGATCAATTGCCACTCGTAACTGCTTTTGCTGGTTAAAAAACGATATAAATCGAGTCCTCCACAAGGGAAAAATTCCAGCTTTTACATTCGAGCACGCGAGGGGGTTAAAGTATCGTAATAATTGCTTCAAGTGGAAATTTTACGCCAGCGGCGTACAATATCGTTTATCAACGATCGAATTGCATTGGAATTCCAGGAAAATGCGAATTATATTTGCAAAGAACGTTATTTCTTCGTTATAATGTGAAATTGTAAGGTAATATTGTGATCTCGATTATTGAATTTTATTACTTTCATCTTTTTTAATCTTTCGCTGAATTTTATTTTGTTTTTTCGCGTAAATTTATCCTGCGTATGAAATAAATTCCCTTTTTTAATATTAAAAATATCACCGAAAGATATAAGAAATATTTGTTATTCTCACTAAAATCTCTTTTTTTCGTATGATTTGTAGTCTTAGCATAATTAGAACGATTATCAATTTTGCGAAACATCGTAGATTCGAGAACTATTGGGTTGGCAACTAAGCGATTGCGGATTTTGTCAATAGCGCCTAATCGCAAAATCCGCAATCACTTAGTTGCCAACCCAATATTTCCAAAAAACTTTTGTCTGTCTGGATTTAACAAATCTTCTTTTGTAACCATATAAATATATTAAAATATTTATTCCTAACCATTAAGTAGTATCGCAATTAAAAAAAGAAAATATATTTGTCATGTCTTTTTCCTATGATCGTTACTTGAAAATAACATGGTTGCATTTTCAAAATTCGCCATAATAATGTTTGTACTATATGAGTGAATAATTACAAATGAAAAAGTTCAATTGCACGGGAAAGTTCGTTACGAGTTATTTTCATGGAGTATCTGTAGATTCTTCGCGGGACAGATTCGACGAATTTCGAACGCGTTCGATCGTATACGCTGCTACGTCGTATTACCGTGGCAAGGTAAATCCGCTTTCGAAACTCGTGGAAATTATTAATGTTCTCCATTAGGCATTATCCTGCTCCTGACGGGAGCGAAAAAAATTACCGCGTCTGAAAACATTTCAATAAATTCGATTCTCGCGGTATAACATTCGACGCTAAAACGAGATAAAAGGTAACGAAGACTATTAAATAAAGCGTTGCATATACCATGATTGGACACATTCAGAATCATTGATCACACAAATAGGTTGGTTTACAAAAATTCAACAAATTTGAAAGTTAAATAAGATAAGATATTTTTAGGAAAATAAAAAGAATAGAAATTTTCGTAAAATGCCATTAGGAAAAAGGAACGAAGCTTATCAGCTTCGAGAGAATAAAAAGTTTAGTTTCGATATTAGACGAACATTTTTATAGATGAATAAAATAGTCGTAAAATATTAGAATAATAATGAAAATTAAAATGATCAATCCGGATGGTGAAAACACAAGACAAATTATCTTTTCATATATTCAAGAACAGGTGTCAATCAGGCATCTTCGAAGAATATTCTAAATATCCTAGAAAGGTATTTTTAACTAAATACAAGTAATTTAAACGTTTAGTACAGTGTTTGTACAACATCATTTCCGTAACAGGATGTACGATTCAAAAAGGACTCTTCGTACACTTGGGACATGTTTGGTCTTTATAATTCTGTCGTCATCGAAGATAGCGGCCGTTTAACCGCTAATTAACCCAAGTACCCTGTGTAAAACGCAAAGTGCGAAGTTCGCTCGCGTGGAAACTCGAGAAGTGTCTCTTCATCGAGTTTCAAGAAGCGTGACAGTCCTTTACGAAATTCAGAAAATAGTTCATTTGCTCTCTCATCGTCGTGAAATTTTCATTAAATTTAAGGCAACATCTCTAACATTCAAACTGCTAGGAAAAGTGTTATTCGAGGTATTTCTTTTTTTGTCCAGAGTGAGAAACTAAGAAAAATGAACAAACTTTAAGAAAATATAGAATCACAAATTGTTAAGGTTATTAGATGTATAAACAGAGAAACGCGTGGATAAATTGTAAGGTAGAAAATATATTTTAATACAGAAGTATAAGTACAAGTAAGAATATAATTTGAGCTGGTCCAGATCCGCACACTAGCAGTGTTACCATATAACAGAAAACCCCGAAGTCAACGTCGCTTGTCTACTGTTTATGATCTGCCTTCGTCCCAGTCTTTTGTTTATACGCTGTCGATGGCTTCAGTGTTTGAGAAAACTAAAAAAGCCAGATTTTTTTTTTATTTGGTCGTCAATTTACGAGCAATTCTCATTGAGAATTTTAAGTAACTTCATTTGACGTGGTACAGTAACTTGGATTATATTATATAATATATATTATAATATACAATAAATGTGTCTAGTTGAATTTAGTGCTTAATCTAGAGGGTATTTTCTTTCTAGTTTGCGGGTCTGATCCGTCGTGTCCAGTAGTTGGGTGACTAATGGGTTATGGTGGTTGTTAACTCTTATGTTGTATCTGCTTTTGAACTTGTATATTTCTTCTTTGATTGTAGGTATCTTAAGGTTTCTATGTATTACTTCGTTGGTGACATACCAGGGTGCGTTAATAAGGGACCTTAGAGTTTTTGATTGGAAAAAAGCCAGATGTAGAGTTTTCTTAGAAGTGGTGATCACTTCAACACAAATGAATCACAAACCTACTGTTTTATTATACCACATGTTACATACAATGATTAAGTATTATGTATAAACTGTGTTGAATTACGTAAAATAATCTATATAGTACATATCTAGTATTTGCTATAGTGTTATAAATATTCCATACCTTAATTTTCTCATGAAAATCTCACATGCCTATTTGTGGTTTTAATATGGCGCATATATTAAAAACAAATAGACAATGAACACATGATCCGAGTTGCTGGAATATGTTCTATCGAGCACGAAACAGTTTTATGTCGATATTTCCGCGGTCATATTTTCCCTCGGACTTATTAATTCGCGAATTCGGCCGCAGTTTGCAGAGCTTGGGCTTTTAATCTTCGCTCCATTAATTATTAAACCGGCTGCTAATTAAAGACTGGAAAAACAAACGCGCCGTTTCCCCGTCCCGAAGAAAGTAATTTAACAGCACCCATATTATTTCCCATTTTCCTCGCGTTCCTCTCGCCCATTTTTTCCAATATATCTTTTCTTTTCTTTCTTTATCGAAGCAAACGTCATATTCTTTCGCCCTCGTATCTTTACCAATAACCGGTCATCCATATGGAGATACAACAAATTTTATTACGATTATTCCACTACTGACAAACCATTATACCCGCTGTTTCTTTCTATTCGCGATTAATTCAACTACAGTGGTATTCATAATTAACATCGCTTTCTCTCAGAGAAATGTCATATTTCCGAGATGGAGAGAGCAAAAGTTGCATCATTTCGAATTACGAATAAAAATGTGTAAAACAATTCTACGCGTAACGATACAACCCTATCGAGTACATGAGACAAAAACGCCTTCGACTGGTGCAAGGGGTTAATTACATTCATCCGCGAGCAGACTACATTCCAAGAGATTCATCCGGTTATATCCGCCGGAGAGCCGTTAAAACGACCGTGGAATCGTGCTCTCCGCCACTTCATATCGTTCCATCAACGACGCTCGAAAACTAATTATCCGGACAGCGATCGTTTCCGATTAATTACCCATAAAACACGCGCGCTCCATGGACATTTTTTATTACACTTTTCTGCTATTCGCTGGCAATTTCAAAACGACAACGTTCGCTCAATGGTAGAAGAAAAAAAAAATGCAACCCCTTCGGTTTATCGTGTTTCTATTGAACAAAACATATAGGATGGTCACGAAGGAAAGAAAGAATCTGATGAGCACATTTTTCTTAGTTTTTTCTTATTTCAGTGCCAGCTTGTGATTGGGAAAGAATATTTTAATATAAGATTGTTTAAGAAAACTACCTTATATTGGTTTAAATCTTATCTTACCTTAAAAATATTTTAGTTTAAAAAATTCTTAGGGTGAGGAATATATTTTTTAAGGAACGTTTTTTAAATCGTTAAGAGGTTGGGGAAGATACATGTTTAATCTCGAGATCAAGTAAAAGAAGGATTCTGGTAAGAGCAGATAAATCATGGTGAATTTAAAGATTGCTGCTGTGTAAAAATGTCACATTGTGTACCTCAACGTAGTTATGAAACTTGAAAAATCCGAGGATGTATATAAAAATTTCGAGTTAAAAAATTTAAAGATTTCAATCTTTGCCACTATATTTTTACTAAAAAAAATTAATATACGATAAAAGTAGACACTTTAAGCATACGATAAGAGTGAAATATGGTTCCAGTGTGAATATTTTGCAGCTTTTGTACTCGTTTCCAGGTTGGTTTCAAATTTTATCCATATAATTATGATAGTTCTGTCTCGTTACAGTGATAATGAAATTTCAAAATGTTTTATCCGTTAAATGTTTCATGTGTAATTATCCAAATCTTTAAATGTGAGATATGTATATATATTTAAAAAATGAAAAAATAGAAGAAAAGAAATTATAGAAAGAGGGAGAGAGAGAGAGAGAGAGAGAGAGAGAGGGGGGGGGAATGAAAAGGGAAGAGGCAGCAGAAGAGGGTGGGTGGGCTTAGTGATCGCGTAGCAACGGATGATCCGTTAAAACTGCTACATGACAAGTCATAATTCTGACTGATTAAACATGCATGGCATTTACTATACACCACGATTTCGTGACGTGGCAATAACGTGGTTCGTACCATCCTCTCTCTGTCTCTCTCTCTCTCTTTCTCTCTATACCTGACAATCCATCCTCAACCTACTCTGCCTATCGTATTTGCTTCAATTTGCTTGTTTATCCGCTAAATGCACGATAAACAATGGATCTACACCGGTCCGACCAATAATGGCGGCCTTAGCGGCCTGGCCAGGGCACGAACAATCGATTGCTGTTTATCTCTCGCGATTCCATGGCTGGCTCATTTCAGAACCAAATATTTTTACAAAGATTAATTACCGAACGTATACAGTGGCTGGACAAAGTATTCGCATACCACTGTATTTATTACAGCATTCGCGATATAGTAATTAATCAGGTTCAAACATATTAAACTTCGTATGGTTTAGTCATTCTTTTATAATATGAGAAAATTTGATGCTACGAAAATGAAAAGTGGCAACATTTTCGAATTTTAGGATTCTGAAATTATAAATTCGAAGCTTTCGTATTACAAGAGCGGCGATTTCAATGCTGCAGAACTCTAAGATGTCAAATTTCCAACCTCTGTACCTCGAAATCGTAGGATTTTTAAGTTGGAGATTCGAAACTTTTGAAATGCAAAAAAAAAGCTTACGGTGGTTAAAAAAACTATTTGCACGTTCAGAGTCGCGAGACCTATCGTTCCGTGGAAAAGTAATCGGTCGATTGGTAATTGGATTCTCTGATGAGCAGCTGATTGTTGATAACTTGATGGATTCCTCGTGAAGCAGATTTTTCGGGTGCAGCTTGATTGTTGAATGGGATAGTTTTGTAATGGACGAGTTAATATCGCACAAGGATGAAATTGGTCGATGGTAATTGGATTCCGTGTTCAATCAAATGTGACGATCTAGTTGCCGAGGAGTCGTTGGTCTTTGTGGCAAGGACTTTTTGATAAATGCTTCGTTGGCCAACGAGATGTTGAGCCCATGGAACTATAAAATTGCTTCCGTCTTGAATCGAATGTAACAGATCAGTTATTACATATTAAACTCGTGGATCTTCCAAATTTCTTTTTTTTTTACTATTATTATTGTTAGTTAAGGAGCAAATTTTTGATAGATCAACATTTGTAAACCCTTGGCAATTTAATTAGGAAAAAGAAGTTTGTTGAGAAACAGATTGAGCGAAAGCAAGGACGACAAATATAAATTAACGCCATAGTTAATTGAGAAAAATGCAAAAAATACATGCAGCCTCGCTATCTTGCGAAGCAAAATTTCTTATTTACATGAAATTGGAAAATTTCGTACTGTGGGAAAAATGATAATACGATAAACGTTCTGTCTCCGGTGTAAAGATTGTCGCCACGATTTTCGTAAGTTGGATGTCGTCGTTTTGTTTCGACCACATTCAGCCTCCGGTCTTTTAATTTCCATTTTTAATTAGTAAATCCACCGAACCGTTTACCTCGTCTGCCCTCTAGGCCTCTTCTCTCTCCTTTTTTTTATCCTTCTCTCTTTCGACGCTCCGCGTTTTCGCAGTGGCAAAACACGTACTAGGCGCGAGCCTGTTTTCGAAAACCGGCTGTTTCTCCTCGATTGCTGTATCATTTAATCAAAAATCGAACCGAAAACCGAGAGGGGAAAAATGGTATTTCGCGTTTCGATTGGAATGTTTTGCGGTTTCCGCGAAAATTGAATTTTCTTCTTTGGTAACAATTTGTGTCGTTGAAACCTGCGCATTGTATACGCAATTTTTTTTCTGTCTGCAATTCATTGCTGCAACGTCAATTCGTTATCAACGATTTATTTATTATATGGATATACGCTGGCTAGACGATAGAAAGCTTTTATGTCTATATCGTATGTGTAATATAGAACACGTTGAAATTTCATTAACAACGTAAAGGAACACAACTGTTATGATTCTACATCTTGTAATTTCTATATATACTTTTTGATTTTTAAATATAACATAAAATATCAAAAGTAAAATAAAATACGCTCTTGTCCAATATTCGCTAGCATCCGTAAAAATATGAATTTACATAGAATACCTGCAGCCAAATTATTAGATATTATTTTAGTTATCTAATATCGATATATTTTGCACAAATATTTGATCAATTTTGAAAAACGTATTTCTTGAAGAAATGAATAGCTTCTAATCGGCGAATCAACGAGAAAAGAGGAGAAGACGGAAATTCATCAGTAAAATGAGACTTTCTTTGTCAGCTAAACACGTTACACACGGACAGTTAGACGAAATCCCGTGAATTCGTCATTTATTCTCGAAAATACTCGTTCACGGAATAAAATACAAAAAAAACATTCGATGGGATTATCGGCCCTTGCCTGAGTTTGAGATCGATCTTTGGAAGCTGCTTAAGGTAAGCTTACGTCAGTTTCGTTGTTTCTCGATTCTCTCTGGACCGATTTTACATTTTCCAAAGGATATTCGCTGCTGTAACACGGATTCGGTGTGGATTGCAATTTACCGTGAATCGTATATCTACGTATTTATATAGTTTTACTAAGTAGAACCGGAGCTTTTAATCAACGCATCAATTTAAATGGAAGGAAAGACGACGAACGCAATTTTCTATATTTCTATATTATTATTATTATTATTAATATTAAATCTGGATTAAGTAAAAAGAGAAAGTATATGAGATTGTGTTATTCCATGGTTGTATGGTAGTTAGGCATTTTTGGATATATTTTAATTAGATAAAAGAAAAAAATCATTCGTTATTCCATGTAACATAACATTATATACCAAGTCATAGTTGCACGTAACATTTTCGATCATGTTTGAGTTGGGTAGAAGAAAATAGCAATATTGTGCTATGCTATGGTAGCATCTTTGTATCAAGTAATTGGAATATAATGATACTAAGAACTCTAAGGGTAATGATACGAGTACTAAGAAGATATTGTCCATCGCTGTTAAATATTACATTTTGTTCGAACACATCCAAGCAAATGGAAGTAAAAACGATGCACTATTCTATGTTCCCATAGCATAGTATTTTTGGATAGATTCGCGTTAAACAAAAAGAAAAATGCAGCAGAATAGCAGCAACGCTATTATACTGGCAACAAGAAAAAGAGAAGATAGATTGAGCATTTTTCTTTATCTTGCTATGTTAGAAATGTTATCTTTCAACTAGAATCAAACATAATATAAATTATTATAATCCAAGTTATTGTACCACGCCAAATGAAGTTACTTAAAATTCTTAATGAGAATTGCTTGTAAATTTACGACCAAATAAAAAAAAAGAAGAAATGTTATCTTTAAATTAGATTTGAATTGGGTGAAAGGAAAAATTCGGAAAGGACGGTCATCGTACTTGTTGCGTCCAGGCTAAAACATAATTCCATCAAACTAGTTGTAAGTTGTCGAGTAGTTTTCCAATTCCCTTCGTGTCGAGGAAACCGATGGACCGTACTAAGAACTCGTGTTTAATCCACGGAGATTGCGGCCTTCGGACACAGGATGTATCCCCTCGAGGACCCTAGTTATGTAGATTTCAACATGGATGTTCTCTTAGCCGATTGGATAGATCCGCGTAAACTTCAGGTATAAACTGCCATATTGTCTGGACAGACGACGTTGCGATATTATCTCGATGAACGTTAGAAAAATTAGCAAATTTATTTCAAGATTTATGCAAATTTATTTACCATTTGAAAAAGAATAATTAATTAACTTATTATGTAAATAGATATCAAACTGAAAGTATATGCAACTGGACGAAATTAAGCTAACGTATAAGGAAAAGTGTAAGATATCTCATTGGCTAAAAATACGCATAATCTTTGGTGTTATATATACACAGGTAATTTTATTGTATTATGTACTACTATCTCGTCAGCCTCGTATATATGTTGTATTCGTTTCAATGAATGAATTTATTATGAATTTATTATATATTATAATATATAATATATATTTTGTTATTTCGTAAGCGCCAAACAATTTTTAGCGTTACATTGTAATTTTATTGATAATTAGGTCCGTTTTCGTGTACGTTACAAATAACAGACGCGTTAATTTAATTATTTTACGCTCCTTTTTTCGAAGAAAATTATTATTCGATAGAATCGTACAAAGTCGGAAGGCGTTCAACGCCGATCATTAGTCTAAATGCAAATGTGGATTTAAAATAAAATGAATCGCGTTAGAAGAGCGCGACACTGCTGTTTGAAAAATCAGTTCAAGCGTGTGTTCACGGCGAGGAACAAATGATGGACAGTTAATTAAAGACTTTACCATCGTATCAAGTCTGAAGTTCTGACCGGGCTGGTCCATCTTGCCGGAGGCAACTCACCGTTATTGTTACAAGAACTGCGGTCGAGTCAAATACTTCCAGAACACTCGGTGTTTTTCTTCAGAGTAAAGTTTGACGAGACTCGTGGTTAGCTGTTGAGATCACGAGAAACTAAAATGAAACTATGATCATAATTTCAATTAAGGTTAAATATAATGTAATAACGTCGTAAACATACTTTTCTACAAATAATGGAAGAATCCTTGCGTTCTGAAAATTGTTGTCGCGATTCTGTCGACCAACGAATCTAACATAATTTTAAATTGAATCTTTAGAGGCCAGCAGTTTTATTTCAAAAGCAAAAAGATCGTCAATTCTTGGAGACTCGTTGTAGCTTTCTACGCCTTTCTTTCTCATAAACAGAAAATCTGATGGTTAAAATGTATAAAATAATTTTACAAAAATATTGGTGTTAGTTTTGCGACGTATAATCGACATGTGTAACATTATTTCATTAGCGTCCTTACTGTTTGTCGTACCCGTTGAAGCGAAAAAGCCCGTGTCCATGAAAGCTGGGAATCAGATTAATTCAACTCGCTGGAAACCTTGTTTCAACCGTGTCTCCGACGTGGCGAAATTAGACAAAACTATGTTTGAACAAACATTTTAACGGTTGGCGGTACTTTGGAGTGCGGGCAAAACTGTTAACCGATTCAATTGAATTCGGGATTATAACCATGTGCGTGAAGTATAATTTACATAGCATGAGATTACTGCTAAATGAGATCACTATCCCACCTCCGAATTATTTCATTAATATTTGGCAAAAACTGTTTCATTGAAAATAAAAGATTATATATTCGTTTCCTAGATATTTGCTTGCAGATTAGTACAATTTATGAATTTTGAGTATGAAAAAGCATATTGGAATTTAATACAGAGAATAAGAAAAATGAGATCTCGTTTGCAAGCAGATTTATAGATAAATATATATTTTTGTATGTACTTTCGTAAGCAAACTGCATCTTTTATATCCAAATTGATTTTTTTTCACTGTTCTAAGATAAAAAAAAAACATACTCTAAATAATAAAAGGATCGACCACGAAATCTTAGATTTTATTATTTTTTCATCATTCTTGGTAAACAATAGTATCTTCGGATAATAAATAAATGGAAAAATCATTATAGCTTATGAAATATTTAAAACTTCCTAAAAGCTTCCTAACTTGCTGCAAGCAATTACTTCTGGGATTCAGCCTCATAAATATTGAAGTCTCGGTTTTCAATGTTGCCAGGGATAAATGAGCTCGTGACAAACGTTTTAGCGCTACTTCTAAGAACTTCATGTTATCACGCCGAAAATTCGCTTGCTGGAGATACAGAGGCTGAGTGAAAGCAGAACTTGTTACTCTTCTTTAATCTTTTATGCGCACTCGCGCTCGGTTTCAAATTCTTCCTTTTTTTTTTTTTTGTTTTCCTTTTTATTACTTTTCCCTCTCGTTTTTTCACTTTTTTTTGGGTAGCTAGCATGCGTTTCAGACTGCGTCACGCTGTCTTTCCCACGTTCATTTTGTTCGCAGAAGAAGTTAATTGAACGGTATGTGGCGGCGCGAATAAATCGAAAACGGAAATTCGACGAGGCGCGGAAGTGAAACGGTTAGATACGAATTGCGTTGAACACCCGTCGAAATACGTTTGTCACCTTGCCGCTCACGCTGATAATTCCTGTTCGAGTTCCTGTGACTCGCGTTACCCTAAATTTCTCCATATTAATTATTTCCTCGACGGGTCTAAGTTAAATATTAATTTATTCTCAAGCTACCAACTTCAACAACCGGCCAACAAAACTCGGAATTTTCTCCAGCAATTTCTCGTAAGATCCTCTAAGCATTTTAACGAATTACGAATCATGAAATATTTATGAACAATAACAGTAATAATCGAATTATGCTTCGACGATTTTGTAATATAAATCATGGAGTAATTGATTGTCTTTTCGAAAGTCAAAAATTCGTTCCTGATGAATTCTACGTCCACGACAAGGAATCTCTTCCATGTTCTTTACAGTTCCTTTTAAATTTTCATTTGTTTATATTTACTCTTTGTCTATTTATTGCCGCTTAATCTATTGTTTAAACGTTCGTTGTTTTATTCGAAGAAGGGTGTCATTCAGATTCCTCGTCAAAGATTTTCGTTAGCATCCATACATCTTTGTACGTAACATTCTAATACTATTTCAATTGTGTCGAAATTGTATATCATAGCGTAAATTATGTTATCGAACTTCTTACCATCATACGACAGAATTAAGAATATCAAAATCTTGAAAATCGTAACGATACTACACATTGTTACGCACTTTTATTGAACGACATTCGAAGATACAAAAATGAACAGAACTCGCACAATACGCGAAAGCACGTAAAACACGCAAAATACAGCGCTCTATACATGTAACACATAAAACAGCGAATTCCCATGAATATCCGTAGTCTAATCACGACTTGTAAATTTCTAATTTAATCTTAAGATTCTAATAATATCAGATATTTCAATCGCATACAAGACTCTTCCATCGTTAATTTCTTCTATAAAATACCCAGTCGATATTGCGCTAACACGTTTCGTACTCTAGCTATCGTGCTCGATAAACCATAAGCTTCTCGGGTAATTCCGTGTCTGGATATTTTATCGCAAAAGGCTTAAACTTCCTCGAGCAACGGCTTAAATACCGCCCACGTGTGTTTCACACCCATACCATGGCGACAGGTTTACGTGAAAAGCAGCGAGGAAAATGACGTTTCGCTTGTGGCACATGAAAAAATAACAGGTCTAAGAACTTCTACACCTAATCGTTAATGTAATAACCCGTGGATATATTATTAATAGACTCGGAAGCGCGTGTCTTCCGCCGATGGTCGAGGGGGCTGATGCGATAAAAATTACTCCTTGCACAACCTAAATGTCACTCCCCTTGTCCCGCACCCTTTGCCATTATTTTATTCTTAGGATATTTTTTCTACGGTCTAATCGTGTGTAAGGTATTTTTTCCGGTGGAACCACGTTCTTTTTTCTTGGTTTTTTCAGAGAGAAATTACGACGCGTGCATCCGCAGCTATAGCCGAGGGTACCCGCGGTGGACTAGTCGTTTATTTTCTTTTTTTAAGTGCAGTTTGCGGTCTCATCCCAGGGAAAAGGTTAATGACGTGGAACTGTAGCAACCGCAACGTCGTGTTTATTATTAGGAGGATTGCGCGCAAGAATACGGAAAGTGGAGAAATTGTCAACTGCTCTTCTCGCTAACTAAACATTGCACGACACCAAAAGCATGTTTTATGTTCGAATTCACCAAAGTTGCGTGGACGAGTTGAAGTTTCTTTCTGTATAACGTGAGAACTATTAGCTGCGACTATTTAATATTGGTGAAAGTATTGATAATATGGCACTAGGATGTGTTAGTAATGCAGCGAAATTGTTGCAAAGAGTAACTGACTAGGTTAGCTTCGCTCCTTTTTTTTTTTTTTAGATGTCGGAACTTTCTAAAATGGAATATATTTTTGCTGTCGTTCGAGAAATTTTGTTTAACAAGTATGTATTTAGAAATTTATATTTCTTTTGATTCGGAAATAATTTTAAACTTTAGTACACAATAAACATAAAGGAAAAATCATAGTAAAGTAATCAAATGCGACGTGGTTGAAGCGTATTCATCTATTGCATAGAGGATATTCATCAATTACATTTTTTAATTAATTTTTTGTAAAGAATAGGAAAGCTCATTCAGTATTTTTGTAGCTTTTTTACGGAGAACATTGTTAAAGGAAAAAGTATAATACTAAAAGGGAAACAGTGACGAGAAGGGAAAATTTTACCGGAGATCGTTTTATTTTGAAACCACAAAGGTGTTGTAATCTTTTCTAATTTTCCCTGATTTTTCCTATCCTATACCTTTTCTCTCTCCTTTTTTTATAACATGTCATTCAGGTATATAATTGAATATTTAACTTGAGAAAAATATAGATTGCGAAAGGAGATTTAAAATCCATCGCTATTTAAAATTGCAGATAAAACCGTTGACTTTAACAAAAAGAAAAACCTCATAAAAATAACAAAATCATATATGCTATAAATATCGTATCTCAATTCGCAGCCCAAGTAATTCTTTTACCGTATTCCTCCGTATCGAGCATATTTTCAAAGATACGCGAAACATACAATGAAATATTTAAATTGAGAAGGATATAAATCGCAAAAGGAAATTTCCAATGCATCACGTTTGAAAATCGTAGACAGAGAATTGAAATAACCTGCCATTGCTACAAACGCTCTTAATTAATACCATAAAAAAACTCGCATGAAAATAACGAAATCACATCTGCCATAAATATCATATCTCGAGTCATCGGCCAAGTGATCTTTTACCATACTTTAGCCGTGTCGCGTATATTTTCAAAGATACAGGGAAATCAGCGCGCAGTGAAACTGTTCTTCTCTTATTTCAATAGCAGCGATAAGCGTACACTGGCTATGCATCCCGAAATAATAATTGGCGAAAGAGTTCGAAATTTCGCGTTATCTCGTCTTGCAAAGCGTTTAACGTGGTCGGTATCGCGGAGCAAAAATATTTTATATCAATCGCAGACCACCTGGCCCGGGGGTTATTCGATTTAATGTACGATCCTTGCCGGTTATTATTTGTCAATGTTGCCTGCGCGTGTAATAAACTTTAAACACCGGGCCAGCTTATCGCTGACGTGCCGTTTTCACGTTATTTTTTACGGTTTATGTCCGTGCGCATTGCGCATCGATCTGGCTTCAGGTGCCGCCGTATTTTCTACGCTAATACTGCGATCGATCGATGGAACCGAAAATTCGAACTGACAGTGGACGTGCGTTTGTGAATTTTAAAACGCGCGAACAGCGCCAAAAGGGAGCACAGATTGAAAACTGCAAGGCTACGTTGGAAAGGATTTCTACGTGAAAGCTAAGAAAATCTTTCTTTTCTTTCTACTTTGATATTTTATATTCATCTCTTACATTCGTCCAGCTTTTGCAACCTAACTGCGTTACGCTTAGGTTTCTCAGCTACTATGTACTTTGTATCGTCAATTGTTATATTAAGTACGCTACTGTAAATTCGATTATGCTAGTACTTGGTTGTTGGTTTGCAAAAATAATCGAAATAATGGACAAAACAGAGCTCTGAGTACGATTTGTGGATATTTTCTGAACCGTAACAATAATTGTGTTTATATGTTCTGCTATGACTCTGAAAATAATTTCTCCTATCAAAATTCAGTCCAACAGCTTATGCTTTAAATTAATCATTTTTAATGCCTGAGAATATAAGTACAATATATTGAGTTGGCAACTAAGCGATTGCTGACTTTGTCATTAGGTGATAATCGACGAAGATCAGTTAATTCGTCATGAATCTGAAAATGAAAAATCTGTGATCACTTAGTCGCCAACCCAATAATTCGTTGCTTAACGAGTTCAGAGAAAAACACAAAACGAAAGTAGAATATTCTTAAATACGAAAATTATTATGTTCAATTATTATTGACAATCTTACTGACGAATTAACTGATCTTCGTCGATTCACTGGTCAATGCAATGAGAAGATAAATATTTAAAAAAATAGCTTTTTTATTAGAAAGGTTAGTTTCGCAAGTTTGTGTAAGAGTGTCAGTATATTCCGAACTACTATATACTAGCAACTTCCCCTTAGCCGATCACTGGCCTTGTACACTGCTCACTCTGTGGTCAGTTAGTGGTCGCTAGTGATCACTTTCTCCCAAATAATTCGTGGCGATTACCTGACTGCTGTAGGCGTTTCTGAGGGTTGTCTTCCGGTCTCTGCCACTTGCGAGATAGTGTCCTAGATCATGTATAAACCATAGAAACACATATAATACCTGGTGGACTCTTTTTCGGCAATACGTTTCTAAGATAATTTCTCTAGCACGTTAGAAGTGAAATTTTCAAAATTTTTGCATACGATCAGAGGTAAATGCACGCTTAAATAATATTCTAAATAATGGGAAAATTTAATTTAATTTAAACTTAAGAACCAACGCAAGGATATAAAGTAGAGAAATTCTTATCTAATTTGTATAATAATGAAAAATAAGAAAAACAAAAGGATATTACAGTAGAATTTCTAACAGCGAAGATATATAGCGTAAAATCGTCAGAAAGGAAATTTCTGTAATAAAGAAGAAAAAACAATGCAGGAAAATAAAAAAGCAACTCGAATAGTAAAAGTAATAGCGCGAGATTAGTAAAACGGAAATTTCTCTAATAAAAAAGGAATGAGACGAGGATACTAAAAAAGGAATTCTAGCAATAAAAAAATACAATACAGCAAAAACAAAATAGCAAAAGTAGAGAAAGCATACAAAAAAAAAAGAATTGCAGGAATGATAAGAAAAGTCTGAGAATTATAAAAAGGAGAGATCATAGTCACAAAGGATGCAACGTAGAAACATGAAAATGCGATATAGTTCAGTAATAAAAGGAATTAATACGGGTAGCAAGGAAGTAACAAATGAAAACAAAAAGTAAGAAATTATAATCTAACAATTTGAGAAGGACGATGTACTTGTAATTAAAAAGAGAAAAGAAATCTCCTAGCATATGTTTTAAACTTTCAAGGAACAGGTGTGTTCCTTATATAAAAATGTGACACACGCGATGCGTATACCGAGCGCACACAGCTTGATATGTCCTTTTTCACTTTTACGAGGAAATCTGTATTTATGTCCGTATTTTTTGACGGATATAAATTGCCTTACGTTCCTCGAACCTTATTGTTAGCTTTTACGATTTTTATACCATTTTTACTGCGTCCTATCTAAAGGTAAACTTTCGCTTTCACAAATTGAGCGAGCATGTAACCCATAAATCCAATCGGAAGTTTCCCAAAAATTAAACGATGGTGACAAACGTAGAAGACACGAGAAATAAATAGCATACTTTCAATGAATTTCTAGCTTTTAAAAATTTTGAAAAATTTCAGAGAAATTTTTATAAAATATCAGGTTGTACGATAATCAACAAAATTAGAACTATTCCATATAGTAGAAACGCAAGAAATGGAAAGATTCTGCAGTTTCGAAGAATAATTTTCATCTTCTGGAACATTGTAGGGGTAACTTTTTAATTTCACAGAATATCTTACGCTTTGAATTTCTAAAGCAAACAATTTGAAATACGTATTTAGCGATTAAAAAGATGGGGAAATAGCATGCAACGATAAACAGTAACGAATTGGAAATGAATTTTATTTAATCGGTAGCAATGCCGGGCAGTTTTATTCCATCGCGAAATGATGAATTACTCGTGAAATGATCTAATAAACCATATCAATCAACGGAAAATAATCCAACGAATGGATTATCGAATTAATTCTCTGGAAACCTCTAACACCGAATATTCGCAAACAGGCGTAAACCAGTTTTACACAAATTTTCCCCATCATAAACCAATAATCCTTCGTGTATCCGAAATTCTACATCAGTGAACTATTTTAACCAGAAATTCGCACGAATTGAATGGCCGGTATACAAAGTTTCTGGTAGCCATCGGTGTCGACCAATTAATTCCAGGCTGATCCTCGGACTCCGTGACCAAAGCGGCTTATCGTGGCCATTAATGCCGCGAAACCTTTGACCAGCGATGAAACAACGTTATAAACATCAACGAGGAGGAAAGTCGGGAAAGGTAAAAGAAGGAAAAACCGAACGAAACGCTCCGTATGGTGGCAGATGTTATTATACCTGTTGTTGGTTAAATAACCTTTTAATCGCGGACAGCAAAGAAGTGGTTGCGTCTCTTTCATGATAAGAGGATTTTATTCGACCGATACGTAATTCCTCGTGTACACCGGGGAAACGTGTAGAGGATCCAACACGAAAGATCACCGTGTATCGAGGATGAAATCTTTCCCAAGGTACGTGATGTTGCTCGTCGTTCATTGGCTTACACATTCTTACTCGATTGACTTTGGAAATTTTCATAAACGAGAATGCGAGTCTTGGTTGGACGTTGTGGAGGAACCGAGGATTTCGAAGGAAGTTCAGTTTTATTTTAGAAAGAAGATTTCTAAGGATCTGTTGCTTATGAATAGCCGATACGTGAATTGAATTTTTATTTGAAAAATTGATTTTCAAGGATCTGTTTCTTATTAGTAGTCAGGTGATCCATAATTCGTTCTGCTCGAAAATCAAAAGGAACTTGGCGAATAACATTCCATCTCGGTAACTTGTATTTTTTTATTGATTGCGTCCAATATTAAAAAAAGAAGAACATTGTCGAAACTTTTAGTCATATTAAATTATGTTCTAATTATCTTTCCGTCTAATTAACTTACGTCGTCTTTTTTTATTAACGTGGAGGAAATCCGCACGGACACCAGGCCGCTTCTGGGGAAAGCGGCGTGGTAGTGCCGGACTCCAACCGACTAAAACCTCCACGATGACCGTCTCGGCTGCGATCGACGTCCGGGAACCGACGTCGTGTACTAACTACTGTAACCACCATATAACGAACTATTATATATGTCGGAGATGAAAGAACATCGGGGCCTTTCTTTTGGAACGTTCGGGAAGGTCCCCAATATTTTAGTCAAGACTTTTTATTATAGCTGTACTTAAATAATAAAACTGAGGAATAGTTGTTTATGTTCTAATCCGAGTATGGGTGCCCGAGGGTTATGACGATGGACTTGAGCTCGAAGTGACATAACGGGTCACTGAACGTAACCACGGTCACGGGAGGGACGTGTACCTAACAGAGGTATGGAATAATTATATAGCTCTCCTTAAAAACAAAGATTGACCCGAGAGGTACGGAGAGGAGTATATAAGGGCAGTTCCACTTGAACTGCGATTCAGTTCATTCAGATAAGTTCTACTTGTACGTTGAGTCACATCAGGATCGTGTATCACATCGCATTCGTTATCCCGTTGACTGTGAATTCGTTATCGAACCTAAATTCATTGTCATCGACATCTCGATCATCCGATCGCCGTTGTTACTTGTCACACTCTGTAATAATCACATTTGTATGTATCAGTAAATATCATCTCTAGTATATCACAACGATGGCCAATTCATGTGAAGATTCATTATACGTCCCTAACTCCAATGATAACCCGACATATATAATCATAATAATAATAAATATGAGAATAATATCACGCGTGTCCCGTAATAATAAATTACCTAAGTGTTTCTAAAAAATAGAACAGAATTTTACCTAACGATATTCCATCTCAGTGACTTCTAGTCGGCTAGAAAAACATTCCGCGTTCTTGAACAATGATCACAATTCTCTTTCCATCGAAATAACACCCGACATTCGTCGCTAATAAGGTAATCAGTATATTAATTAACGCGGCTAACAAATCCATCGGAATTGTCAGTTTACACCGTGTTTGGCACAAAATTGATATCTGTCCCGTTCGCGATAAACTAGTTGTGCCTGTAAATTATCGTGAAACGTATGCTAGTAAATTATATGGTACACGAAAGACACGATACGGAAAATCGTAGAAACTTTTGTCGTTGTACGCGTCTCGATGTTGTAGCTGATAGAGTCCGGGCTGGACGAAGTTTTCAATTGGTCGCGAACCGCGTGTCGAATGAAACGACACCAGCGTTGGAATAAAAAAGAAAGAAAAAAAGGACAGAGAGAAAGATTAAAAAGGAAATATGGTGAGAACGGTGTACTACGTCAAACTTGGCAATCGAGGATGCTTCCCTATGCACGATGCATGCTTGCACGTCCATCGATGAACAGTGTTGTAGTGTTCCGCGAACGTGTCCCGTTTAATAGCGTGACGAATGGTCCGAATGAAATGGACTTGGAGAGAGTGTTTTGTGGAACAGACTGTTGGTAACAGATATTTCGCACGATCTGTCATTGCAATTACATCGGTTTTACAATTTATAACGATGTATAAAAATATAAGGATGGACCAGATTTTCGAGTTTGAAGTTTAGATAAATCATAATGCATTATCATTAAGCAGCTACGTTGAAGATAAATGATAGAAAATATGCGCGTATAACGAACTGAAATATAGAATATCAGCACAGACCAAATCCTTCGAGAACAAACTTTCGAGTCTGAAGCTTAGATACGTCGTAATTCATTATCATTAAGTAGCCGCGATAAAGGTAAATGATAAAAAGCTTACACCTATGATAAACCGTTTTTAATTCCTGTACTGTACGTAAAATCTCTGTTACTGTAAAGTGAATGGTAAAATTAATCCTAAAATTATTTTGCGATTGATGTAGAATCAGAAAGTTGATCTAAATAGTAGAAGAACTAATAGTAGTATAGAAGTGCTGTTAATCGTTATAACAAAATATCATCTACGTAGGATATTGTAAATAACTGTTTGTATATACCGATCTCCGTCCTTTTTTATTTTTAAAATGCAATAGTACTGGTTTTGTAAAAAATATTTATATAAAAATATGCCGTCGTATCTAACTTATGAACGTTGAGAGAGTAAGCCGATAGATCGCTGTCAAGGCAAAACGTTTCGAACACACGCACATCGCGAAGGATGTCAACCACGTAGCGACATTTATCTGCGACATTCCCATGCTGTAAACAATCAGGGAAATTGCAATTAATAACGCCGCTATGTCATCGGATGTCGGTTTGAAAAAATAGTGGGCAGAACACATTTTTCGTTTCGTCGAAATCGTTGTTTAATCCTCCCATTTTCACCAAATTCCATTTAGGTTAATCCCTTAATATATTTTTTATTTTTCAACCGCATTTGCGATAGATGCTATTTAATTCCTGTGCTCGCAGATAAAGAAACTCTGAAATTATTGTCAGACAGAACAAGTGATTCCAAAATTAGAATATACAAAGTAAAGTTATAACGAAGTTTCGTTATAACGAAAATTTGATAGGTAACACAAATTTCTATTTGAATTCTATTTCTTTGATCGCGTGTGTAAAAAAATTGAATTTGCATAGAGGCTCGCAGTCTGAATATCACTTGCATCTGCGATTCTATTCTAATTGTCATATTCATAATTAAAATCGTACGAGACATCGAAAACACGGGAAACTAAACAAGTTAATGGGAGAATATGGTGCGAGGAAAATGATATTCAACGTAGTGTCGCAGGTCCGTAAACGAGAGGCGCGTGTAATTTGGCTGAAAATGGATTTGCTTTTCATCGACACGCGGACGGACGAGAGGCAGGCGGATGCTGTCCGTCGCGTATTGTGTGTCATATGAAGCGTAAAACGAAACAAAAAGAAGAAGAAGGGAGTTCGGGGGGAGTGACGATAAAAAAAATCGTCGGAATTACAATGGTATTTGTTTTCTAGCGTTTCGCAAGCGTCGATAATACGAAACCCATGCACGCGACAAAAGGCTGCGTGTCGAAACTTTTCTACCCCTGTCTCTCTCTCTCTCTCTTTCTACCCATAATCATTTCGAAACCGCCTGTGTCCGCTCGATCCTGATGCGATACGGGATACCATTGCACAGCCGTTGAACGAGATATCGTTTTAATAACGAGACTCAATGCGAAGCATCGAAGGAATGGTTTCGAAATAGGAAATTGAATCGCGTTGAATGTTAGCTTTTATCTTGCGGAGTACATATTTACGAGATTCTGCGTATCACGAGTTACAGTTTATGATTCTTCCTACTAAATTCTGTTTCATAATATTAACGAACGTAGAGAGATTTAATTGAAATATTAATTAAATTTACAAGCGTTAATCGGACCTACCCTCTGAAAGGGACAAATTGCAAACTGCAATTTTTAATAGTAAATGAAATATCGATGAATTGGACTAACTTTTATCGATCTCATTTTTCTGAACGTCGCGAATCATAGGCTGCAATTCATAATAAATTTTGTTGGATAATAGCGACAGTAAAAATATTGAATTGCAATGTTGATAAAATTTTACAACACAAATTCTTATCGAGCTCACTTTGTGAATTACATTCCATTGTCTTATTTATATACAGGGTGGTTGGTAACTGGTGGTACAAGCGGAAAGGGGGTGATTTTACGCGAAAAAATAAGTCGAAAATATAGAATAAAAATTTTTCGTTTTTTTCAGCAATTTTCGTAATAATAAATATTATGATTACTTCATATTATTTCATTATGTATTCCTAATTTTCCGTTACGGCAAAAACAAACTTAAACTGTGACAATATCCACTTTATAACGAGACGTGATAAAGTGCACGCGTCCTGAGCGAAAATTCAAAGTCGATTTTCTCGGAAACGAAGCCTCAAACGAAAATTTTTTATTCTATATTTTCGACTTCTTTTTTCGCGTATCACCCCCATTCCGCTTGTACCACCAGTTACCAACCACCCTATATAATACGCAAAGTATGTGAAATATACAAAATAGAGTACTGGTTGTAAACTATACAGTAGATAAGACAATTTTCGTATAGTTTTTACAAAACCATAGTATTCGGTCTTCCGATGTTTCGTTCATGTGAACGACAATTTGTCAGAACACGATGACCATATTTACAAATCTACCATAGCCTGGTTATAACGTCAGCGTCGAGACGCTAACGTTGATAATGTGATGCTTAATAATTTGACGATTAACCGGAATTTTAAAACGTCACTCTTTTTGCGAAAATTGGCGACACTGTGGCTTTGACAGCCGCGTATAACGCGCTTTCGCTTCCGAAAATTCTGGTAATTCCTGCGTTTTTTCCTAACCGATAAAACCGCTACAAATATTCTCTTTCTCTGCGTATACGCGACCAGTGCATGGCTCTTTTTTTCTTTTGATTTTTTGTAGTTCGTTTTACTCTTAGACCGGTTTCACACGGAGCTACCGAATATACATGTACACTAATGGAAGCGTTCACACGACGATTCTCGTGAGTCGTATGCAACTATATTTTGATACTACTTCTTCTTACTTATGTCTTTCGTATTATACTTTTCGTACAGAGGCGACAGTCAAAACGTTAAGACAAATAGCGACATTCAAGGAATATGCTTCTCGCGATACAGGTATCGCGATACGTGTATCTTCGTGTGAAATCGACCTTATCTTTTTCCCGGATTTCACGACTGTTTCTTTTTTCCTCTTTTATTTTTTTAACCCGGTTGTTTCGCGTGCACGCACGGAGACAATCGAAAACGCACTGAAAATTAATATCTCGCGTGACAACCGGTCTGTATTTGTATCGTTTACAGACTAAGCCAGTGGTGCGGAAAGTCGAAACGATCCCTTTGGGCGTGCATTGTGAATGCACCGTGTGCCAGTTTAGCCAAGCGACGTCTGTTTGAACGGTTGCATTAATCGATTAAGGGTTAGATTTTTATTCAACACTGCAGCTAGCGACGAGTAAAATATGAAACTCGCGCGAGAAAGCTGTACACATCTATATATTTATCTATAAATTCTGGGTTTTGTATCTTTCTTATTTATGGAACAAATTCTATAATCTTCTAAAAGTTTATTAATAATAAATAGATTAAACAGATGTTGATTAAACAGGAAACGATGGTTATTTAACATTAACGTATTATAATTAAGACAACTAGATAATTAATTAGCAACTCTCGTCACCACGGATTCAACTCTCTCTCAACAACGCTAGCAACAGTATCTCGATAACGCAATCCGCACTCTCTGGCTACTCAACTAATATTCCTCTTGATTCATTTATGTCCCATAGCAACCCCTTGTCTTTTGTTTTAGCCTCATATCTTTTGTCTTAGCCCTACCACGCACATGCTTACTTGTTTGTAAAATAACAAAAATAGAATTCAAACGTTTAAACGTAGTGTTGAAATGAACGCTAAAAGGAAATTCTATTTATCTTTATTTAATACGATTTGATATTGTAAGACGAGGGATTAAGGTTTTCATCGAGATATAATTCATTATACGTTAGTTAAGCATGGTTGAGAGTATTGTCTTGTAACAAAAAATGATTACACGAAGTTTATGTTAAGATTATGGAAAATTTGTGCATAAAAAAGGTATCGATTGGTCGAACATATTTTCAGATAATCTACATTTTTACGCTCTCTTTTGTTAAGCTTGGAACGACCTAAAAATAGTGGTATAATGGAAAAAGGATTACTTGCTTCAAGGAATATAAATTCGGATTGTAGGATAAAGCATTTTCACGTGAAATTCCATTTTTCATAGAAATACCCTTAAAAATATGTTCCCGCAATGTCGTCTCAGCACGAGTTCATTCATTCAAACAGAATGTTGTGAATCATTGGTGTCGTACATTAAAAAGCTACAATTTTTTTTTGGAATGGATACTTCGGTAATCCGGCAACTGTTTCACCAACAGCATAAAGCAATGTTTACTCGTTTTATTTAAAATTGCACTATATCATTTACCTCTACAAAATTCATACCATAGAAGCAACCCCATATTTCAAAAATTCATCCCATAAAGATTTAAAATCCTGCAAAATAAATAACACAAGATTCTCCTCAAAACAGACAAAGGAACAATACATTAAGATAAAATAAAACGAAATCTTTCTTCAAACTTTGGAACTTTTTTATAGAAATCGTAAATCATGCTTGTCGTGTATTAAACGTCCGTGTATTTCTTTTCCATTGAATAATATTTTAATAATTAAACAATTACTTCGACGTCCAATGCAATAGTACATTTGAAACCATATTATACTGTTTATCTATAAACTTACAAAAACCTTCCACGAACTTATTAATCCGCGAAAATCTTATTAAATTGAGCTTCATAAAATCTTAAGAAACAAAGAACCATGTAAACCAAAATCCACATTCAATATACTAAACATCCTGAAAAAGTTATTAACTATCAAGAGTTAGATATTAAAACAGTAAAATAAATGTTGAAAGCCTTAAATGTAGTATATATATTTTTACGTAAAATCCACGTTGAATTCGGTTTCAAGAATTTAAAAAATCGGTCACCCCGTATAACAATCTTAAAAAAGAAAAGACAAGACAAAATCTACTCAAACTACTGTGAAAAACAAGAACGTGGAAAAAAACGTAGCAACGATAGTCAGTCGCTGACGTAATCGCGTTTAGACGGCCACGAACGCGATTCGAGTTGTTTCCGTGTTCCCGTGAAACACGTGTTCCTTTGATTCCATTGCACGTGTTACCACCGTATTCCACCCTCGCATCGACGCTGTGTGCTCTAAGATTCAGCCATACACATACAGAAAGTTGTACACTATGTATATGCGCATACAGTCTTATCCAAAAATGTTAGCTCCTTTGCAGAAAATAAGATAACTGCATTGCGTATCTGTAAAAAGCTCGAAAGCATAAAATTGTACGAAATGCGTATAATACGAAAAAATACGTGCAATATCCAAGTATAGTGTTTTTTATAATACTTGGTATATAAAGCGATTCTCCATCGAGATTTTACATTTTTTTAATTATATTCTCAATGATACGAATTTTATATCCGAGAGATTCACGCGAAACTCAGAAAATCGTAAAAAAATGGACCTAATGGGAGTATACGTGTGCTGAGTGGAAAACGGACTGGAAACCTTTGTATTTGTATGCTCCGCGTACACGAACTGAGGGCAGACAGAGAAGCAGCCTGTTCTGGATCGCTGGATCGTTGGATCGCCTGCTCGCCAAAGGATAATCAATCGCATTGCTGTCTCTTCGCTCGATCACTCCTCCTCTGTTCATGCTCTGTGTTACTGTTTCTCTGTCCTATTCCTTCAGCGAAACGAGCCACCGCCGTGCATCGATGCGGCCGTTAATTGTTACTCCATGTCCCTGGTTATCGATTTCCTGAGTTTCCCTGGTCCAAAGTTACGTTGCTCGCATAATTATAACAGTACTTTGTGATCGATCTTACATACCACGTCGTGTAACTGGTATTATATATACAGTGGCTGACAGAACTATTCGAACCCAGAAGTATTAGCAGTGAAAATTTGTACAGATACTGCTAAAAATTTCAGATCAGCAAGGTTTTGGATGCTTCCTTTAAGAAAGAAAATAAGGATGATAAATAGACGTCACATGGCAATTTATTATGTATCAATACGTATATACCAAGTTACACCTAATAGGAAGTGAAAGTTAGATACTTGGAGAATGGTGAATGTATAAATAAGGAAATGTTCACTGGTAAGGTCGATTAATCGTATTATGAAAAATTCTATTTGTACTTTTTCCTGCAATTTAACACTTTAAAATATATTCTCTGTACTTTAAATCGCTATAAACATCGAACGACTTACACAACTTTTTTAACTAAATTAAGTTTCATTTAATACAAAAACCTTTTCTATTTACGTATTCGCCTCTATATAACAACATGAATTATTACGATACGTGGAGAAATATAAATTCCACAATAGCCAGCACATATACACGCTAAATATCATACGCTAAAGTAATCGTTCAAATCTTCACCGACTCATTCGTCACTGTCCATTTATGTAAGCATTCTTTCCACTCTTTACGAGTAGTTTGTTAAGCGGTAGCATTTGACGATCATCGATGTGTCTCTTTTGCTTTTCAATCTTCCATCTCCGAGTGTCTATACCGTCGAATATGCGTGCTACAACTTCGTAAATCACGTTAAGTCGTCTGTCACATAATTTTCGATGCGTGATACGGTATTGAACGATCCGTTTTCACGTAAATTAGGAGACGACGTCGAACACGTTATCAGATGCTTTCACCGCGGATCAGTTCCGACAATACTCGATGAATGGTCGAGGACATGGACGACGAATTCGTGTTACGAAAGAACAGGTTAATATCGGTCAATGTCAAACCTCAGTCGTCAGGCTTTCTCCGCGAGATACTGGAAGACTCGAAAATGCGAGTCTCCTCCATCGAGGTCGTTTCCTATTCTTTTCACTCATAAATCTCCCTCCATGGTCATTGACATAGCGTATTGATTGTTTTCGAAGCGATTCCTGTCGAGAATTTACGCTTGCTTGTTATTATGTATTTTTAATAATAAATTCCACGTAGCGTAATTACATTTTAATGGTCGTGTCCTAATACTTTAATATTTCATATCTCAATGGTCATATTTCGTAGTAATTGTTATTTCAAGAAGTTGAGAAATAAAGTAAATAGTAATGAGAAATTTTAAATAAAGTAAGAAAAACATTGACATTTGTAAAGAAAATTTTGTTTAAATAAAGAAATACGCCAAAAATTTTTATATCTTTGAAATACAAAATTCAGAGGTAACACGTACATGTGATTTAGAATTTTATTTAATATAATATTATAAATGATAAAATATCTGCTTGATTTCCTTGACTCTGCATTTCAAACATATTTTATTTCTTTGCTAGTACTTTAACGATGCTACAAATCAAATTCAACGATTGCGAAACTTTCGAGCTGTAAGTTATTGCGACAAGCATTAGACGAGGGACTCAAACGCCTGGTAGCAGAGATTCACTTCCGGCGTGCGGTCGGGCGTCGAAATCTCCGTATAGAGGATGTTCGTTTCTATTTGTTTCTATTCGTTTCTATTTGTTGTAATAAATTAATGTTTCACTTCTTGACAAATTCCACTTCGAATATGATAAATATAATATGTAGCTTAATTTTATTTATTATTTTTAATTTATCATTATAGAAGCTACTAAATACGATAAATAATTTACAGAAATTTCTTCTCTGCTTACTTTTCACAATCTCTCAAACAATTTATTACAACATACACGTAACTGACGACATAAATACTTCGATTTAGCATTTTAAATATAATTTTTCAACATAATCGAGAAACGAAAATAATGCCAAATATCCAAATATACGACTTAACCAAGTTAAATTCGATGAAGTAAGGAAAATGTCGCCCTATCGACGATTAATTTACCATCGAAATCGATATAATCCCTGATTAATTCTCGGCGTCGCTTTTTACGATTCGCGTGAAAGTCTCAACCGAGTCCACGAAGAGTCATACTCGAGAGAAAATAAAAATGACCCCCATTCGAGGGACCAGTTTACGTGTTTTCTCGAGCATTCGAAACGAACCACGTGAAACAGGAGAAACCAGTCTCTGTATTATGTTCGAATTAACGGGCTTTTGATTGATCATGGAGTCATTAATCGGTCGTAGAAACAGGTAATACATCTACGTTTTTCAACGAGTTAAACATTCTACATGCTCTCGATTTTTTTTTCTTTTTACGAAGATAGTACTCGTTCTTAGTGTTGAAGTCGAAACAGAGTTCGTTCATGTGAAATTCTTTTGATGTTTCAATGCTCAACTGGAATCTTTCTTATGGAGAATTTTTAACGCGTTTGTGAAAGTAGTTTTATTTCAATTAACGAATATATCAATATCAATTAATTCACGTATATAGATTGTGTAATTAATGCAACGCAACGTATTAAGATGTAATACGTGTAATTGATATAGCATGAATAATCATGCGCTATAATACGAAATATACGAATCTCAACGTTTCTTTATTTGTTTTAAAAATATGTATATTTTTTATCGTATAGATTTAAACGAAACTTCGTGAAATAACAATTTAATAAAAGTAGTTTAATAGGACAATTAAAATAAGGTATCGATACTACGACATAAAAAATATCTTTAGACTCATTGAAATTTCTTCGATATCTCTTATGCAATTTGTAATTCTTTTTTTGTCTTCCTTTTTGCACTGAAGCGGAACCGAAAAGTAAGTGAGAAATAATCTTAACTATATCGTTCTATAACTTTCTGTGTCCTAACTTCGTTATCGACACTTCCGAAATTCAAAATTCCCAGATTCCTATCACACAATCGCACTTCTATTATTAGCGAAAAATTGATAAATTATGACGGTAACAAACTACCTAGAAGTAAATTTATATAAATTACAAGCTATTTAACTTATTAATTTAATTATAACTTAGAATTGTAAAACGGATACTTGATATTATTAATCACCAAGTTACTGCGCATATTTCGCTCATGATCATCGTTTTCCTTCGCGCGATAGTACGTAATTTTCTTTTGAAGACGAATTGTATATTTACCTATCCTCGAATATTGCGATTTTATCCATCGATGGTCATCGATCGGCTAGATCTTTCGACCACCGTAGGGAAGCGAGAATATAGCGAGCTCGTTGAATCGAGAAATTTTCAGCCGCGTTGCGCCGGTCGCCGCGAAATATTATCGACGTCTGTTGCCCGCGGGCCTACCGCGTCATTGGTTGCCGAAAATTAACATGCGAACGAGCCAGGAAATATCGGACGAATTAAAAAACCGAGCGAAATGGGCGAAAAAAGGAGAGAGAATACGAGTTCGACGGGGATTGGAGAGAAAGTTCATTCGAAATAAAAAAAAAAAAAGAAAAGAAAAAAATATATGGGTGGAAAAAAATAAATATCGAAGGAGCTCCAGGCGACCTCTCCCCTTCCATCTGTATACTCGTACAACCTCCACAACCCCTTCGTTGTATCCGTGTTTTTCTCACTCACCCTGTGCAACCCTTTGCCGTTTATCTCTGTTCCGCCCTCCTCGAAATCCTGTCGATCATCCGCACCTTTTGGCAAGCGTGCAACAACTGGTTGCGCGACAGGGAGATGTGCAACTCGGAAAATAGAGCCGCGTTTAGGCTGCTGGAATACAGCTTTGTGCGCGGGGTTGTGGACTCGTGTGCAACAGGCAAGAGCTGATACTCGCGCGGCGAAGTTAAAGTTGAAAAGTTACAGGGGTGAATCGGATGGTTGTAGTTTATCGTGATCGAATGATTTATTCATTGCTGTTTTCATTATATTTCTTTTCTTTTCTTTCTTTTCGTGGCTTTGTTAGCGTTTTTAGAAGTTTTGTTCCATAATGTTTTTTCCGATGTTTTGTAATTTTGTTTTTTTATTATTCTTATTTATTGTCGTCTACGTCGTGTTTTAATTTGATTTACGTTTCTATATTTCTTTATCCTTCTATTTCTTTGTTTATCTCTGTTTATCTCTGTTTTTATCTGTTAAGTGAATATTTTGGATATGTTGAATAGATTGTAGATCGTTTTCGTAGATTTAATGTTACATTTACGCTTTCTATATTATTTTCATTCGCCATTCTCTGTGCTACGTTTTACTTTCGTTTAATTTGGCAAGTTCTTCTACGGATGTTCCCCTTTCTGTCTTTTTTACTTTGTTTCAAATGTTTCCGTTTCTAACGATCTTATTTTTTTTTCTTTGTTTCAGGTAAGACATGAACTCTTCTCCTCCAATATCAGCCTGGTGAGTCTAAAGGCAACGAAGTCTAACAGTGAGTCGAAAATAGACTTTCCTTTCCGCTATTATTCTTTTTTATTATGGAACAACATAATAATTCCTGAGAAATTCTATAAAAGAACGATAGTACGATTAATCTTAGATGTTCCATAAATGAAATTTGAATTTTATCGAAAAGGGCAAGGAATTAATTTACGTAGTTAATAAATCAAGGTTTACTAAAAATACTTATACAACATATATCACTTTAATCTCGTTATTTCATTCCTTAAGTAACACTTACGTAACACTTCACGCTTAATAATTACAATTATTTGTAAAATACTTTGCACGCTAACGAAACATTACTTTATGCGTAAAAATCATTTAATAACGAATATACTCGTAGCATCAAATTCTTCAGATATCTTTGAACAAATGCATTTTAATGCGTTTAATCCAAAATTGCATTCGGAACACAGTGACGTAACCGACATGTGGCAATGTGGCATAATAAGCGGTTAAATACTGTTAACAATCCACCAACAGAAAATTGTATCCTCAACCACGTAACGATCACTTTTACTGGCCTGTGTTGGCGCACAAACTCGGCATACAAACCTATTAATTCCAGTGGACTGTCATTCGTGATGTATTAGCGTGTAAACTCATATTAATTCGAGCATTTCCTCATTACGAAATCGTTACGACCCACGGTTTTTTCCTTTTCGTGCTATGCATCTAGACTTTCACCCATACACAAATCATGATCAACCCTTTGCAACGAAAAATTATAAATTCGTTTTATCAAATTTAAAAAAAAAGTTATCGATGAATCGTTGGATTCGAGATTGCAACAAGTATTGTACCGATAATGATATCGTGATAATCATACTTTGTTATACTTCTTCTTTTTTTATTACTTATCGTAATCTTTACAGAAAAGTTAGATTGTTTTTACGAGCTTTGTACACCCGTAAAAACTATTCGAAGAAATTGATTATCGGAAAGGAGGAAAAGTTTGTGAACGAAAGCGTCGTGAAGTTACGAATGACAAAAGATTTACCTACAGTTACGTCTTTGTTAAATTCACTCGGAGCTTTTCCAATAATATGTTATAAGAATGCATTTAACTCGATACTTTGTACGTACCGGTAATGTATCAACAATTTTATTAAAAATTGCATACAATTTCAAATTTATGATCTACGCCAAATATGAAAAGCTTCGTTGAACGTAGGTGTGCCAACACTTTTAAGCGGGAATGTACGAGCAAAGTTTTCATTATTTAGTCGACAAGGGCTCATACCAACCACGTTACGCCGCCATTATCTGCATTTTCCCTTGCGTCACCCCATGTCTGCCTGCCGTGTTTCACTCAAAACAATCGTTCCTGGATCTCCCTCTTTCTCGCGAACACTTTTTCCCTCTCATATTTATGTTTTCTTAGCTATTAATTCCTGAGATTAATTCCTGCATTTTAACTTGCTACTTCTGGTTCGTTGGAGCATCGAATAAAGGAATTTACGATTATCGTTTTTGGTTAGTTTATACTGTGAAATCAACCCCTGTCGAAATTTCCAACGCTGTGGCTCAGTTTTATATTTGGAAAGTTCTTCGATTGTGTACGATTGCTTTTTTAATATGACGTTTCCTCGTTTCTCTAATTTGATAGCTGAATTTTCGAAGAGAGGAAGAGGGAAGCTTGGAATAATTCGGCCAATTTGGGCTGCATTGCTTATTAAAATTGTCGCCTGGAAATCCGATTTTCATATCGAGAATTTCTTCAATATTTTTTCACATAATAATTCCTCCAAGTTTCGTTATTCCATATTTATTATTTATTTTATTTTATTTAGTTTCGTTATTCCATTATTGAAATTCACTGTTTCTGTCCACAATATTTTAGATATTCAATTATTTCCCGTAAATACTTCCCTTGCTATTCGCTGCACAAAAATCCACCAAACTCAACGAAACCTGCATCAAAACCATATATACACCCTCCACTTGCAAAACCTGCAAATCAAATGCGTTCTTACCTCGAAGCACCCAATCGACACCAGAGCTAGCCAGTCGCGAGCACGCCTTTTTATCCTTCCGTGATGACCGAAGCCGCGAAAAATGGAAAAGCACGGGAATACAGCCCCGTGGGAAAAAGATAGAGAGAGATAGTTCTGCTCGCCAGCGAATTATTTTCGTTCGCATAAACAAAGTCACGACTTGAAAGGGGAGTTTAAATTGTTCGCTAGTTTTACGTGCCCGCGGCTCTCTGTGCCACCCCACCTTTCTCCACCCCTTTTTCACCCAACCAGGCCCAGTCTATCTTGCTCCCACCGTTTCGTCCAACCGATCTGTTCATCCTCGTCGCTCTCACCGCGCGAGACTAGCATCCCGGCGTTGTTACCGGTGCTGTTGCCGCTGTCCATCAGGAAAGATCCCGGGATACGAGCCTGCGCTTGAAGCCCATTGATTAACCGTTGTCTGCTGCATGTTGCGAGCGCTCGTAGCGAGTAACAGACGGAGAGGGTTGGACCAGCTGGACCAACAAGCAGAAGAGGACAGAGGATGCACGCGGATAGATGGCGGGAGGAAGAGAGAGGAAACGAGTGGTGACCACGAGCAACGTTTATGAAAACTTTCTGCATCGACTGCACCACAGCCACGAATAAAATAACGCCGTGGATTATTCCAACCCTCTACCCAGGCCACTTCCCTCCGAACAACCCCAGTCAGCGGATGAACGGATCCTTCCTTCCTTCTGGCGAGCTGAGTGTTGTGGCCCAGGCTTACAGTAGGAGTCAAGTACTGTACAGGCTGATTCACAAATACAACGCTTCAGGGGGTAAACGTATACTTCGAACTGAATAAAACGCACGTATTTTATATGGATATCGGTGTACGAGTTAAGGATAATTAAAGAAAATGTTCTAAGTGTAGAGAGTATTGAATAATTAAGAGATAAATAAGAGATTATGATCGATGTCTTGCAGTTGTATTAGGTTGATCTTCATTTAGGATTGGTATATAGTAGGTCGTAGTCTAAGGTATTATTTATTTATAAGAATTAGTATTGATACAAGCGAAGTAGGCAAACTGTATCTTGGAATTTAAAGTTGTTATCAAATAGTTGAACATTTTTTTATAATTTGCTGATATAAATATATAACGTGTTAGTTGACGTCTTACAAGTGTAGACTCATTAGGTTCCGTTTCATTTTAGAATCTTAGTTAAGTAATTTAACGTTCTTTTGCAATGAGAGGGTATATATAGTGAGCTAAATATTATGTGTAGTAAAATGTATAACATTAAATTATCTCATAACGGATATGCTTGATGGCTTGATGTCGTATTAAAATATCGATCTTGATTAAGAGAACTGTGCTCATAAAACTAGTAACAAATAATAACAATGCGTAAAATATATTACAATCAACTTATACGTGGTGAACAGGATACAGTTGTTTGATATATTTGTTTCAATATGAATTAAAGTGTTAAGAAGATATGGCTCATTATTTAAACTAACGTGTAATACTAATCAGACTAATATGTAGTAAATCCTTCTTGAATTATAAGATAGGTATACTTACGTGTATTAGGAAACTTCATTCGACTTTTGAAATTATCACGTCAGAATATGTAAAATGTAAATTAAGTGAGACTATGAATTATTGCTTTAACTGGTACGGAAGTGGAAAGTCTGATGTCTATATTGTTGCTTCCAACTACAACGAGTCTAGTGCACGAGTTGTTTATGCAGAGGTCAGTGACTGTTTAATGCATCTTCGTGATTCGACCAACGCTTGTTAGAGTATTCTTCGCCTCGAAGACGACTCTTGAGTGTTGCGTTGCATGGTGGAGCCAGTGGAAAGTGGAGCTGACGAGTTGAAGTGAGTTGATTGTAATGATCATCCTATTAGCGACCAGCTTTGTACGTGGTAGGTCCGTAGAAATTTTCTGGTTTCTTATATTCTGATTTATACACGTGGTATACAGGTTTCTGCTTTCTTATGTCCTGATTCTGGTCGCGTTTAATGAAAATTGTCTGTCTTTTGTAGAGAAACAGAGTAATTTAAATTTTTTATCTTGTAAATCGTTTTAGAAAAGTGGAATAAGTGTAATTTGCATTTGCATTTCCAGACGTTTTTATTAAAATATAGAGTAACTATATATTGTTTGAAATATATGTCTTCATTGTTTCTTCTACTCTTTTTAAATGTCAGAATAACAAAGTAAAATTTTACTGGCAGATTCGGATACTAAAATAGTAGATTATGTGATGTCATGTTTATTATGTATTTGAATATTGTGATAAACATAAAACGGAAATGGAACGCTTAAAATTCATTCGTGTTTCATTCGAAAATTAACATTCAACTTTTGTAGATAAATATCACGATCAATACGGCTATACAATATCATTGGGAAAAAATAGCTGTTACTTTATTCTTTCGAACGATCATAAACAGTAGCAAAAATTAACGCGTTCGGCAATCGAAGTTTTCATTGGTTTAATCGGGAAGGTTTTGTATCTATTTGTCTTATCTCAAGCCGGAACTTCAAAAATTCAATTTATAAGCAAAGATCTCGTCGACGATAAATTTCAACTGTGTGTAAGAAGAGATCGAAATCTTCAATCATCGAGGTAGCTAATTAGGGCAAAGGGACGAAGTTCGGGAAATTAAGCAAAACCTAGCAAAGAGAAAGAAGCCTGGTTCTACTAGTTAAATTCTCAAAGTTTTAATTCGCTACAAATTTTATTAATTCATTTCAAATACAAATACATAGCTATTCTCATGTAACTGTAATTCACATAGTAATACTAGCATAAGTGACTAAATTTCTATTTTTATGACGAGGATAAAGAAGAAGAGTAGTAAATTCGTATATTCGACGACGCTCAACATCATTTAAAATCCTAGACAGCCAATATGTGAGTCGTATCATAAAATACATCACAAAGCACTGCGTGTGATTTTTATTGTGGATTTTTAGCACCAACATTGAATTAAAATTACATATATGTAACAGTATTTACATATAAATTAATTTTCCTGCAAGTATAGAGTTTTCCATATCATTTAGTAGTATGTACATACTTTCATATGACTGTTTACAAAAATTTGATACTATGAAAATGAAATACAGAATCTCACTAAATCATGAAAGATAATAGTATGTGTAAATACTTTCCATATTTTTAATATCTGTATTTTCTTTACCTTATTAGAAATATTTTTCATATACGCGAAACATTATAAATTCCATACAATTAGCTGCTATTAGAGTAAGATTGGAGAATTCTATTCTAAACAATAGAGAAACACCATAAAGGGAAGGAAAAGCTGATGATACAAATCATCCACTTCGCGGATTTCTTTCGTGCGCGTCGGTAGCTGCGTATTGGCAGGATCACGATCTCGTGGCCCAACTATACAATCGGTAACGAAGCCAGCAAGGACACCGGAGTATCTTTCGCGCCTGTTCACCTCGGGAAAGTTAAGGCCGGCATCGCAGTCTGCCGGTCTCACCGACAACTAAAGAGAATTACTTTCGAACTCTCGTAGACCGATAAAACAGGCCCTCTCGTTCGGCGTGCACGCCAGCCTGCCGAACCTAAAAACTTTCCGCGCTCGTAAATGAGCCGGCCTGTCGGAGCCAGCGAGTTTTATGAGCCATTTGCATCCGGCTTTAAAAGTGCCGCGAGTCCTGCAATTAAAGGCGCGCCCGCTGCATCCTGGATCCACGTCCTGGTATTCGACCCTCAGCGTTTTTTGACGCTCACCCCCTTTCGCTCGCCGCTTTCCACAATTTCAGACTTTACGCTCTCCCCCGCCTCTGGAAAAACCACTCGCGCATGGAACGACCGAATGGAACCCTCTTGCGGATCCTGGAGACAGGATCGCCTCTCTTTTAGTTCTCTTCCTTCGTACTTGCCTTCTTTAGCTCTCTTTCGAGACGAGTCGATGCTACTTTATTGTCTTGGTTTGATGAGGTTAGGTTCGTATCATAGAATGGTCAGAAACGGGGACGAAGGAGGTGGTTTGTGTGAGTTGATCATTGCTTGGGTCTTGGTGGAGCAGCGTTGGATCGAACAGAAGCAAAGAACGGTTAGAAGAGTCGAGTTTTGTGCAGGACGAAGAACAGAGAATTATTTTTCTCAAACAGGAACAATATTCTTTTAGCGTACAATTACTTTCTAAGCCTCAAAGACAGTCTCACAGTAAGAGATCTTAAGGGATACGTGAAAGTATCAAACGACACCGTATACAATCTTCAAACTGATGATACTGATTAAAAGATGTATCTCGTAATGAATATATTAATTAACGCCACATGGGACCTTCAAGCTCGTGATCTGTGAGCCCTGAGCCTGTAACAAACGCTAAACCGGTTGATGAATCCAAATAGAAGAAAGAGACAGAGTGTCAGGCGAAATTTTTAATCATTCGAAAGTCGTTGCAAGCTACATCCGCAAATATTCTTGCATAATCTTCGAGCCTATTCACCTACGATCTTCTTACGATTCTTATAAAACAAAGAGATTCGCGCGTGCGCAAATGGAAACAGAAGCGACGGAAATAAAAATGAGCGAAGCATATCAACGGGGCTGGCTAGGGTAAAAATGCCAGACGAGATTGGATTCTTAAAAGTGGCTCCTGCGAGCCCCACCTGATTACCAGTTTCGTTGATGGATTCTTAGGCCAACCCTCTGCCCTCTTGCGCTCGACAGTTTCGCCAATCCACGTCCGCCAAATCTGCGACAATCGTCGTTCCTCGCTGTGTGCTACTGCTCTGATTTTATGACCATTTTGGATAAACGATCCTGGTATTTGTGTGCGCATAATATTGGCAGATCGGTTGGCCTCATGGACCAATCGCAGTTCTATACGCACCTGAGCTACCCCAATCGTAGATACTTTACGATCGCTTGGAAATCGGGATGACTTTCTTGGGAATGTTGTCCCCTGTATCAGCGTAACGAAGGCTAGGTTTGGTTTACATAGCTGAAATTGATGTATCGTGACGATGAATTATTGTGATGGAAATCGTTCGAGGATTATAAAGACGAGTTTCCTTGGATATTATTGGTGAATCAAAGCAGGCCCAAATAATTAACGCGTTTTCTAATATAATTTTTCAAACAGAAGAAGATGTATACAGTCTCAGAAAATCTTCGGTTTTTAGTAGGACGTTGATATTTGACGTGGATTATGAATTTCAAATTACAGGCAATTTTCAGTAGAATTGATAATAGGTGTAAGAGGCGCAACACGTATGTTGTTTTCATCGTATAAATACTGGTAGTTCTGATATTAATAAGAATATATCTTGTTGCTGATCATGATTGCTGTTCTGTTATCGAAAATGTACAATAACCGCTTGATCAACCGTCACAGAAATAATTGAAAACACTAGAACAACGGAACAAAAGATATAACAGGAAGATATATCACTATAATACGTGAGCGTGGATAGTCCGGCGCAATGGAACGCGTCGTCTTCGTTGAATTCTCGGAAATGAAACTACAAAGAGTCAGTTTTATTTCAGCCCCAGTTGCGTTTGACACGGAGCGGAAATGTAGGATATTTATCTCGCTGGTAAATAATATGTTCCGTATACTCGTTGGCGAATTTTCGCGATTCAAATCAGCATAATTTCAACGCGTCCAGCGCATCCATGTATTTAATTAGCAGCAAAAAGTGGTCGATCGATGAAACGACGTCAAAGTAACAGGAAAATTATTAAAAATCGAGGGACACTACGCGCGCGATTGCACGGTCCATCCCCTGCTGTTCCATCCCCTCGAATTTCCGGCTATTCGGATTGTCAAATGAGCCGGAAGCTGCGAACCGCCCAATAATTCGCGCGTCTCGCACTCTGCATCATTTCAAACGCGTTGCAGACTTAAGTCTCTTTTCAAATATTCTCTCGCCGAAACCAATTTTTCTTTTTCTCGATTTTTATACGTTTATGAAAAACTTGAAACTGTAAAAATACACAGAATGCATATAATACAAAAAGATATACAAGATGTACAAAGTATGACACTCGAACGAAACAAATCTCTGCTTAGATTCTATTTCTTCAAGGAGCATTCAGACGATCCATGTTATCGTCAATATTATTTTCAATATTTATGCTTCTCAACATTATATTGGCAATATACGTATATTGATCGCTTAGAGTTTAAAAGGTCTCTTACATACGTTACATAATCTTGAGAATCTTAAATATTGTTAATAATGTCCGAAAGCTCATCTAGATACGTTTGATAAAAATTTCAATTTACATAAACCTTCGCATTCTAAGGGGTGAAATTTCGTTGATTTTCTGATTTTGTTACTCGCTTCGCTGGAAATTCTACACTGGCAGAATATTTCTCTGTTAATTTTTCACAGTCAGTATTTAGCTCGTTCTTTGAATTAAGAACAATAAGAAGCAGAGGTTCAAACTTCGTTTGTTCATTCCTTACTTTACCCTCGTCTGTCTTTACCACCTTTCTTTTTTAAAGTTCGAATCCTTTATTCCTTCTTTGTGATCAGTTTTCTTCGCTGGTGTATCGAAAGGCGATGGAGAAGATAAAATTCTAGCGTTAGGAGAAAGACAGATTTCACGAGTTTAATGGACGTTCGTTATTTTTTTCCAGGATGGCGCGTGCCAACCGGGGGAATCGCGCAATTTTCAACAAAAGCAACTTTTAATTATTCAGCAATTTTCTTCGTTAACTGTTCCTCATTAGCGAATGGCTACTAAAGGGCGGTCATCCCCCTCTTCTCTAGCCCCGCATCTCTTTCTCTCTCATTAAAGATACATTTCATCGAGAACTTTTGAAACTAATTCACTTTAATTTCGCGTAAGGTCTATCGTTCCATTATATTAAAGTGCCGAGTTTCGTTGCGTTGGTAACCGGCTGGCAAAATTGTTGGCAATCGATGCAAACAATTTTCGACTTTTTTATTGTTGGGACGTTGCATTCTTCCAGAAGTTTAGCGATCAATATCACCGGAGCAATACAGACCGATATTTTCTGGTATTCTAATTGCAATTCTTACAATTTTTAATCCCAATCGTTATGATTTTAATTGCGATTGTAGTCATCGTGTTTCTTTTTAAATTGTAAACACGTGTAATCTGAATAATTTTTCTTCAAACACTACTGTTCTTTTTTCTTATTTGAAACAGTAGAGCGAACGTCGTGAATCTCTAAACTTCAATTTGAGTAGAATTCTTGAAAAACATATTTCTTGCGTCGATCGTACAAATATATGAGAAATGAAACTAATCTTTCAGTTTATACTCAAATTATACCGAAATAGAAGAACTCAATAATCATCATTGTTATTGTAATTTAAAAATTCTCTTCGACGAGTACTTAATAGAACATATATGTATAAATTGTTAAGACGTTAAATAGAATATTATAAATATTAATACGTATTGGATGAAATATTATAAATATTAATAGACATGGAATAAAATATTATAACAAGAAATTTATATCCGTGTACAAGATATGTGTTCGAACATTTTCGTGAGTCAATGTAGATCTTTTTAGGGATGAGAAATCTTAGAGTGCAAAAGTATAACGTCAGAGGATAACGACAAGAGTAAAAGTTTGATTAAATGCGTAACACGAAAAGTGTAATCAAGTATACGGTAATTTGTCGCTCGTACCATAATGAAAGATCATTCGAAACACGTCGAAAGCGATACGTGCCCAGACTCGCGGCTACGCCATAAATTAAAACGAGAGAGTTCGATGAGTTGATCATACGTCGCTTACATCAAAGGTTTCCAGCCATGTGAGGAAAATAAGGACGCGTATCTTAATCAGGTTTGTCTAATTCGGAAGAACGTGTCTTGCAATTCGTGTCACTCGTTACTCGCTGGGACCTTTTTTCCTTCTTCTTTCCTAACACTCGTAGCATTTATGCTTAGATGTACTTGCACCCTAAATACACGTGTATACTTTTGAATTAAAATGAATTATTTAGTGTAACGTGGCTAATTTTATTGAACTACAATGTGTAATTTGGTCTACGATGAAGGGTATTAATTATCGTTGCTGAGTTTGTTATTTCTGGTTGTTTGACCAAAATAAAATTTAAAATACAAAATGCAAAGAATAATTTAAAATGCAATTTGGCCAAAGGAAGTTTTCTCATGAGAACATTATTAGTATCCTCGAAATTAGAACAAAAGAGACAAAATCTTCGTAGTATTAAAGCAAGAAAAGCAAAATACATACAATGTATCTGTTGAAAAGTTGTTCGACAGATAATTAATTTCACTAAAACAGGATCTCGTTTGCGAAAAGTCATAATTTAAACTGGATTCTTCCATTTCAATATTCGATTGGGACACCTGGAAAATATAATACGCTAATCATGCTCACGCATACAGTTTATTTCCAGAATTCTTAATTATGTTTACATTTCCTGTCAGATTATTTCGTTACAGTCGCAATGATTCGTTTGCTTAACTATATAGCACGGTATACACAGTCCTTGTCGCATGGCTACTTATCAGTTCGACTAAATCCTATTTATATTATATACACAGAAAATATTTTTTCATTGGGTGGTGCACGCGATGTCGCAAGAAAAAAGAATGTGTTTTTCTCCTCTCCATTTTTTTTAATTATAAAAATCACGAAAGATCTGTCTAAAAAAAAAAAAACTATAAATTAATACGTACTTGCAGCTTTAGCAGCCATTTCAATAATGCCCCGATTTTATCGAAAAATAAATTCGATTTAAGTAATAACCTGATAATGTGTTATACGGCAATCTCTGCCCTCCAGTTTTATATCTACATACTCGTTTCTGTGTTGCTTTTTTATAAAAAATATTCAGACTGATAATAATTTTTATCCGTTTCATGGTTCACTGCGTTAGGTTTGATTCAGTTAGTGGTAGAAAAAGAAAGTTAAGTAAATAAATGTACCTGCTCGATCGTTTCTAGTCGAGAAATTCTAGTCATCTTAAATTTAATTTTTATAAACTCATTACCAGACTACCGATTTTTATGCATTTGACTATAGGAAATTTAAAACTACAAAAATATACATAATGCAAAAGTATACAAAATATCGAAGGTACAGTACGTAACATAATATTCAGTGGCTGAAATAAATTTTCACTCAGATTCAGATATTCAGATAAAATATGAATTTGCATAAAACTCTGCAGTCTGCTCGTTGCTGTTTTCTTCCCCTTTCGTTGTACCAATGTAACCAACTTTTTTTCAAAATCTTTATTTCGTACGATAAATGTAAATCAATGTAAGCTGAAATTTGCACAAGAATTTTCCCTATGCGTATGTACTTATTACCGTACATACAGATACAAACTGTTCTTCTTTTCTTCGCAAATAAGTTCAAACTTTTTCATAAACAAACTATTTCGTCATGATCATCGTCTCTCTAAAAAGAGAGATCAGCATGATCGTTAATATCGTCTCGCTATTACAATAAGCCAGACACAAGAACGATCGATCGGAGTCGAAACGACGGAGTCAATGAAACGAGAAATGCGTGACGATGGTTTTCAGGAGACAAACCGTGGACACAAACGAACGACACGTTATTATTAATTGTCAGCAAACTTGCTGTTGTCGTATTTCGTTCGGTTCGCGGTGCGTGCACAATTCTATTAGCGGATATCGATTCTTGAAAGCGTTGACTTTTGGCCATACCGCCGCGCGAACAATGTTGCTTCGCCTTTGTTCCTTTTCTCTCTTTTTTTACTCATTCTTTCCGCCGTCTATCAGTAGCCTATTGTGATTTAAGTGCATCGCTGATGAAACGTCATGATCGACGATTGACAGACAATCATGGTAAATTAACTGTTTGTCTCGTAACGATATATTCTATTTTCTTTCTTCTTCTTTTTTTTCTTTTCCAGCTTCGATTAGTTCGGTTAATTCATCGTGGAGAAGCGAGGCACTCAGAAGCTAAAGTAATTAACTGTAATTTTTGGAAATTCGTTAATTTTGGTACTACAATATTTTGCATTGGTATCGGACCTTTTAGAAATCATACGATATCGTGTGGAATATATCGAAGAATTATTTATTAAGAAAATTTATTATACGTACACTTTTATTCGTAATTTTCGTTTGTAATGTTAGAACATTTACAGGCGAATTTACAGTTCTTCTTGTATTAATTTCTGGGGTCTATAATATTGGACGCTTTAACAATTCTCTAATACATGAAAAACTATCATTCTTGCAAATTCGACGAACGTAGACGATCAGGAGACAGAGCTCCATGAAACTTATTCTCTTCGATCATTTATTGAGACTTGTACAACTCGACAATTCTTTCATAAAGGAGTTAACACTTTTGAAACTATAATTTTTCCTGCAAACTCATAGACTAAAAAATCGCCAGAGATCTAGCGAAAGAGGATAAAGAAACAAACGTTCGTAAAAACTACCTTTTTCAATTTCAATTTTTCAATAACCTGCGTTACTCAATAATCATTATAAATCAAAAAGTTCATAGAAAAAGGAAGCATAACTTTTCCAAAGCAAAGTCGATTCCCCGGAAAAGTGACTATGAATCAAACGAGGATGAGTGGAAAAACAAGAGGATCAAAAAATACCTCTGTGAAAACCATCCCCTTTGACCATATCGCAGCCCTGTGTTTGCTTGTTCGGTAGCGTTTTCACGATGACGCAGAGCCGCGACGAGTTGTTTGCCGTGGCACAACAATTTCCCGGGTCCATTATCGCGCGTATAATCGCGATCGTTCCACGTGTAATCGCAATTGTTGCACGTATGACCGATCGTCAATTGGTTCGTTGCTAAGCGAAGCGTCAGGCCTTGGGGCGAACGCGATGCAATTACGCAGTAGCCGCGCACGATTGTAAGACATAAGCTGATCGAATGGATGCGCGCGCGTGGTTCGTTGTTTAAGCGAATAATCACCATGGATTCGACGGAGTTCACAACTCTGGGGAAACAGTTCGATATAGCCTGATGTTCTTTGTGGGATTTAACAGATTCACTGCCATTACGGTCGCTGGTGATTAACAGATGGAAACTTTCGTATCTATATGTTGAAATCGTACAATACGTAATTATGATTTTATTATACGCTAGCGAATATCGTTTGGAACGGATAGCCATTTGTCAAGAACTAGTTAGAAATAATATAAAAATTTCATCGATACATTTATTTTACACTGCAAATAAAGCGAAGAGAGTGTAATTGAAAAAAATATGAAAAACAATTTCCACATACTTGCGGCAATTTTATTTCATATGATTTTATTATATGCTAGCCAATATCGTTTGGAACGGATAGCCATTTGTTGGGAATTAATTAGAAGTAACTCAAAAATTTCATTGATACGTTCATTTTAAACTATAAACGAAGAAAAACGAATATAATCTCGAGAAATATAGAAAAACAATTGCTACACATCCGGAGCGATGATGTTCCTAAAATTACGACCATCTTTTTCATATTATAAATTTACACGGACCACTGTAAATTCTTTCCTCCGTCAGAGTTGTCCGTTCTCTAACGTTAACAGAAACGGTGAAACACATAAAATGATAAGAAATTCCTAAATCGAGCCGCTAATGCGTCCATGAAGATCAACAATTTCACTGACTATTTAACTCGTCTCTACCAAGTTGTCAAGTTAAAAATTCCAAATCGTGAAAGTCCAGACATCCGTTACCAATCAAAGAACATCTCAGAGCCTATCCACGGTTAAGCACACGTACATAACGAAGTTCTCTGTTTACGATGCGAAGTATCGCGGGGAGTCTCGATCTAAGATGGGTCGAACAGCGCTGTTCGTTGAATCCCCATACAGGTGAGCTCGTCTCGCGTATTATTACCTGGCCGGGGAAAAACTCGACTATCTCCGCCGTAAAGATCGACTAGTGCACTGGCATCGCTCTTTATTTTCATGACGTAGAGAGGACGAAGGAGGGATATACCTCGTCCCAAATGCGATCTCATCAACGATTAAGAACCGCGCCAAGGATTGAAGTGCCATCTTCTTCCGCGTCTAGTTAGTGGCAGGGAAGAAAGATCGCGAGCGGTCGTCCTTCTTCAAGACTTTGCTTTTACTGACGCAGCGATGCTCATCGAGCCTTTCTTTCTTTAATTCTTTCCGTCTTTCGTCGTTTATATTTACGAGTGGAGTACGTTTTGATTTTGTCTCGGGTCGAGTACATCGACTTCGATGGAATTTAGTCCAATAAGAATGTTGCGATTGGAGCTACGGTTTGTCTGCCTTCAGATTGTTCGAGTGAATTTGTACAGAAGGAATGGAATAGTGCGGGTAGTTAGGAGTGTGATTGCGTTTGCACGTGAAGATATTCGAGTTTTGGAAAGGTGGAGTGTTCGACGATGGATTTCTTGAGTTTGAGGAACAGGAACCGCAATTGTCTGAGCGCGTACGTCTGGTTTTATGTCCTCGGTGTTTTTTAAATGGATGCCATTTTTTGTACCAATGACATAGAGTTTGCGTGCACGTCACTCAAAGGATCGTTCCTATTGTTGAAGATAATCCGTTAGATCGAAGCAACCGAACAGATTTCCGAAGCGAACGATTTTACTGATCGACTGATTTGCGATGAAGTTTCACAACTTGTAATATGCTCGTATCCAAGGTCCTTGTTTAAAATCTCGTATACTCTTCTAGGATGGTAGCTTGCAAATCTTAGTTACTACGGGTAGCAATTACTTGACTATTGAGTAGCTTAATTATTACAGTGAAGTAATTTTATCGACTTTTTGTGTAACATATGAAATGTCTTTTATTAATTCTCTTTTTTTGTTTGTTATTTCAGATATCTTTATCGATAAAACTTCATTTATCTGAACGCGTTGAGAACAATCGATGTAACCATAATTCTAAGTGATTATGATTTTTATTCAAATAATACGATTTTATACTCAGGTGTACTAGGAGTTCGAAATTTCGTTCCAACTAAATGGTACGAAATAATTCCATTATAATTCGTTGAATATTACACATGTTACTACATTATCATTAATAACACATATCACGGATTTAATTTATAACTTGAAAATTATCAAATGGTCTTGCTTAATAATTCACATATTAAAACGTGAATCTGCGTGCTATGATCCTACGAAACAGGACCAAAATCGAAATCAGACATCGCGGTATGTCCTGTCGAAATCGTGGCACTTAAACTGTCCATCGTGTCCTCTAGTTTTTAAACAAACTCCGCCCCAATCTTCATCGAACAGCTTATCCTATAAACCAACCTAGTGGCACTTCGAACAAATTCTATCGTATCCTTTTTAATATTACTTCGACTATTCGTCTCTACATTAATTACATTCGCGATTTCTATATCGATATTCTACGCTAACATTCACCGTCATTCACTCATACACAATGTTACATAGGTAGATCAAAAAGAAATACAGGACTGCCTTGTTATAATTGAGAAAATGATGCTACACGACCCGACTTGTACATGTGACAAAGGATCGTTAATTAATAACAAAAATTTGTTTGCTCTATCTGTACGAAAGTGTGAAAGAACGTGCACTTATTCATATATTTTATTTTAGCTCTATGAATACATAGAACTACATGCAACTAATTAACTTCGACGTGAGAACTGGACAGTATCAACTAACGAAGCGACGAAACATATTATTTGACCGCGTTTCGCGTTCAACTGTTCCTTCTTCGATAGTTTTCTGAATTTATACTGAATAGAAAGAAACGATTGCACATACTCATTGTAAGAATGACGCATTTCCAAGTTACGTTCGACTATATTTAGAATAACAGAGGCACACGTACGACTTCGTGCTTCTTCTAAAGAGATTCTGGCCAGAGATTCTAAGAGATTCTAAAGAGATACTAAAGAGATTCAGATAACTGGCCAGATGTGATCTCAAATCCCAATCAACTAACAAGGCATTTCTGTGTATCCACTTCTCCCCAGTTCCAACTATTCGCAAAACGGTCGACACGATCGTCTTATCTACCAAGAAAATACAAGACCATCCCGACAGGTTCTCCGTCAATGAAACAAATCCTTGGAGTAGCCTCTTCTTTCCTTTTTGCCAGACGAATCGATGATGCGACCGATCAGTTGCGTCGGCAATAAACGAGAACGCAGCCTCCGCTTCTTAGCTTCATTTTCGCCTAACGAAGATATTTTCAAGAAGCTCCTTAGTGATGAGTCTATGTGGTCTCGTTGGATTCTCCGTGGGTCTGCCATAAAGACGGCTGTTGATGGCGTACAACTTGGGACTGAGTTCACATCTGACGTTGAACCACCAATCGCAGACGAACACTGCTTGACTGAATTGTGTACCATTTGGGCAAAGAAAGGTCGCCTGGCGGCCGTCTATGTCGCAGTAATGCCACGCTTGGCATCTTGTTTCCACGTCCGCAAAGAAGCCTGGGTATGGCTGGTCGTCGCAGTAGAAATTCGTGTAGGGAACTTTGCCAAGCACTGGATAATCCGTGCCTGCTCGACCTGTAAGTTTACCAGAGAGTTTGGTTAGTTGATGCTTCTTCAATGGGTCGTTGATATTTTTCTTGTTCGATAGAGAGAAGATTAGATGGCTCATTCTATTATTGGGAACGACATGAAAGGAAGTGCAAGAGAACTGGTGAGAGAATGGTTGTAAGATCCATCTTTTAGGATGATTTGTTGAGACGTTCGAGATCTTGTCGTGTCTTAATTGATTTTTTAGGAAAAATTTCTGGTTACTTCTTGAGGAAGGATTGTTTCTAGATTGTTTATAATAACTTGGATAACTTGAATTAAACATATGACATAATTCAGTTTCAATTTGATGTTATAATACAATCAGATCATGTGATCCTTTAGAATTGTACTAAAAAACCATCTCTCCTACAGTTTTACATAATCGCACAGCAATCGTACGCATAGTGGTTCTTCGGGTTTCAGTCAGGGCGGATTTGAAACTGTTTCAAGCCTGAACCAGCGAATTGCAACGTTCACGAAACTTTGAAACAAAATCCGAAACACCACTCTTCCTCCTTTGCTATTTTAAAAGTCGCGAGTACCAAATTACCATGAGAAATCTACATGTCGACATACTGCAGTAACAATCATCTTCATCTTGAAGGACGACCCCTAAAATCCACCCGTCCAAACATTATACTTCGATTCAAGGTGATTATCCTGTGAAGGCGGTAGACGACGTCGTGTTTTATCCGAAGATCTCATTAACTGACATAACAAGATACAGGACGATTCCGAGGGACGATATCTGGCGAAGAGAAGGAGGAAATAGAGAGAAGAGGATCTTTCCCCTCGAACCGATCACGGAAATCACGAGACTGCGAGCGGATCGAGCAAAGCTCTCTCTGCGAGAGGCCTGCGCTTTCGATTGTATCCTTGATTAATTGGTGGAAATGCCGCGAGGTCGAGATGCACTGCGCGTGTTCGGCCCAGCTGACACGTGTATTACCTGTACAAAGCAGCCACCTGTATTACCTGCACAAAGCAATCACCTCGCCAGGTATCGACGTGTGCACGTCGACGGCAGCCAAATCCCCGATCTGCCGTCGCGTCTACTGCTTAACGATGCATGCAACATGCTTCCCCCAACCTGTTTACACCATGGCGAGTAGAGATCCCCCACCGTTTAATCCATCGGATTATCGTGGATCTGTTTGACCGTCCTCGAAGATGATTCTGTTTGCTAGGATCCTGGGGTGGAGGAGGTATTGTTACATATATCGCAGAATTGTGGTGAATTTAGGGGCGAAAGAAGAAACGAAATTGTTGGAAAGTTTTGAAGTGATGTTGTACAATTTTAGATAATTAACATTTCGAGAGTATACTAAAATGATGGAGAATCCAGGGTGGAGGATTTGAGAAGTAATTGCCTCTTTGTTAGGATTTAATAAGGAGAAGATTTTTCAGAGTATTATGAAGATTCTCGGCTTGTGTTATAATAACTTTAAGCTCCCTTTATAGTAGTATATTAACGGTTAGCGCTTTGAAGATGATAGTATACTTCGTAATGATAGTAGTAAATTCATAAAGTTAATTAATACAGGTATTCAGGCTTCGGCAACTGGGATTTTCGCTTGTTTCCTTAAAGTATTTACTCTTTTACATTAGAGCCTGGAATTTTAAGAAACTTGAATTTCAAATCGAATAATAAAAATTCCATTGTTTATTTTTCAACGTTCAATAGAATATTTAGTTGCTTATGTACTGACAAATTTCTATGTCGAATTTCTACGAATTTACGGTTTCGATTGTGCTCTCGGGCCTTTATTTGCTCATATTCGTGGCAATTCGATTATTCTGTCACGCGATACGTATTTAATCCTACTGATTTTATTCGAGTAATATCACAGCCTTGTTATATCATGGTCCGTATATTCCACGCGTTATTTATATAACAATAATAGAGATAGCTATTAGCACGGTGAACAAAGAGATGAAAAAAGCTTGATCTGGATAACGCAGTAGATTGGGACAACCATCTGAAGAGCGAATTGTCTCTGGATCAAACCTTAATCCAGTAAACCGGTTGGCTGATCCTTTTTCCTCCCTACAATTTGTATTCTCAAGGGAAACTGCGATTTGCATTCATAGAATTCTCCGCGCTTTCCTCGAGTTCAGCTCACAGTTCCAAAGAACTGTTTTCTTTTTTTTTTCTTCTTTCGATAAAGAACGCGATTGTCAAATGTGCTACTTATTTACGCCGTTGCAATTATCACTTTGTACTTTACTATCGGATAGTAATATGTAATATTTATAAATACTGCAGTATCGTAAGCTATTATAATTAGTTTATTAATAATAAATGGATTAAACAGATGTTAATTAAACAGAAAACAATGGTTATTTAACATGAAACATGCTAATCGAAACAGCGTATTATAATTAAGACAACTAGATAATTAATTAACAATTCTCGTCAACGCAAATTCAACTCTCTCTTAACAACGCTAACAATACTATTTCGACAACGCAATCCGCACTCTGTGACTTCTCAACTCATACTGCTGTTAATTCGTTTATTGTCCTCTAGCAACCCCTTGTCTTTTATCTTAGCCTCACTACGCACATGCTCAGCAACCGCTTCTTTGTAATTCGCACGTCACCAACCGATTGTTTATAATTCGCACGTCACCAACCGCTTGTTTATAATTCGCACCTCAGCGACCGCTTGTTTACAATCCGCACGACACCCCCCAGGCCCCACGTCCACGATACTACAATACCACAAACTTTGAATAAATATTTTCATCTAAAGCTATTACTCTGCTATTGAATGCTTTTGAAACTTCGACAGTGCCGTTCATTTCCACAAATAACTATATCGTCGTCATCAGTTAGCATTTCTTAGCTGTATATCCAAGTCCAAATTCCGCAACCCCTGCGAAATATCACAAACAGATCCAGAAAGAAATATATAGACCCCTTACGAATTTAGCAATGCTTAACGATGATAATTAAAATCTGAAGAATGCGCGGCGAATTATAAAGACGTCGTTCCACGGAGCAACTAGAACGCAAGAAGCACGGGATGGTAGCTAAAGTGTGGGGTGGAAGGCGGCAGGGGAGGGATGGAAACGGAAGGAAGCATCGGCAAATATTTCATGAACACAACGAGTGACCCGCATAAAGAAGGAAATTGCTCTAAGAATCTTCAGTCTCGAATTGCTGGGCTGGAATAAATAAGCAAAACTCGTGGTGCACGCGAATCAAAGCGCGCGCGTTTTCCTGGCGCGGCTGCTTCTCTCTCTCTCCCTTCCTCTTTCACCGTCGCTTTGTCCAGCGTCCGTTTCCTTTCCTCGTCGAACAAATTCTTCCTAACGAGGAAGTCTCGTCGATAATAGACACCTTTTGCCTCTTTAGTCTGTCTGGATCTTCTCGGACAATTGTGAACTCGCATGGAAATATACGCCAGCCTCTTTTTCTTCTCATACCATTTTACTTTATTATCATCGCCCTCTTTTTACCTACACTTGCTCGCGAAAGTGCGCGAATTTTTATCATAGAAGATATCATAGAAAATGGAACATTTTGAAATTGTATTAACACTACATTGATGTTTGAAGACAGTCTAGAAATGTATATACACGTTACAAGATATTTATTCCAAATGTATGTTCAGTAAATATTTTGTATACAGCATGAATACCTACCTATCTAAAACATATAATATTTTGTATTAAATGTGTCTCAACCGAATATCAAGGCTTATTAATATTACAAATAACTGTGTGTTTAAATACTTTTGTAATCTCTGTGAAATATATACTTACGTTAAATATCTTGTAGTTTCTATATACACGGTATCTCAGTTAAACGAGATCACATAATTACCTTCCTTGTTTACGATTGTATAAAAAAGTTTCTCAGTATAAAGTATTGCATATATAACAATGGAAAGAATTTTTTCTCAAATTCATTCTTTTTAAAAGATTTCGATATGTACGTGTATTTGCAGATTTGCTTGATACTTTACAAATATGTATAGTGATGATAGTCGAGTGAATGAAAAAATATTTCGTATTCATAAAAGGTGCCTACAAGTGTTGGAATACTTTCGTAAGCCTCTATACGTTTCCCTCTGTTTGCTTCTGTCAGTTTCTCTTTTTATATGCATTGGCTTTTTGCTTTGTATCGCGTTCCAACATATCCTACGAAGGGAAAACTCCGTCTTCTTTGCGTCATCTTATCGTGCGACGAGGATCATATTTTATGAAAATAGTGTAATACGACTGCCAATAACGTTTCCAACGTTACCAGAGGCATTCATTAACGAAGAATACGTACGGGATTTCATCGATTCGACGAACATAATGGGACATCAATCGTTCTCGGGACCAGATGTTGCGACAACGCGAGACTTTGAGGCTCTCATTCCGTCTCGCTGACGATGCCTCTAAATCGTCTGTCGACATGTTCCTCTTCTACCCCCATCTTCAGGCCAAGTTAATGGCCGTGTACACTCGTCGCCTGTTAACAATTTATTGAATCAGCCCTGGAATGCTTATAATGCTATCAGCGCGGAAGCATTTAACGATTTGCTCGATCGCAACGATATTTTTCGAGAAATTCGAAATATAGTGGAGATTCTTGTTTTTTCTTCATTTTATATCTCGTTAGACTACCAGATGGCGGCTTCGTCAGAGAAATTTTACTAATCGTTTGCTGATCGCTATGCGTGTCTTTATCTCGTTTACGAGACTTGATTGCAATAATTTCAATTATGGGTTACAATGTAAAAATACGATTGCATTGAAAATGGCCTTAAGAAAACAACGTTATCGGTGTCATACCTTGCGATAACGATGATTTTAAAGAAACAACAAAGAAGAAACGACTATGTGAAAAACGAGTCGCGTATCAGCATCGTCCCAAGCAACTATGATTTGTCTGTAAAAAGAACGATAATAACAAACCATAACTATACACATGAAAACTGCACGCAACACGGTTATAGAACGTGAAACCGAATTGCGATGGCCAGGTGCGCGATGGCAAAGCTTCTTAGCGAATTATAACCACTCGTGCGAGCCTTTCTTCCTCTCTGTTGTCCGTCTAAACAACTTTGCGTCACTACTAGGAAGCCATAGCCGTTCTCCATCCCCTCCATTCTCTCCCACCCTCTATTTCTACCACCCCGTAGCTATTCGAATCTCATTCGACGAGCAGCATAGTTTCAGGTGGCACATCTCGCCGATCTCTCGCTCAGCCCCAAGAATACGCTCGTTGTTGCCTCAAACAGAGGCGGATAGAGAGCAAGCTGACAGACACGATACAAACGAAACATCAGACAGGGAAATACTTGTATTCAGACAGAGACAGATTATACACAGGTGTAGAAGTAGAAAGAGACGTGGATACGTGACTATAGAGATAGAACGTGCACTTTCCAACATGGTTGGAAACTCGTCCGTATCGCAGTGACATCCATACGAAATTCGCACCTTCCATCGCTTGTCCGACCTGTTTTGTCACCAGAAGAGATTTCGTGTACCCGCACGAAATAAACGTCCTCCTCTCTCTTTCTACCAGCTCGGATCCTCCCTTCTCGATCACTACCTTTGTTCTCGTTCTCTTTTCCACTACCCATCCACCTCTTCCCTCTATCCCTGCTACCCCCTTTCGTTTCTGTATTCGATTCGGTACTCTCTGTTCAACTTCGACTATCTCTTCGTTGATGATACTAGCGTTCTCCCGACGCAAGCACGCCCGCTTCGTCCAGGTAATTATAACTTCGCCTGGCTTCACGCGGAAACGTATTCTCGTCCTCCGGCTTTTCATCCCTTGCACCGGCTCGCGACGCGAGACGATCGTTCTAATTATTTCGTTCCTTCGACGCGCAACGTAGCGGATTGTTTCCTAGTCGAATGTTACGCGAGAGGAGTTTCCGCGGATGGAGTGTTTTTTTTTCCTCTTTGGACGAGAGGGCGGAGAGGGGCAGAGGTTTTTTAGACGTGGAACAGTGTCGCGATGTTGTGAATTTGACGCCTTGTATCGAGGAATTTCCGGAGGAATTATTCGTAGATTTAAAGCGTTTGTTGCGAGGAAAAGATGGTTGAAAGGTTATTCGTATCCTGGACATCCAATCGTGACTAGATTTGGAATAAAAAGTAGTTTTTAGGGAATGAATTTGGAAATGTAATTATTAATTATATAGTGGCTCGTTGTTACATCAGGCAATTTTGAGAAAGAAGAGATGTTGGCGGGGTAGTTTGTATTTTAGATTGTCAATTGTACGTCGAGTTTGAAGCGAAGGGTAGTTTTTGTATCGAGGAACCGGAATTATCACTACGAATTTGGATCCAAAGATTGTTATTACGAAAATAATATTTCTAGAACAAAAATTGTTTACCTATAATACACAGTTTTCTTAAATTCGTTGAAAATATAATACGTTGGAAAATTTTGTATAACTTGAAGCAGGATAAAGTCTAGTCTAGAGAAAAGTTCAAAACATATTCGCGATATTCGCATCAATATTTCAAAACAGCAAATCGGAAGCGAGACATTACGATTCGAGATCCTTCGCGTTCCTTTTCACAAATCCAGGTTTTAAAGCTATTCTTATTCTCGAGGAAGGGATAGTAGCGTCTCCGAAGATGGCTTGACGGAACAGTAGAATTGTAACCAGCTGCCTCATCGTCAGGAATCTTTCATACGTGGCTAAAGTGTGAAATAAAAAACCCGTGTGAAGTATCGTAGCACGGAACGAAGAGTTGCCATTCCTTTAAAAATCGCCACAGCTTTCGACTAAAAAGGGTGCGCCATTTGCCGAGAATTCGCCATCTTGAGGGGAGTTTCGCTATTTGAATAGCAAATTCTGTGTATTCTATCGTATAATGAAAGCAAATTTTACTTTGTAAAGTAAAACGGCACGATATCCTACGCGGCCGTTTAAAATGCATCAAAATATTTTATTCGCAAGCTCCTTCTGCTGTAGAAAAATTACGTTGTATGCACTTCCTGTTGAAAGAAGAGATTAATAGAGAAGATATATTAGACTTTTGGATATTTATTACGATTAATCACTTGCTTAGAAATGTAATTGACAGACGTGCCATCTTCTTAATCTTGCTATTTAATATTTTTTATTAGCTGCAGGAAAATATTTGTAACAGAGAAATATTCGTCGCGTTGCTATCATTCCAACACGCCATAAACAAGTAAAAAATTTACCAAGTTTGATACTGTATAATACATATACACTTTTGTCAATAAGTTGCGAAACACTTGCTAATTCCAAACGTAAATTTTAACAAAATCTTCACAACATAGCATAAGGTTCTGTCTGTACGCGACACGACACATCTTTACTTTTCACCTGACATTTCAATCACGCGTGAAACTATTTTTCATCGTTACGTCGAGCAATTAAAAATTTCATAGGATTCACATTATATGGTTGTTGAATTAACGTTGAAATCATTGTTTATGCGATTATATATCAGCAATCGAGCATATCTGCGGCAGTATTATCTATTTAATCACCTGCTGATCGATGGATTAATAGTAATACCTGCTCCATTATCCTACTAGTCAATAGCGCTAGATATTCACGCTGTTGACTTATCTTGAATTTGTATGGTATGATCAGAACTGGTGACATTCACATTGTTTATTTCATGCCAGATTCTATGTGCTTAGAATATCTTTATCCTTCAGATGTCCCTTGCCCTCTATCATTTGCTTTTTGGCTAAAGTTTCCTTATTGTTAATTACTTGTTTCTAGAACACACTACTAATGAACAACGTGTTTTCAGGAATTTGCTTTTTATATTTTATTATTTTTATTTAAGAATTGTTCGTGCAAGGGACTTTGTTACAAGCGAAAATGAAATTCATGCTTCGGCAAATTATAATAATCTTCTATATACTTAGAACAATAGACGTATTATACTTCTTTAAAAACTCTATTTATTTCCAACAATTACAATAATTTTAATTAATATAATATAATAATATTCGTAATGAAACTGACATTTAAAATAGAAAAATTAGATTCTCCCACAAAAGAAATATGCAAAAAACCGCTCTCGAATAACCAAAGGGTTAATATTTTCATAGAATTCCAACCCCCCCCCCCCCACGTCTCTCTCGAACATCTTCATCTTCTCCGGTTAAACTTACAGCGTATCAGTTCAAACACAGACCACATCCTGCTCCGCTTGGCAAATCGGTGCAAATTAAAAATTACAAATTCACGACGTATTCAACGACGAACCGTCACGAATCGATTGCCGGTTCCGTCGCAGCGTTTCGTTTGTCTTCAGCGTCCCTTCAGCTCTTGGAATCTCGCCAGGCTGTCTCGTCGAGGTCAGAGAAGAAGAACACGGCCAAGCAAAAAGGGACCATACTTGCTCGAGGCGAGAATCTCTCTGCCTCTTTCTCTTGCTAAACCAAGGGAATGCGAACCATAGAAAATAGCCGTAAGCTTGGAAAGAGAAAATCGCGTACCGATCCGCGATTGTTTCTGTTTCTCATTGAAGAAGGAAAACCTATCCTACTGTTTGGCAAATGAAGGACAAACGCCTGGGAAATGCATCAGTCTCAGAGGTTCTGTCTGTTCTTCCCCTCTTTCTCTCTTTTATATCCTTCCGGTGGCAGCCATCGTCATAAAGTCAGTCAGCCGAACAGTACGAGGTTTGTCGCTACCCCCCTATCCCTTCTCCAACTAGTATAATTTCGCCTCTTTTTCCCACCCTTTTGTCTTCTCCTTCGACTTATCTCTTTTTCTTTCAGCCTTTCCCGTCTCTCCCACGCAACTCTTCTCGTCTCCTCGCGCTCGCGCACGTGCTCGTACATTCTCGTTCAGAAGTATCAGGGCACATCCTGGTTTTATATAGAAGATACTGTGATTAGTGGAAATTGTCGATGGAACGACTAATCGATGAAAATTTTGGATAAAAACTCGTTTCGTGGCGCACGGAATTTCTGACCTTTTTATGCTGTATGATAGTTTGCCAGGAACAGAGTCTGAAGATGCTAATTTCAAGACATACAGATCAAATTTTTGGAGTTTAACGTATAACAAATTTATGCATGTCGTATGAGATTCGTATGAATTGGCAACTGTTTAGCTAAGGTTTACTTAATTTTATTTAGAAAAGCATGTTACCATCGGATAGGTAAGGTAAGTTGGCGTATAGACATTACGTTTGCACAATTCATCAAATTGTGGTCCCCTCGGCTGAAAACTGCGATTTTTATGCCAAAAATTAGATATACGTACATGTATAATCAATATTACGTTCTTGTCATCGATAATCATTATCGACGAATTTGCTTGCTTTCGACCATCGTTCATTTCTAAAAACATTTCTGTAAGTAACCAAAAACAATACCTGTTACCAGTAACAAAAAACAAAACAAAGCTTTGACTCTTCGTAACCACATTTTCTTCGTCGATAATGTTTATCAGTGATCAAAAAGAAGTTTTTACTAAAATTATTTCAATTAAAATGCTAATTCTTATGTTATATATATATATATATATATATATATTTTTTTTTTTTTTTTTTTTTAATTGCGTACAATAACCGTTATGATCCCTGGACTTAGTATACTTATGAACGGGGGTGTACTTCGTGAAACGCAGGAGGAAACGTAGTAAACCGCGTTTAGAGGTTCAACCGAGAAAGGAAAAGAGAAAGGCGATCAGACGAGATGGTAGGTTGAAGAAAGATAGAAATGCTTGGATCCGTCTCTTTTGCACCCTTGTTCTCTCGCGATTCCACAGCCCCCGGAATGCTCCTGCAGAATCTACCGCCTTTGGTTAGTGCAGAGGTCGCGTTCCGGGCTCGGCTATTTCATTATCCTATCCCAGAGTACGATGGGGAGACAGAGAGAAAAAGAGAGAGCTAGAGAGAGAGAAAGAGAAAGTAAGTGGAGAAGGATAAACGTGGAGGTAGGTCGGTTCCATCGTATAACCGACCCTTCGCGAGATTGAGTGGAACGTTAAGTCAATGAGATAACTTTACGCTGTGCCATATTGATTTTGCTCACGTTTTTCACATCTTTTCCGTGCTGGTGGATTTTTCTGTTGCCTGTGGTTAAGGGTGAGTCTTGGGTGCGTTGAGATTGAACGATGGTTTCTTCATAGTTTCCATACGATGTCTTTTTAATACACATTCCTACTTGTTCTTTATAGACAATAGAAAAAAAAATAGAAATTTGTGGTTCGTGGTTTATGGTTGTATGGCTTTTTCTCTTGCTGGTGGATCTTTTTATTGCACGAGTTTAAGGCTGAGTGTTGGGCCCGTTCCGGTTGAAGAGTGATTTTTTTGATGGTATCAATATGATGATTTTTTAGTATAGATTCCTGGTTGTTCTTTATAGACAATAGAAAAGAAAATAGAAATTTGTGGTTCGTGGTTTATGGTTGTATGGCTTTTTCTCTTGCCGGTGGATCTTTTTATTGCACGAGTTTAAGGGTGAGTGTTGGGTGCGCTGAGGTTGAAGAGTGGTTTTTTTGATAGTATCAATATGATGATTTTTTAGTATAGATTCCTGGTTGTTTTTTATTATAGAAACTTGCGGTCCGTGGTTTATAGTTGTGTTCTTCCTCGTGCGGAAGTTTACGATTATGGAAATTTAAAGACTAGCGTGATAAATAACTTGGAACTCGTGTATTAATTTGTTGAAGTCTTTTCTAGTCTATGCAACTAAGAAAAGAAAAATTCTCGAAAGTAGAACGTTCACATGTAATCAAAAAATTTGCCGTGTCGTAACAAACACACGCACATGGAATGTATCTATAAAATAACAAACACCGTTAGAATCGGTTTTCTTTGACATAGGAATTACGGAAAACGTTCCACAATAACATCCACCGCGTGACAATGGGCGTTACGTGTTTCGGTGAACGCTGTGGCGATTTGCGGTGGCACTGGCAATACGCGGAAATACCCTCATTGTCACAGAATTCGCGATCGATAATCGACATAACGCGAGACTTGCCACGCGGTCAAGCAAATCGTCAAAATCCTAAGCTCATTTCGAAATGAGACGCCAATCGTATCAGAGAAAAAAATAATTATAATTAATAATTAAACGACGTTTAAAAGGTTCATTATTATCCAACAGTGTCAAATAACTTCTAACGATTATTCTATCCAAAATGGTGACTTTATTTTCAAAATTTAAAGGATCAACCATTGAACAACATCGTTAAACAATTTTCAACTAAACCGAAACTTGACCCCTGAAGTTATAACGTAATTAATTAAAAGAAAATGACCACAAGGATGGCTGTTCCAAACAAAACTTCAATTTTTCGCCTGAAATTTAAAAAGTTTATCATTAAACAATGCCAGTAAAGAATTTTCACTTATCGTACTATCCAAAATCAAAAACTCCTACAATTTGAAGCATTTGCCAATTACACGACATTCTGAAATAATGCTCATCAAGAACAACTATAATCATCCTAATGAAAACTTTGATTTTTCGCAAAATATTTGAAGAATGTAACAACATGTAACAACTCCATTAAATCTTTCAATGTTCCAACGCCTAAACTATCTAACCAAAAATCGAAACTTCACGTTTTGGAAGAAGCCAACAACGTTGCACATTATTCACCCGTGAATCGTCTACGGATTTCTTCTCGTGGCTGCATCGACTTACCCTCTGCCCCATGTTCGAACAACCATGCAAAATATACCCTTGGTAACGTGTTAACCGCATTCTCTGCCGCTATCTTCGCGGTACACTTTAGCGGAGGCTGGTATCAGCTACTCGCCAGAAGAAAGGCGTGTCTTTTCCACTGAATATCATTTAATTTAACGCGTACATTTTATAATCGGCTGTTACACGCGTATTCACGTAAATCCATTTCACGACGGTCTTCTCTCCTTCTTCGTGGTTGTGAAGCAACGTCGCCACGTGTATGTGTGTCAGTGTATAGGGTTTGGTATAGGGTAGAGAATGTGAGAGACAACCCTCGCAGCAGCAGACCGCGCTATAGAAATTTTCCACCGGTACGTGCAGACTGAAGGATATTTTACGACCGATCGATTATCGAGGAGTGAGAGGGTATGTACGCACAAAGGGCTGGAAGAAAAGTCGAAGGGGAGCCGAGCCCTGCATATTGTCAGGTCAGTGAAAAATCTTCAAAGAAGCTGCAGCAGGGTTCCAGACTAACGTGGCTTGGATCTCACACGCCTGTATATTAATAATCTGATCGATTTGGTGTTTTTACCTCGTTCTTAAAGTTGATCGAAGATTTTGTTATTAATATTTCCGAAATTCATAATGATTCATGGAGTACGACGTGTCCCTCGTACAACGTTATTGGTTTTCTTATCAATCGCGCGCTTCCTGTTTTTGTTCAAGTTTATTAACCATGTTGCGCGCAACTTTTTTTAGTAAAAACTATGCCTTTGTTATACGAGCACCGCCAAAAATTGCTACGATTTTTCGACAGCCTTTCCAATAACTTGTAAATATTTGACAATTTTAGATGGTGAATTTTTTTACTATTCTATAAAAATTATTGCGTAATATAAAAAACCATCGTGTTATCCGAAAGTTATTTGCGTTAAAAGATCAGTTTATTAAATAAGTGATATTCCTTTTTATGAAACGAAAGAAAGTGTTTTACGTTGACGCTTTCTTAATAAAACGATGAAAATTGATTTCGTTGTTTATATTTTAGTAATGTATACCATTAAAAGTAACATTATATACCATTTTAATAACGTTACAAAGTAGAAGCTTTAGAAAAGAGATAACGTTTCGATAGTTGAAATTTGGGAAAATCTTATCTGCGTTTATTATCAAGATATTCTTCAAACGCAAGCTACGAGCTTTGAAAATGGTTGAAAAAAAGAGAGGAAAAAATCGAGAAAACAAACCTAACCGGGGGTCTAATAAACGCCCTTAAACGCGATCTCGAGACGCTCCGGAGGTCGGAATAAAAACGTTTTCCGGTTGAAGAGCAGCGAGACGATACATTGGCATACCTCGGCGAGCAATAACTGTCTATGTATTTATTTCTTGCCTTTCATTCCGCATCTCCGCAATCGCATAAAGCGGCCGCTTAAACCTGGAGGAACTTGTCGGAAGATCCGGAGCTCTCTACTATTCCCCTCTGTAGAAAAGAAGAAGGGACCGGAAGAAACGAATTTAAATACGACGTTTCATGAACGACCAATTGTCATAGTCTCCTTTCCATAGTTCCTCTGCAATTGCCCGAAACGTTCCCTCGCTTATTCTTCCTTCAGCATCTCATTAGATATTAGATTTTGAAAAAAGAAACCTGTTCAGAAGATATGGACAGTGTGTAGCCCTTTTGACGAACTGTTTGATAATTTTTTTATTTAAACGTCGTGCCGTTTGAATAAAGGATCATGGCAGTATAGCACGTGGATAAGATGATTATTCATGGGTCAATCATGCGAGAGTATGGAATAATTATTCCGATCGTCGAATGTTGGTTTATTGAAATTAATAGTTCGGTGTGTTATATCGCGAGCTATGCAGTTAACATAGCGGAATTTTATAGATATTTCAAGGAATGAAGCATTTCATAAAATAAAATTTCCAATGAAATTGACGTGACTGCTGTTTGAAACATTTTCCATAATGTTAGAAAGAGAGATTTAATTTGTACAGATAACAAGGTAGACCATTGGAGTATGAATTAATAGTATTTCATACGGAAATTGCCACACTTTTTATTTAGATATCCAACTACAACTGCATTTCAAAATGTTCAGCAGTTTTATCAATGCAAGAATGTCATTACTCGTTGAAATTGAAGTTGTGGAGGTATTTGGTATCTTCTAGCTACTACTAGATGTTAAATATACCTGATTTATCAATACTTTGTATCGTAGCAACGCGTATTCGTTACTACTCAATTCGTATATCATTTCTTTTTTTCTTATCAACAATTCTTTAACGATTCTTCCAGTGAAATATATTTATATGATGCTCTTTTCTAATCTTGACCTATAAAATATACCGATAATTGGTAAGAAAAAAACTGGAACAGCCTGTATAATAATATTAAAACAAATACACGAAATATGTAACGTTATATTATTGTCTCGTAATTGTCAATGAATAATGGCCGGTTGATAATTGAATTAATTGAATCGCATGCCTAAGTGAATGCTTAAACCGTATCTCGAGCTCTACGCTCTATTCTGCTTCCAATGAAACCTTCACCTCCATCTATAAAATACGCGATAAGACTAATTCCTCTGCAAATAGTCATCCCAGTAGTTCTCCTCTTCTATTCTCTCACAGTGCTTTCTCGTGTTCTGACTCAATTGTAAAAGAATTTTAACACCTGCTGAAAAGAGCTCGAAGAACGCGAAAACAAATGAAACTCGCGATGAGAAAAAAGTTGGAGTCAGACGAAAGAACGAGACGAACAGACGAGAGAAGAAACGGAGGAAATACAATTCTTAGAAAGAAGAGAAGGATCGAAGAAGAGACGAAGCAGCAACTTTGATCGCGAACAGGGAATGTTTCGCAAGACGATCTTGTTTACGTACCGGGTATCGATTTCCCGAGATCGAGATACTCGCGAACAGAGGGGCTGAGAAATCCAGGAGGTACAACCGGTGCCTCGTTCGTTGGATTATTTCTTTCTTCCACGTCCTCGTAGTAGTAGTCCTCGTTGTCGCGGCTGTCCTCCGCGTCTGGGTCCACTGGTTTCGCCCTCTTCGACACTTTGCCGCTTTCGCTGTTCCGTACACTCTCTGCAACACGAATAATACACAGTCGATCACAAAAGTATTCGAGCACCTTGTATAATTTGATTTTAATTCTTTGTATAATATTTAACGTTAAACATAGAGTACAGAACATCGGCCGTACAATCTGATGTATCTTGGATTATTCTAAGTCTACATCTTCGTTTAGTGAACTTCGTTTAGAGAAGAGACTTCGCTCTTCGAATCCATGGTAATTTCAATCATAAAAAAGTTTCTTAATATCTGGAGAGACGTTTGTAAACTTTGAAAAGAAAAGGCGTCTTTACTTTGCCACCCGTTACATCATGTAAAAACGTCTTTGAAGAAAATGAGTTGAGAATTGTGAAAGTTGCGGCTTCGCGCTTTGAAACGAGCTCAGATGAATTCTCATACGATTTGTTTCGTCTACGAAGTTTTAATTACAATAGTTTCGATATCGACAAATTTTCATCGAAAATTTAGACTCTGTCTCCTAATAAGTAACAGGAAGAAGATAGTGAAAAAGTATCCTGATTTCTATAAACGATAATAACGTGAATAGCAATGGAAACTTCGAATACCTGTCCCTTCTGAAAAACAGAAATAAAGGGAACACGCCACGGTACGATAAAAGAAACGTAATGCAAGAGTGTGAACAGAGCAAGTGTTTGTAACTCTCGCACACGATCGACGTAGCCTGTACACGAATTAATCCGTTGCATTTAGACGCATAAAGTTCGGCTGGTCGATGAGCTGTTAATTAGCTTCCACGTCACGGACGCACCGGCATCAAATGGGATGAACGCGGGATTGTATCCACCTTTCCTCGCGAAGTAACACGTACACGACAATGTGCGCAAACAATACACTATAGCGAGAATTCCGCGATCCAGATTCTAGATGCGTGTACGATCGGCCAGCTGTCACTGGAATTTGAAATATTTCGAAAATTACTGTTTGTTTCTCTTCTACATACGTAACGTGCCTCTGCGGAGGATGATTATGTTAACTCCACCCAGAGTAGTGGCTCATAACTTTGTGTTATTTGCTGCAGTATATACGAAATTAATAGAGTTCCGTGCTTGTTGGTTGTGTCGTTATCGTCATGTATAGGGTGATCCTATTTCCGACGCTTTGATAGTTTTAACTGTTCGAAGTTATATTCCTGCGACGATGATGCGACAATGTGGGCGGTATAAGGTGACGATCGAAGAGTTTCGAAAAAATTGTCGGACAAATTTTTGGTTTGATAAACGTTAATCTTGTTCTCGTTATTGGACTGCGGATTTTTATGCGAATTTATATCTTATAGACACAAGCGATACAACGTAGAACGTAAATAGAGCTTCGTTTCGTCTATCGAAGGTTTTAACGAATATTCCAGTTTGCATATTTTATATATTTTTCCATATCGTACACACTCTGTTGTATCTTTGCGTTTTTCAATTTGAAGGTGCAGAAAGAATATATAAGATATCGAAAGCGGAGTATGCTCGTAATCTTTGCGTATGTTCCATTCCTTACGAAACAAACTTTTACATACGTCGTATCTCTTTATATCTCTGTTTATAAAAGTACGAAGCCGCATGAGAATCCGTTGTCTACTTATAGCCGGCAGCGTTGAAAGCGACTTACTGGACGTACCAATTCACCAGAAGCTTCATTTCATTTTCTCTCGATAATTAACTGTATTTTGGCCGCGAGATGAATCGATCGTGCGAGATTATAGACTCTCGCGGCTCAACAGTTTACACGAGTAACCCTAACGATTTCGGGAATTTTGAATATTTCACAAAAGGGGAAACGCAATCATCGGCCTGTCCAACAGAGGAAATGTTTAACGACAATGGTATACAGAAGGCTGAAATTAATTAGCTGCCGACTTTCCGAACCTGGTGTTTCGCTTCTCGATGAAGTGGCGTCCGGCTTCGTGAAATCGATCGCATGTGCACGAATCTAGCCTGAATAACGCAACAACTACGTACGAACCTGTGGTTCGCGTAATCGTGGCGACATGGCTGCAAAACTTTCCCCTCTATAACCCCTTCTACGAGGCTTTTAATGCACTCACTTACTCTCTCTCTCTCTCGCTCTCTCTCTTTTGTTTGGCCCATAGTTTCTCCCTTGTCCAAGGGAGAACTTAGCATCAACGTCCCGTAAATTACGGTCAACTCCTGCAACCCTCTATTTCTCTCCCTGTCTCTTTGGTGGAAACTGGGTCAAGTCTAGAGGGCCTGTGGCTTTTGCCAGAGGAAATATCGAGGAAACGAGAGGTCAGGACCATTGACACCTCCCCACCTTGGCTTAGTATTTTCGATATGAAATTTGGGGAATTGACGACCACTTCTTTTTGTTGGAATTTTTGCATATTTTAACGATGGAGATGTTTGTCTTTTTCTTCGGTTTGTCGAATCATTGATGAATGTTTTCGATGTAGAGTTTAAGAGATTCACGAGTTCTTCTTGTTTTGGGCTTTTTCTGAATTTTTGAAGTGGAGCTGTTTGTTTCTTTTTTATCTCGGTGAATTTGAGGTAAATAGCTAACCCATAGATACATTATGGTATCTACCATTCTGCTTGAATCGAACAACTTTTTTAGTGTCCATTCGCTTCTCCGAATTTTGGAATATTTAAGTTAATATTTCGCTTTCATTAGATACCAAAGAAAAAGGGGAAGTTTGCTAAAATCGAAACAAATTTTTCTCGCTAATTATATGTATCGCGAATAATTCGATAAATTGAAATAAGGATATACGTAAAAGTTAGAAGAGTCCAAATATGTAAATTATGATAAAAACAAACCTCATTGATCATTCGCTCCAAAACAATTTACGTAACATACCCATAAAAGTTTGTATGGCAAACTTCGCATATTTTCGCAAGTTACTCTAAATAATTAATTATAAACTAAATATAATTAAAAACTGGAGACTTAAAGATTTGAAATTGATTTTGTACACTTTTCGTACACTTTCGCCGGAGGAGATTAAAATGAATCATCCTCTGTATTTCATCATTTTTCACTAGACTCGTGACTTGTTACTTAACAATAAAACAAACAAATCCTATGTCTAAAAGCAGCTTGTTTCTCGATCTGTAGCTTAGGTTACGATTGATATTGCTCGAACTTACATCATCGAATACCTCATTTTTGCCGCTCGATGAATTCCACGGGCAAGATGTTCAGTGTTACGTAACCCAAAGCCTCGACCTGGCCTTATTGTTAAGATTTCGTACCTCTGTGTATATCCTGGTTACATCATACCACGAATAAAACTATTGCTATATTCGTTCATCACTTATACATTTCGATGTTATCCACTTTGTCATCGTGAAATATGCATTACGCTCATAAATATTCGGACAGTGCATGAATGTATAAATTAATGATTGAACGCGGTGCTTCTATTCTCTTATAGGCTTAACAGATTATAAATTTAAATTATTTGAAAAAGTTTATCAATAGTGCATTAGAACGATACACGCGATTTACATATTGCCGCAGTGAATTAATCGCTACGTGGTATTTCTGTCCGTTTAAGAGATAGCTCTTTTTACCTGATAGATAGCTTAGGAATTAGATAACTAAACGACAACGAAATTTTAATATCAACTGATATTTACTTATTTCTTCAATCGATTGTTTATGATCGTTGTACTAGATTATTAGGAAATATCCGAAATATTCTTTTACTCTATGCTTCTCCCACAATTTCCTGATATGTAAAGCATTATCTTGGTAACTGTACTCTTTGATTATCTACGTGCCCCTATTTGCGAATTTACGATACGTCTACCACTGTTCGCCGCGCAACTAGCACCCTGTGTTGAGTTAACAGGATATATGGCTCACGGAAATACAATTTCTACGTGCATAAAGCAATTTCTGGGTCTCGATCTTTGGCTCGAACGAGTGATTGACACGCTGAAAATCTAATAAATTTCTTTAGAAATAGAATTGTCAGGCACTCGTGTCGTAAATCTAACCGCCTTAGTATTATTATACATAATGCTCCTCGGCATTCTTTATGAGAGTAAAAATAAGAAAAAAAATGTTACACAAACATAGATACATACATATAATTGTAAATTCTGATGAAGAATTTGATTTCGTTAAGAATTGTTATTGTTGAGAATATTGGATCTTAAAAGCCGAAATAATGGTATGGGAACACTAAATTTGCATTTAGAATTCATATTAGGATAGTTATATATTTATTTGATAAGCGATTTCAAAGATATTCATCGATACACACTTGCACGCGTCTCAGCACTTTCTTCCATACCCGACTGTTAACCGATTGAACAGTTTACATTCATTTGTTTTCGAGACGCCGCGCACACACATACTTCCACACACTGATATTCACATACAAGTATTACAACTACGCAGCTAACCTAGTCTAGCACATAAAATTATACATATGTCGATAGTTATTAATTAATTCTTCTTTAAGAATATTTATTTATTTAAAGTCTTCTGTTATTCGTAACATTTTCTAATATCTAAGAGACGATTCTATGATTTGATAAATATCGATTCCCAGAAAAATCCTTCCACGAGTATCGTATCTAACCCCTTTAATTACAAAAGAAAACAGCTTGCGACAGATTGACGGCAACAACCTCCCAAAAAAGGCATTTCAACATGTCGTTTGATTATTTCCTTGTTCACAAATGTTTGTTGTGTACGACACAACATTGTGTTGTGTCGACAATTGATAGGCCAGCGAAAACATTCCATCACCGCTCGTTTTCATCGCAGTCGACGCTTGCCAGCCATTCTCGTGTATTCTCAAAGTAAGCCGGGGATACAGTCACGCGTTTCTTTGTTAATTAACGATCGTTTAATTACCCGGCGTAGAATTGGGAGACCATCACCGGCCTCGCTGCTAGAACTCGTACATTTGCCCAATTTTTCCCCAACTCTCCTCCCACTCGAATATCATGATAATTAGGCCAGCAATGAGGAATAAATTAACGAATTCGTAAATTCGTCGATTGTTAATTAACCATTCGTCGACGAACAGGTCAATCGATAAAAACACTTGCAGCCTCGAGCGTCGCCGAAAACGCACGATAGTTTTCCATCCTGTTGCATTTCCTGTTTTTTTTTATTTTCTCTACATTTTATTTCGCATTTCTTTCTGTGTGTGTTTTTTTTTTTCAATTTCGGAGGCTAAACGTCCTCGGGCGATTCGTCGATCGATGCCGCGGAATTCGTTTGTTATTACACGCAACCGCGTTAATTTAGTTCCGGCCGGGCTAGCGCGATACTTTCGCCCGGGAAAACGCTCTCGCGAAACATTGATAATTATTTGATATTCGCTTGGCTGCCGAATAATTACACCTGTTTGTTCGTGGCATTTAATACAGCAAGTATTATTTGATTTCGCGTCCCTACTTACTCGCGCGTGTTTTATGAAATTTGGCCGACCAAGCGCGACGAAATTGGCCCCGGCCTGATAGAGAACCCAGCCACCCAGCAGCCAGTCGACCAATCGGCCCACGATGCTTTCGTAAAAAGCGCGTCGTTCCGCTGAATCAAACGGTCGAACGAAATAACGAGAAAAAAGAAAAACACGAACACCTGGGAAAATAGTTAAAATACGTGTCCTATCGAGGTTTTATCTTTGCACCGCAACCGTGGTTTTTCGCGGTGTTAATTGTCCGCGAAAGTGAGTCGATCTGTTGCTATACATATGTACATACGGTCGTTTATGAAACGTTTTCAGCCATTGGAAAACTATTTCAGATGCGTTGTAATATAATCTGCACAATGTGTACGATTTAATTTATATTATCGATGATTTTAACTGTTCAATTCATGCATCCTTGTATATGTATTAACGCAGTTATCAATTACAAGACATATGTGTTGATGACTGTTGAAAGTTGCATTTCTGTGTTGACGCTGCATTGATTCGAATCAGATTAGAATTTTAACGATGTTTAAAAATATAAAGAATATGCTTGTACATAAGCAATTACGTTGTAATAATTGTAAAACATATTTACGTTATATACGTATACGTGTAATTAATTTTCAGCTTGCAAAAAGGAAAGGTAAATGTTGAAGACTTATTATTTCTGTTGAAAATGACAACGTGAGTTCGTGCTCACTATCCATATGCCGATGCGTTATTTACAAGAAATGCTAACTAGTAGATAGTTCTAGTTACAATCGATAGATTTAATCGATAGGTTTAAGATGTTTTTTTTTTTTTTTGTTTTTATCCCCAGTCCATGTATGTATGTGCAATAAATGTTTTTTTGGCTCAGAACGGTGTGATAGATTTATCCATTCAATATAATAATAGCTATTGTGATCCTACCTCTGAGTAAAGAAATAACAACAATTTCTAAGAAAAGTATATTCGTTAACGAGCTGGACATTTTTGTGCATCTGTAAGAAGGTTAAAATTGAGAATATAAAATATCATAGGCAAATTATAATATTTAGCGGGGAAAACAAATGTCTATCCAAATTCGATTTTTTCACTTTCCTTCCCATTCACTGTGACAGTAAACACGTCAAGAAACTTCATAGTTTGAATCTTGCAAATCGTTCCTAATTTTTTACTTTTGAATCTAATTTCCAGAATCATCTCGAAAATCCTCCGAGAAGCAAACCTCTCTTATTTTCCAACACTATTCTTTCTTCGTCTTCTACAAACCACTCCCGTCATAGGTCAAATTATTTCTCCAATTTTCCACGTTTCGCGTCGATCAACTGGGAAATACGCTTCGATTCACCTTATGGTACGTATTCCTCTTTAATATCCTGTCGGTATCACTACAAAAACTTGGAAGACGAAAGCGACACAGCCGTGTGAGATTCGATCCTCCATGTTCGTTTCTTTGAGTGTCCAGCCCTAACTTGATCTCTGGTTCGGATTAAAACTCTTATTACACTAGGTGTCTCGAAAACTTCGGGAAAGCGCAAGGGACCGATAAACTATGGAAAATAAAATTTCTTTGGATATCTACTGAGCTTTGCTGCGTTTTGAAGAAAAATTGATCGCGGGAACAGAAAGAAGAAAAAGTGTGTTATCTACTGGACGAAGATATTGTTAAAAATATTAGCCTCTTGCAACAATTCAAGCACTGTACCTAACAATGGCTACTCCAATTCCAACTAGACATTGCTCCCGTGATATTTGATGCACTGTAGCTACGATTCAGTTTTCATCTTTGTTGAATAGATGATATCACGAATGAGAAAGTTTAAATGGCTAAGTGTAAGAAAGAAGACATCTTCGTTTCTCTTTTCGTGATCTTCCCTAAACTAGAGCGAAAACGAGTAAATCCTTAAGGGAGATTTTTTTCTTCGTTCGACGGTCCCTTGCACGCTCCGGAAATTTTGACATTTAATTTAGGAACACCCTGTATAAGGCAGAGGGTGGTAGACACTCGCGTGTGCACCACAAGGTGGAAGGTTAAAATTCGAAGCTGACTCCGCTAACAAGACATGTCTTGTCCTGCTGGAAAACACATAATTCGAGGAGGTCGAATTTTCGGACGTTCGCGAAGAAATTCCTCCGGCGTACACGCGGAAGTTCGTTTCGTCTAGCGAAGAAGAACGATACCGGGAGAAAGACAGAAAGAGATATGTTGTATATATCTAGCACGAGGAAGAGTGGATAACGCGGAGTGAAATGAAGGAGAACGAACGAGGGACAATAATCCGACGGAAAGTTTGAAAAAGGAGGATTGAATTTTGCGGAAAAAGTAGCCGGGAGCGAATGAAACGCGAAATATCGCTTTCTCTACGTAACGTGACTATTTCCTCTTCTCTTACCTTCTCCTTTTATTTATTTCTTTTTCTCTGCTCTCGGCCTTCTTGAAATATTAGCGTCTTATTTTTCTACGGATGGACCGGTTGCAGAAGCAAAGCTCGAAATTTTCTTCGAATAATTTTTCAACCCTCCGGCTACGATTATTTTCTTCTCTTCCTAGATTTCGACGAAATACGGCAGATTTTGTTTCTCCTTTTCCTTCATTTCGGGCGAATAGATACGCTAGGCTAGTTTAGTTACGCTAGGATAGTTTCGCTAGGCTTCCACGGCTCTTCCGTGTTTGTTGCTAATCGCGCATAGGTAATTAATTTTCGAGGGTGAATTTTAAATATTGGAGAGAATTGGTGTATGTTGCGCGGTAGTTTTGGATAATATCGTTTTATCGAATATTGGTTTTATTCGGGTTTGAATTCCTTTTTTTTCTTTCTTGTGATTGACGTCGTGTGGATTGGAAGTATCGATTATTGTAAATTACTTGTTATGTGAAATCGAAGTTTTATTATCTTACGAATAATTAATTTCATTTGCTGTTATTTAATTTTATAATCTTTAGCCAAGTCTCCTGCTTCTTTAACCGAGTCCCTTTATGTGAAACACATGAAAATTTGGAGTACAGTGTGAATACTAAAATTAATTTGATATAATTTGTTGTACCAACTATTATTACATCAATTTAAATAAAATGATATCACATAATATGGCGTTCTCTTCATCTCTAATAACCACTATTCTACTATTTTCCAAATTAAATAGTAAAACGTAACAGTCGTGTAAAGATTGACAAATGAAAAACGAATGTACCTAAATAAAATTAATTAGTTCTTAATTATTTCTCCTGCAGGGTATTATTAAAATAAAGTTAATGAAATTCCTGTAGTCGACTGACAAATTCAAATTTTAATTAACTTCATTGAGCGATGTAATCTTTCTCTGTATTTATTCCATTTCTCTCCGGATTGTATCCTGTATTATTTAATTAAGAAATTTCAATCGTTGCACGCAAGAGTTAAAAAGAAAGAGATTAACGGTAGGAACGGCAGAGTCGAGGATGAAAAAAGGTGGTAACGAGAGAATCTTTTCACCCAAGGTAGTCAGCAAGCCATCTTTAACAGCAAAGAACGATCCTGATTCCTTTGTGTTTCTCGCTTGGTCGACTCCTTACAGAAAGATCCATTTAACGGGTGCATCCCTTTGTCTTCGTCCCGCTTCACCAGCGATGGACCCGCCGGACCATTTGAAATTAGATGTTGCTCAACACTCACGGAATCTCCAACTTTTTAATCAATTTTATTTTTGTATGTTATTGATCTTAATTTTTATTAATACCAAGTTTTCTCTGGTTCATATATTAATAGGTATATTTGCGGATATTTATACGTTTACAGAGAAATTGAAACGTATAGAAGAACGTATAATATAGAAAATATGCGAAGTATCTGTCACGGTATTTAAAAATGAACTAAATCTCCATTTAAACTCTATCTCGTTGGTTACGTTCGTAAAAATCTTACGAAGATTTCGCAGTTCAACGATTGTTTGCTACAACTTATAAATTTGAAACGAGCTTTGCACGAACTTTCGAATTTCGAAAAAGAAACGTTCTATAGTTCGACAACAGGTCTGTAGAAATAGTCGCTAAAATCATACTACGTAAGAAATATTACGAAATTAAGGGCAAGTGTTGATTTTCGAATTCCAACTTTAATTGACTCCATTCGGTATATCGCAATTCTGAGTTGCATTTATATTTCCGAATATATAAGATCGTACTGCATCGTTTTTCTTGAAAAGGAAGTTAATTAGATATGCCATGCAATAAGTTCGTTTTCCAGTTGCTATCAATATTGTCTATAATGCTACGCAAATTACCAGTACTATTTAATACCGAAGTATCGGTTCAATTTCATCATTGGAATATTTCATATGTGAAAAATTTTGCTCGAAGGTATTAGGTTGTCCGAAACGTTTCTTTCGTTTCGTAAGATGATAACAGATGAACAACAATTTCTGTTTTATATTATTTTATTGAATTAGGTATGATCCATATCGTTATATTTCTATTATTACGTTCGTGCATAATTCAATAAACTAATATAAAACAAAGAACGTTGTGCGCTTATTATTTCCTTATAAAACGAAAGAAACTTTTCGGGCAACCTAATAATTACCAAATAATTGAAGAAACAGAGTAAAACAAACATATCGAACCCATCTAACAAAAAGTGGCGATCTTAGAGATAACAAGTTAATTTTTTCCTAACCTTGACAAGTTCTTCCCTGAAGAATTTCCCTATCGATCCCGGTTAACCCATGTTAACACAATCCCCGTTTCTTCCACGAATCTCACTAACCCCTACCTGCCTGTAACCCTCTAAAATCGCGTACATTCGTACGTGTTCGTGGATCGCGAGTTTTCTCATCAAAGGCAAACTAATTACGCGGCTATCCTGGCCGCCCCTCGCCGCGCGATCGCTGTTACGATTCCTCCTGTTCACGATGAAATTTCAGACCGAACCGAGCGGCTCGCTACCATTCGCGAATATGCGGATGAAAATAGAAAGGGAGCAACGCCTGGCGAATACGCGAACAGAAAGAGAAAGAAGACACAAAAGAGAGGTTTCGCTGGTGGTCGCTTAACGTAGGTGAGCTGGATGCGCAACGGATGAAAATACAGACGGAAACAGACGGACGTTGCTTCGGGGCTAAACAGTAGCTCGGCGACGAGGATGAGCAAGAGCGAGGGGGTAAGGGCGGCCGGTTGACGGGGCCAATGTGGGCAGCACAGGGTGCTGAGAGCTTCGTTAAATAATTAATCGATCCATATCTGCTCCGACTGTCGAGAAACTACCCTGGTATTCTACCCTGGTTCGCACACATGTTGCGTTTTCTCGGCTTATCCGTACCCCTAGCGCCCCATGAATCACTGCCTCAAAGGTGAATGACGGAAGAGAGGAATGAAGCAGAAAGAGAGAGTCGATGGAGAATAGGACGTTGGTTTATTCTCTTCGTTGGTCTCGCTGAGCAACGTGGTGATGGAGTATGCACGTGGAGTGCAGGGACGAGAGATCTTCAGAGGAGATTTTTGGAGTTTCGTTGCTTCTAATTGTTTTGTTCGTCAAGCATCAGATTTTGAAGGAAATTCATCGGTGTTTTGTTGCGCTATTAAAATTGGAATATTAATTGACGAGATAATAACAACATTTGTGAAATCTTTAGACTTCGTTCGCATCAAGTAATGGATTGTGCGATAAGTTCGTTCGTCTTTTATTGTACCATTAATATTGGATTGTTAATTGACAGTGTCATAATGGAGACTGTGTTTTGCAAATCCATTGCAAAATGTTTAGACTGCATTCATGTAGTATTAGATCTTCGTAATAAGATCTTTCTTATTGTACTATTAGTATTGAATTATTAATTGAGAAGGCCGTAGTAAGATCGAACTTTATTATTACAAACTACGTATTATGAATAATGTATTCTATTATGGTGGAATCGTTGCTATAAAAGATGATCTGTATGTTGACTCATTGGTGGAGGAAGGTTAACCGGTTCCAGGGGATTAGTGATTTCATGATTTGATTAGATACGGTTCTTCTGTGATGTAATTATAGATGCATTCACAGGATTTATGTTACACGATGAATTTTTGCTTGGAAAAATTGAAATGTGTTGAGTGGAAACTATATAATGATAATAGTAATAAAATATTAGATTTTATGAGATTTAACTCAGAATATGTTAGCATAATTATGCGAATAACTGACGTAATTTGTGTCTACAACTTTATTTCACGGATTTCCAAAGATTTTCGCTTTATGCGTATTTGACGGATAGCTACTTTTTTATATTACTCAAATGAAAAATAATATTTTGTTACTTTACATTTTAAACTAACGCATACTTTTCTCTGTTTTATTTCAGGTACGTATTCTTTAGCAGTGTTCTGGTAATTTAGAAGTAATCTACCATCAAGACTTGATGAGGTATGATAACGACGATTATTGTAATCAAGTAATTTGCATGCTACATACATAGATCATTTTTCATTGAATTTTTTATTTTTCCACATTCCATGTAACGTAATAAGATAATTCAACTTTGATCAATACCACTAACTTGATCAAAGTTGAATTATCTTATTAGTGTGTTAGTTTTGGTAACATCAATGAACGTCGTACGAAATTTAGCTTTTTAACATTTTAAAAATTAACCGTTCAAATCTGTGACGTTTATAATAAATTATTTAACAGTAGCGAAATTATATGATAAAAGTAAGCTCGATCAATTATAATAAACACGTGAGCTCTCAGATTAAATCTTCTAACATAATTTTTGATCGAAATATCTGATATTTTCGTCTAATCGTAAATAAAGTTGACAATAATCTAAACGCCAGTAAAAATGTTACAAAATGTAAAATAAGGAAACGATACGTCTTCTGGTCGATTACGAAGATTCCGAACCCGTTTATGGTACACATAATATCTACCTTACAATATTTATGGACTGTGGCTGCGTCCCCTTCTAGTTTCAAGTGTATCAAGATAACCGAAAAGGTTTCTAAATTACCAAACTTCCTCAATTAGTTTTCTTCATTCCCTTGAATCATCTGCAGCAAGAACATCCGAACTATGATTGCCACATCAAACGTTTAATCTACTTCCTCGAAAACCACCATCGAAGTATAATAAACCTATGCTTCCTAAATTCCCATACTTTCGCAACTTCCAATTAACTTCTTCGAGTTTCTTCGAATTTTCAAATATTTACAGCCTAATTTTGGCATTTCCTATTCGAACGAGATTAAATTGAAAAATTTATAAGATTCTATATAAAGGAAGGTGAAAGAGGAACTTTCGAACGATAAATTTTCGAGCAGTTAATGATTTCTATAAGAAGTGACTTTAAAAAATTCTACAATTCGTTCAATTCAAACCACAGAGAGAAGAGAAACGATAAAGAAGAAGAGAGAAGAACGTTCGAGTGATAAACTGAGCAATTGGCACTTTGCACTTGCACCGTGCAGAAAATAAATCTAAAAAAATCCTAAAGTTCGATCGAGTCATTCAAACTGTATAAAAGGAAAAGAAAGAGAAAATAAGAGAAAAACTTTGGAATGATGAACTCGTGAACACAGCTACGTAGAAACACACGGACGAACTCGTTTCTTTCCGCTCGCAACCCCTAAATAGGCTGGAACACTGCCCTTTAAATACCGCGATTAATTCCGCGCAACGTAATAAAGCGCAACCACGAAGAATGAAAATATTGTAATAACTCGCGGCGCATAATGAGCGAAAACCACGGAACGTGCCTGGCTGCGTTATTCGCGATACAACGCTCTCGTAGCCCGCGTGTTCGTTTATCACGACCCCGAATCGCTACTATCGGAACGTTGCTATTAATAGGTTGAAATTTGGAATTCATTAACGTCAGATTCCCAAACTGTCTCCCCCAGCCTCTAAACCAAACCGTAAATTAAGTGTAATACAAAGCTGTTCGAAGGCTTCCTGTGATTTCTGGTCATTCTCACGATTCACGAATCGATGCGTAATACGCTGTTTTCTATCGTTTTCATGGAACGTTTCCCGTTTATTGTAGCTCTGCCAAATCTTCCGACAGCTTTAACATACGTCAAAAGAAATTTCTAAAATGAAATGTTTTCAATCTAATTTAAATAACGATTTATAACGTGTTTGTAATGAGAAGTTGTGATTTTGCGCTGTTTGCTTGCATGTTCTATGATAAAAGATAATTTTCGTTTAAGATGTGCACAATATAGTAAAAAATAGAAAATCTACGACTATTCTCAGTATGAATTATAATTTTAACCTTGGTAAGGTTCGTCACACGCTGCAATGTACGAAGAGCACGTGGCAAAATATCTTTCAGCAAGATCGTTGTATCGCTATAATTTTTCTGACATCGCTGAGATCTATTGAAATATAGAATCCTATGATAAATTCCGTAAGAGGAAAGAATAAATATCACAATATGATATCGTCGGTCGCAAATACGTTATCTCTAACCAAACAAACGTCGATTGTCAACTCGAGTCACGTACATGCAAATCATCCTCGTACCCAAGCTTCGTTCACCACTGAAGAATCATCGTTTCTTCCAAGCACAACGCTCATAGCGCTCATAACTCTCATAAATTTCCATAGCCATCTATAGTCTCGTACAATTTTTTACAACGAGGTCTCGCTTGATTACCCTTCGAAATGACGTTTCTTTACGCGTGTCTATTTACGCACGTGCCTGTCGTATTATTTCGTCTAAAATGAAGCGTGATAGAAGAGGAATCACTCAACTATCGCGCTAACGTGTTTCGTAAAACATCGGTATAAAACGATGGTCTCGGTGCTCAGAAGTAGCTGTTTTGTTTCGAACCCCTGACGCGTGTCTTCTTTTTGCACCGGTCGATCCGTGAAACCGAGCAAAAAGACACGCTGAAGAAAAAGCGTCGCGCAGTTATTTCCTGCGTTTCGCGACGCGCAAATATCCCAGGGAAACGGCACTTTAATATCGCAGCACTGCATGAAAATTCACCGTGAGAGAGGAGAGTCAGTTACGAGAAGAAGGAAAGGGGAAAAAGGGTGAAGGAGGGTAGTTGCTCGTTCTAGTGGTACAGTGGCTACAAAAAGTGTCAGCATACCACTGTACCGGATATTTAATAGTACGTGATTAATTAGGTGCAAATAAATTATTTACTATAACATAGTAATTACTTGAAGACAAATATATTAAATTTAGTAGAATTTCCATACGATTATAAAAATTTAATACCACGAAGATCAAAGATCTCCGTATCTTTAACAGAATTGTAATTTTTTCGAATAGAATTACTTTAGGCGATCAAGTCAGTAACATTTTGTTGTATTTGCTTTCAACTGCTGGAAGACACACGCGACGAATGTTTCATTTAACAGTATTCGTCGGCAGGGTATCCCTTCCAAAAAGGGAGGAACAGGAATTTATCGCCAGAAAACGTCAATCTTTTCCCGGCATCAAATAATTAACTGATGTTCCGCAACGGTCTGCTCCAGACACGAAGCTTCGCTGCTCATCTTCTATGATCCTGCTATATTTTTTTCTTCCGCGTTATTTTCACCAATTATACGGAGGACAGCCATGGAAAAGTCGTCGGTTAATGTTTTCACGAACATTGAAATACCTTGAACCTTTCCTATCTCAGAATTTTAAATATGCAGCTGAAAACGAGCAACTTATTTACACTAACGATAAAAGACAATATCATATCGAAATAATATTCTCGTCATATTGAAAAACATTCTATTATTATACCGAATGTGTTACTACAATTTTTTAATATTTATTTCTGTTTTATTTTTATAATTGAGCCAAAAATAGTCGAAAGAACAAACATAACACGATAATCGTTAGTTGGAATTAAAATAAAGTAGCGTGAAATAGCTCGATCTAATCTTTTCTTCCATGGAAAAATTATTGAAATTTGAAGTTTCTTAAATATTTTCGTACGATTTATAACATTTCTGGAAAACTTTTTGGTTATTCGAACTTGCTCCAACTTAGATTCCTTTTCAGACGAGTCAGCTTTCTCGCCGGGTTTATCGCGCGCGATTGAATCGCGACTTTACGCGTCGAATTTTCGCACTGGCCAACCGTCACACCTGTCACGAGGAAACGTTCTCTAGGAAAAAAAAAAGAAAGAGAAGTTTAGGCGACGCGAGTTTCAATCGTAAAATGGAGATGCGAAACTAATTTTCCCCCTTACAATAGCTGCCCGATCGTCAAAGCTAGTTGCCTGGCCGAACTTTCGCGAAAAATCGTTTATCTGGATAGCGTGATCGCTGGATTGTGGATTTTTATGCAAATCTATACATTCTTCCGAACACAATTAATCGATCGATACCCTCAAATATGACAAAACACTTTGAAATCTGTTTGATGTTTTGGAAAATCATAGAGAAATGATTTTAGAAATCTGCCTCACTTTTCTGTATCTTTCTACTTGGAAGAACAAGCTATAGCGTATGTAGGAAAAATTAATTTAATTAAAATTCAAACTTAAATTAGATTAAAGTAGATTAAGTCTATGAATTTTAATGAATTATATTAATTTAGGAGATACATAATACGATAATTACGTCTCTTATTGATTATATAGCGCAATTTCTAAAGTGTTTTATGATAGTAATAATTCCTGCAAAAAGTATTTTCTCGTTAAAAGTCCACGATTTTCAATCTCCCGATTTTCCCAAGAGTCGGCACAATTAAAACGAAGTCACAGAAATAGCCTCCAAAATATATAATAATTATTTTTCAACAAATATTCAGTTTAAGAGATGAAAGAAACTATATGAGGTGCACAGAATTGGGCAAAATTTGTAATTATGAATGAGACATCGTTTTCATTAACCCTCTGCATTACACTATTTCAAAGATAAAAGTTTCGAAACGTACGCAGGCGTTTACTCGCGTGGACTGGAAACACTTTTAATACACCGGCAACTATATTCGAGAATGAGCCGAGGTTCTATTATATTACAGGCCAAAAACAAATGGATAGAATGAAATTTTAGCAGTTTTTAATCAAACGCTTTCGCGGTCGTTCATTGTACCTGCTCGCGCGTAAAAATTTCACGAATCGGACACGGTTAATTTTCTGGAATGACGAACAGAGAGAAGAAACGTCGAAACTAAAATTACCCTGCTACGTCGATCGGAGCTGGCCAAGTAAAAACAATTGTCAGCTTCGTTATACTAGCCATTCTTTTTTATTTCCTTTTTGCTTCAAAATAAAAGTAACACTTTTTTCCAATGGAAAACACTATTAAATCGAAGGCTGAAAACTTTACTTGTTAGAATCCTGGAATTGAATGAATTAAAATGGAACAAATTTTATGCTTATATTAATTTCGTTGTGTTTATCAAATTATATTTTTTATTGAGTTTCCTCTCATTAAGTTACTCTATTTTTTTAATAAATCAATAAACAAGATGAAAATGGAGTTGTTTTCTACGTATCTTTCTTATTCAGAACGAATAATCATATGTAGCGAGTAACAATGTTTATCGTTCCATATTGAAAGAGGAAATAATGTTTTCTCTTAATTAAACGAGACATAGATGAGTAAATATATAAAGATCCTTTCCATTTACATGCAAAATATATAAATATATGCAAAAGCGCTCGATATATCTATCACAATTTTTGTCGCGTCAACAGCATCCGCGTCTGACCACATACGGTCCGTTTTCACTCGCCTCTTTTCTTCTTACGTATTAAGAATAAACTCTAAAATTATAAATATTTTATTCATACATCTTTATATTCTCTTGACATATGAATTAACTATTTAAACATGCATTGTTTCAGTTCTAAGCAACATGTATAAATATATATTTTTCTATGTCCTTTTAATAAATCAGCAAAAAGATAATTCATCAAAGCAATTGATAACGCTTATACGAACAAAAATTCTTGCGTGTCTCAAGACATTCCATGCTAAAGGGCTAATAAAAAGACGTACTGAAAGATATTTTAACTGTTATTTCGTAAAACTCATCGTCGAATTACTCGATCTTAATTCTCACCTCTTTATAGTAGATTCCACTTCACACAGTGAAACATCTCAATCTACCAACGAAAATATATTCCATACACGAGAAGAACAAACTTAGACTACATAAAAACATACAAAATATCAAATAAAAGACGATTATTGGAAAATGAGAGTTTCTTGCACGGTTATTACTGCTCGCACTTTGTTTATGATTTTCATGGGAAAGAACCGAGAGTTTAAGCGCGCAGAAATAGAAAGCCAAGTAGTTGAACGAATAAGGGCGAATAAATCGTTTGACGTAGAAATCAATAAAGCAGAGTTTAAACGAAACAATAAAAAAATGAGAGATTGGAAAAAAAGGAGAGGATACAACAGCGGAGTCTGGCGAAAATAAAAGAAACGAAGTGACTGATTTACATTGACAGCGACAGGTTATCTCGCCGGTGGATCGTACAAAGCCTTCGTCCGCCTCTTGCAACGAATCTTCCGCGTCATTTTTTTCCCCTGATAACTTTCAGCCCACCCGTCGTTTGACGTAATATCTAATTATGGGGCTGATGAACGCGTCTTCCGCAAATGGTTGCACGAAACTTTCATCCCTTTTTGGTGTACTGTATTATCGACGTGTATACCTGCGGTATCTTAAGCTGTTACATCGTTTGGAAACGTTGTTTGTCAAGTTCATTCCTATGGAAGAATTATGTTTTTATCGGCAATAATAATTTCGTTTAGTCGGTTACCGTATTTTTAGAATTGCAAGCTCTTACGTCGTTTGAAAACTTTATTCACAGAATTAATTTCTATCGAAGAATTTTTATTAACTATACGACATAAATAATTTCCAAGCTATTCCTGAAACAGCATATCAATTGGAAATAATAGCATCACTAGTCTGACTTCGAACATTCTGATTCTACTTAAAACTCGTTCTCTACTATCGGAGAGCGCTATTTATTTCTCAATATCTTTACTATATTTACCGCTTACGATGGATTACGACTTAACGATCCACTATTATAATTTCTACCACTTTCCACTAAAACAATTTTCGAAATTAACAAGAAAGTCCGCCAACGTGATTCATCGAGTTACAGTCAATCACGTTGTTACAAATCAAATCACAGACAAAACAACGAAACTGAAAAATATGTTCGTTCATATATATATATGTCGGAGATGAAAGGAAAAACGAAGTCTTTCCTTTGAGATTTTGGGAAACGTCCTCTACTACTTTAGCCTGGATTCTATCATAGCCGTAATTAAGCAATTGTCATTCAGTCTGATTGTAATTGTTCGAGATTTGTGATAGCGAGATTGGGCTCGAGGCGACAACTGGTCGCCGAACGTAGTCACGGTCACGGGATGGACCTGTTTTACCTGACGGAGGTGTGGAGTGGTTATGTGGTTCTCCCTAGAAATGTGGTTGTGGCTGCATACGGCCTCAAGAACGGGCTTAGCTGCGTATGATTTTACCTCGGAGGTGTCAATATAATGGGACACACGTTGTATTAATAACCAAACTACAGGCAGAAACTGCCTAGCAACGGCGATTGGGACTTTCTCGACGTTTCTATCGAGTATAACAAACAAATGCAATCGTACAGCGAAAAAATTTCTATCAAGCTGGCATTCGTGCGATCTCCTTGGAAAGTGATACATCGAGCAGTTATATCGAGCGTCTAAGAAAACGTATTTTGTGACTAAAAGCATTCTACGCTTAGTAAAGAGTTATCCCGTTGACCGTGAACTCGTTTGAACCCAAACACATTGTTAATAGCGTTCGTTAAACTTATTATTCGTAGACTTGATATTCGTTAAACTTAGTATTCGTTAAACTTAATATTCGTTAGACTTTATAAAAGTCCTGTGTATACGTTAAATATAATCTCTGTTTGTAAAACGATGGATAATTCAAACGAAGAATTGTTTTACGCGCCACTAATTCCAATGTTAACCCGACATATATATTATCGTAAAAATTGTCTCGCAATTCTTGGCAACGCGTTAGCAACAGTACTTTACTCGATTCAGCTTCGGAGCGACGACCGAGGGTAATTTCGTGACGAGTTAAGTAATGTTGATTAAAGCCAGCGTCCATTACGAGATTACACTGTGTTTAACTATTATATTTTCCGCAGCGGTACACGTAGCTCAGTAATAACCATCATTAATAGATCCAACGCGACATCTTGAAATTATCATCGGCGAGCGTTTTCGCCTCGCGTGAACCAATCATTCGCGTGATTCTTCCTCGTTTCTCTTCACGATTGCTGCAATTCTTACGATCATTAGTAGACCGTGAAAAGAAGAAATCTATGTCTGCCAAAACGCACGAAACACGCATAATATACGAAAATATGTAAAATATCCAAAGTACAGTATAGTACATATTCTGATATCTAGTAGCTAAGATAAATTTCTATCTAGGTTGCTCTTCTATCAGTTTATTTATAAAAATATGAGTCTGCGTCCGCAGTCCAGCCATTAGATTTCTCTGAAATTATTTACAATGACTACACGATAAAAGATTCTTATAAATGTAATGTACGTATTATACGAAACTCTTTGAAATATCATTGCAACGATGTACTTTCATGGATTTAGCATCTTGAAAAATATTCCTTCGAATAAATTTCGCAAATAAATAATAATGAGATTATAACTATACATATTCAGTGAGTAAATCGGATCAAGATGAACGTTCCAGTTCGGATTCAAAATTTATTGCTCTTCGCGAATGGAATACAAAATTATTTGTCTGAAAAAAGGAACCCTGCAGCTTATTAACAAATTTTGAACGTTTTTCTTTGTTCCTCTTTAATATCCAACTATCAAAAGCATTTGATTATTTAATAGAAGTTCATAGTAAAAACGCTATAGACAAACCTGTACGAATCAATAGAAACTGTCATTTATTTCGTAAATAACAATCGGCAAAGTATAAAATCGAATTAAACTCACTGTTAGTGATAAATCGTTTCGACGTGCATCATATCAGGAACATCGTCGCGTCGCGCAATCGTTGCATTGTATCGGTAGCGATCGTGAAAGCGCATTTACAACGGTTACCTCATACTCCTCGTGTGGCACGTGTTAATCATGACAATCACATTTTCGACGCCTTCGTCCATCGATTTTCGTTGTCTGATTCTCTGCCTCTCTCAAGGTTCTCACCTCGTTTTCACTCTCGTTCCTCGCCATTCGTGTTAGCATGCGAGCCACGCTTTAGAAAGGTGATGTACAAGCGTAGGATGACTTTAGAATGTTCGCTAGGTGTGCCAGCCGATCGTTTCCGAGACCTTACCTGCTATTGTGACCCGATTCAATCCGATTATCGATCGAACAAAGCACAGAATCTCGCACACGAATCTTTGGCTGCGTTTATTTTCCATTGTGTTCCTCGGTGATTCAATTTTTAGTGCCACTCGTAAACGGCGCGTTATTCTTGTAAAGAGTCGTCGTTCAGGGAGAATGGAAATGTTGTAGAATGTTTCTATCGGGGATTGATTTTAAATAGTTTTAGCATAAATTTGGAAATTAGAATAATCCATGCTCCGAGTTAACTCTTTCACGCTCGGTATCACGTATTGAGTAAGTTATTAATTAAACGAACAATAAACGTATTTATTTTCGACAAGAAGATCTTAAATTTTACTGTATTTTTCTTTACGGAACCTTTTCTCGAGAAAATTATGTATTAACGAAAAGTTTATCAATATTCCAGTAATAAATATTCCTATAATTTTCTTCTCAACTAACAAATAACATATGAGCGTGTCACGATCAATAATCTTCATACAGGTTGAATTCAAACTCGTAAGCTCTTCATAAAGATACTTGTCAGAACACACTAAACGTATTTTCATTTCGATCAAGGATAAGAATTAAGAGCGATGTAACGATTACTCGATTGTCTTTGGTTTTAATATTTCTGACGCTTTTGCACGACCAAAAGACCGGCGAATTGGCACCTGTTCAAGAAATGGCTTTGCTTGAAAAGCTTCTTTCTTCGCGCGAAAATTTCATTGGCTGACTGGCGGCAAAAAAGCTTGTCATTTCGTCGACATGCTCTGTCATTCGGCTAGCACGACGTTCGTTGTAACAATCTCGCAAGAAGCGGTTGCGTTTCTGCTTCTTTCACGCTTGACACTACGCGTCGTTTCCATCGGATACCCGTTTCGCTTCACGTATTTACGGCTTCAACTATTATTGCCAGCTTCACGCGAATATTGCGCGCTGCAGCTGTCACAGATCCAACTTACGCCCTTAAACGCCCGATGGAAATATTTTTCTTTCATTTTTACAAATTTTTTCTTACAAATAATTTATGTGAAATATTTAGTAGATTTAGGAGCCGGCTCGATATGCAGTGTGGTTGGTAACTGGTGGTACAAGCGGAAAGGGGGTGATTCTATGCGAAAAGAGAAGTCGAAAATATAGAATAAAAATTTTTCTTTTTTTTTCAGCAATTTTTGTAATAATAAAATTTATGATTACTTCATATTATTTCATTATGTATTCCTAATTTTCCGTTACGGCAAAAACAAACTTAAACTGCGATAATATCCACTTTATAACGAGACGTGATAAAGTGCACGCGTACCGAGCGAAAATTCAAAATCAATTTTCTCGAAAACAAAACCTCAAACGAAAAATTTTTATTCTATATTTTCGACTTCTTTTTTCGCGTAGAATCACCTCCTTTCCGCTTGTACCACCAGTTACCAACCACCCTATGTGTATTAGGTCGTCCGAAATGTTTCCATCGTTTTATAAAAAAATAATGGATACACGACATTTTTCGTTTTATATTATTTTATCGAATAATTATGATCCATTTTGTTCTATCAAAATAAAAATCACAACGTTCGACAGATTAGGTTTTATGTTTGTATAAGAAATAATGGATGCACAACATTTTTCGTTTTATATTATTTTATCGAATAATTATGATCTATTTTGTTCCATCAAAATAAAGATCACAATGTTTGATGCATTAGTTTGTATAAAGATGCATCGTTGTAAAAGACGTGTCTGTAAAAGAAAGACACTTTTCGGACAACCTAATATATTACTTATTGTAGTTAGGCTTACAGCCTGGTACTATCTGTGCTCACCTAAGTACGCATTTAATAGAATTTCATTTGCTTTTTAACGTGTTACCTATATCTACTCAATACTCTACTATACTCAATGTGAAATTACTATATCATAATATATTTGTACTTTGAATTACCATAATTTATTGTATATATTATTAACTATATATTATATATTGTAAACTATGGTATGTTTCTACATTACAGTATACTTAATGTTTAAATATACCTAATATTGCGATATATCTCAGTATCAGGATATATCGTATTATATTCGTTATTTTGTGGTTTCTTTGGTTCTTTGACTTCTTTGGAACTACTGATATTGCATTTGGATTTACTCTTTCAGGCATATTGCCTTTAGTTTCATACTTGCTTTTATGAAGTTTGTCGGCTCCCATACTTGTTCCTCGATGCTGGCTCACTTCGATATTGAGATTAGGTAAATTTAATTTATATTTATGAGCATTACCGAAGAAATAGATTGTATATAGAAATTTGTACCATTTATTAAATTTCATAATAAATCCTCTGCTGTGTATATATTTTTACATATTGTACGCATTTTGTAGAATTTTAGAATCTTAAATGTCACGATAATGCACAAACCTCCGCAATCTATTTGTCACATATCGAATTTGTTAATTTGTTTCACAGATACTCGATATAAAAGTATTAAAATATTCAATTTGCTAAGAATAGCTTAAAATATTGCCGTTATTATAATAAAGAAAAGATTATCAGGATCACGCAATTACAAAATTATTTCAAATTCCACGAAATCGATGAAAAGACAAGAAAATTGTTATGTTATGGAACACAGCGAGATTGGCTTGGAAGTTGAAACTTTCTGACTCCTGTTCCGTGCTACGACGTCAACCGAACCATGGTAAAGCTATGTAACTAGCTCGCTGGCAAGTGATTCTTAACTAACTCTGTAATTAACTGAGAACTAACACGATTAACGATCAACGTAGCCACGGTAGCAAATATGTTCTTAAATCATGCTACGTATATGTGACAAGCTCAACACCAATCTGAATCTTTTCATATACAAAATTTCGCGTACATTTCCAGACATTAATCATTTTCCGATATGGAACCTAAATTGTTTTACATCAATAATCACTTATACTCGAATGACGAAACTAATCAAAATTTAATTGTAATATTAATTTTTAATATGGAACGTCACAGAACAAACGTTATAGATATATAAAATAAATTTTATACGTTCTTTGGAGAACGATTCTGGATAAAATAATTTCTAGACAATATATTCTCAAGACTTGGATAATTATCGGTCTAAAATTTAATTTGTGTCTTAATTAAATTACAAATTTAATACACTTTGAATATCAAAATATCGATGCTGCAACAAAATAATTAGACAATTCTATAAATATTAATTCGCATAGAAAGTACATATTTATCACAAAGTACATATTTATTTCCTACCAAAGGAACATAATTTATTTTGCATGACGAGGTCGCTAGCAAATGGAGTTTAAACGCTATATAATGCAAAGAAGGTGCGATTTATCCTTTTAAAACGCGGTCAGGTCGGCGATAAATGAACCGTTCCCTCCTAACAAATATTTAACTGGAAGTGGAAAATGATGCGTGATCCGGAATTTATGAGATTTCGGACGCGCAAGTTGTTGCAACTAAAATTAATGGTCCAGTTGCGAATAAATGTTGATTTTTCCACGATTCTGAATAATACATTTTATAATTAAACTTCGCTCAATCCTCGATAGTTAATTGCACTATTCTACAATATCTTTTTTGATAAATAAATCGAAAACCATATATGTCCCTTCCAAACTATATTTGCAAGGATGCTTTTTTCCCAGTTGATGAAAAATTATTACATTAAATCTCAATTTATTTAATTAGTTCCTAAAAGAAAATGCCATACAAATTTTCCGATGGCAATATCGTAGTGATATTTCTTCGGTATATCCTTGTGCATTATAAAGCATCCTGTATTTATAACGTCTCCATTTGCAAGGAAATTTTCTACTTAACGTTACGTCGCTTTGTATTAGCAATTTGCTCAGCTTTTTCACACGCCACTAGCCAATTACAGAGCATGATTTTAATGAACAAAAATTCAGCTCCATTATAGTATGACTGCTTTCTTCTTCCAGGACATTCATCTTCGAAAATTGGAGAAACGTGAAGTGGAAACACTGTTTTAGGTATGCACTTACTTAAAGTAACATGCCTGGCTGTTGCATTAGCTCGTAGAAATTCAAATGTCATTCCTGCTTAAGTCTCTTATTCACTCGCAACACATTCATCTAATATCGTTCTGTACGTTCAAAATCGTTCAAAATCAATCGTACAATTATTCCAAAAACGTATCGTTCTAAAATTAAATCATCAGGGAGATCCTTTTTATTATCTTCAAATTTATCCACAATCTCGCCGCTCTTTTACGCTTTTTTCACGTTCGATCAATTTCGTCGATCGATCGCTCGACAAAACCACGCGAGAAATTAGAAGAATCGGTCGACTGGAATAAAATATCGAAGGAAAAAGGGATTCTGGTTGTTAATAATACACGGCGGGGAGAAAAAATAAGGTAGAATCGGCGGTGGTAAAACGGTGAATTTCGCGGTTACCGTGAGCTACTTTCATAAATTCCGGGCGACGCGTCTCTATTCCGATAATAAAGCGGTCAACAAGTGCGGCCGGTGGATAAAGAGCGCCGCGAAATTGGACTGCAGTCAGGCTCAATGGAATCCTTTGCATGCATTAATGCACTCCTGTGCAAGCAGAATGCCGGAACGCGCTGGAAATGAGAATACACATCGCAACTATTGCGGCTACATTCGGTTCCATGCTGTGTACACACATATTCCCTTCTTCCTCTCTAGATTTCCTCTCCGTTTCGCTATCTATTCCCCTGCATGTGCCTATGTGCATGCGTGTGTCTGTATATTTCTGGGTATACCATAGTCGTGGGTGATCAGTGTCAGGGATACTGGAATACTGGATACTGGGATACTGGATGCGTGCACTTTGCGACCTGGCGCGCGCGCATACACACACACACACACTCGGATCCTATGGACTAGTTCGAACCGACGAATCAATAATCCAACGTTTACCTGTTACGCGAAGCATGCCATGACACTTGTCTCTGGATTACGATATCTAGAAGAGGAGACGGAGACCGATTTCCTGCTTTGAAATGGAAATTATGGCGAACGTTGTTGTGCAAGATGGAGTGATTCGTGGTTTATTTGGAGAGGATTCTTGTAGACATGTTGTAACTGTGGAAAGTGCTGGTTTAAAGGACCGTGAAACCAAAGCTCTTGTTCGGTGTATTAGTGTTATTTATTGCAATTATCTGATGTTTCAATTAGCCTTCAATTACAAGGAATTTAAATGGTAAATGGATTGGTCGATGAGTTGCGCTGTCGTTCTACTTTTTCATTACTATGGCAGGTTGCTGTTCAGCGTGTTCAATATAGCTTCGTGGTGTTTCTGAAAGATCTTCATTAGATTCAAAGCAAGGATGGATCGTTCGCTAATTTCCTCTGGAAGGATCCAATCTTGTTCTAACTTCGGAGGTCTGATGAAATGAAAAGCATGGATCATTATGCTGAGTACTGTTCGATAGGTTCTCGCTTCGTTATTTGAACTTCGACATTGTACTGCTGCATCGGCGATTCATCGAGACAAATTCAGCCACGAAATATCTTCAGATACTTGCAGAAACCATTCGATCCCAAAATGCATGTTCCCCGCTGGTGCGTCGAAAATATACATAATAAATAAGCGTTCAAAATTCATGCGAGTTTATGTGATTCCCGTGGAGGAATCTCCACGAGTCTCGAAGATCTTGCGCACCTTGCTGCACACGACCGTCGATATTTCAATATGTTGCGACGAAAGGAAGATCCAGCTAGAACGTTATTTTGTTTCGTGACTCAAAGCACGCGTGACTGCTCCGCTCGCCATCCGCGATCATTCCTAGACCTTTTCTGCAGAGAAAGAATGCGAAGAAAAGAGAAGGAAAAAGGAAAAAGCATTCGAGTCTGTCGCATCTGCCTTTCGTATTTCTTACTCCGTCCAATTGCATATTACGATTACTTTGCATTTGCAACTTTTGATTACGACGATTCAATTAGTTATTGCAGGCAGAGAAGAACCATAAGTTGTATATTATAAACGTAGGATTTCATTAAATAACGAAATGAAATCATAAAGTAAAATAATATTAGTAAATTGATTGGTCACATTTTTCAGATTATAATAGATCAGACCACTGTATTAGGTTGTCCGGAAAGTGTCTTTCTTTCGTAAATGTGATTTTTACAGCAATACACCTTCATACAAACGTGAAACCAAGTCTGTTAAACGTCACGGTGTTTATCTCAATAGAACAAAATGGATCGTACGTAATTCGATAATATTATATAAAACAAAAAACATTGTGCGTCTATTATTTCCTCATAAAACGAAGGGAACTTTTCAGACAACCTATACAAACGATTTCTATAATTTTACGAAGGACAAAGTAAGAATCAAGTTGCTTGTGATTTATAAAATTCACCTGTAGAGTCATACGACTATCTTCCAGAAAATAATATTCCAGACGAGTTTTTGTATAGCTTCGTCGTGTTATAACATATTGTTAATATATTTCCGTCACAGGTTCGCATAGCCATCGTTTCACGTCGTTCTTTAACTCGTCGTTTCTTGCGAAGTGTTATTCATCCAAGAACTCGTTAATTCTGCAAAAACGACGATAATCTAGCTTCTTTGATGCGTCGATCATTTGTAATGAAATTGCAAATACGTCTCTCCAAATGTTCTGTAATGAGAGACGAGTGACCGAAACGTTTACGATCAAACGCAATTTCTTTTCCTGTACTCACATCAGCTGTCTTACGAATGATTCAATAAGCTTATTACCGTAAGATGCTGTAATTCGACGATGGACTTGTGTCGGATGAACTTCGATCACTGTGCGAATGTTTTCAGAATTTAAAGAGCGTAGCATTGCGCATAACATTTCGTCTTTGTAGGGATTTTCAATTCGCATTGTTATTTCAACCATTTGCGGACGAATGTCGCCAAATAACCGCCCAAGTCTTTTTACCGTTGCGAACGCGTATCGGCATATAGCCACCCGAATCTCTTCACAGTTCCGGACACTTATTTTGAAGTATCTGGCGTACGTCTATTTTTCTGAGCTATAATCTTATGCGTATTTACGCATGGGTATAATAAACTAAAGAGTACTATGTTTTTGATGAAAGTGTTGCGAATTCTCGACTAAAGAGCAACCGATCAGGTCAAACCGATCGCTCGATATCCCGTACCTCGAATGACTTAACGTTCAAGGTGGAGGAAGTTTAATAAATCGAGTGTCAGAGTAATCTAGCACTGTATTTGCACTTGTATAAAAGTAAAGTGTGATGTTATGAACACGGCGATGGTAAGTGAGAAGGATTTCACTCGCACGGTACGATGTCTGATGATGAACTGTCCTAGCATATCGCTGATTCTCCCCACCAGCCATTGGGCCTCGTCCGTCCAACGTGCCTTCCCGGGATTTTTTACCTGACTTCGGAGTCATTAGGTGTACAACTCGGGTAAGACATGTAATTTGGAATTACCTAAAGAAGGAATAGAGCCCGTCCGAGCTATGAACGGACGGCCACTAAAAATTCCGAACAGAAAGGAAATTATAGATCTTTAGAAATCTTATCTTCCGTTTAACGTAAACCCGCGATGTAGGATGATGGTCGAGTCAGAACGAATTTCGGTCTTTCAGTGGCATTACCAGACGAATTAGCAAGCTTTTTATATATTCTATATATTTTTTATAATACCTTATATACAATGCCTAAAAGATCCTGAACGTACATGTTCGATGGTGATAGTACTGATAACAAATATTATTTTGAACCCGACAAGATAGAAAACGACGATAGTGCTTCAGACAGTGGAGGCGAAGTCCGTTCAATAAGGAATCGGCTCAGACGTTTTAAACAAACAAAACTTTATCGGTATTGGTCATTTAAACACGAAATATGGTATGATTTATGTCAATAGAAGGTAGATGATCTTCTATAAGCAGATCATATCGCTTGATATGACTTCTATACGTAAACGGATATCACTTTCTGGATGTTTCTACGCAAATTGTTTATCAAATTTTTTATTATTATGCGAGAGAATTTTTGTTATAACATAGAAAAGTATAAAAAGATAAAAAGCAAAATCGTAGGATTACAAAGATTTATCAATTTTCCGAGGAAAATACGCTCGCCTTTTCGATATCTCTCAGTGACTGTCACAGTTCATATCTCTTTCATGCTTCATTCACCTTTTTTTCTTCTTTACGATCTTTTTGCCACGCACCCTATGGATTTTTCTGCGTCAAGAATGCGAGAAGAGAGTTACGAGACGATAAATATTTAAATGTAAAAGTTCGGAATATTATATTTGCATAAACATTATTAATTTTAGAATATTTCAAGTTCCAAAAGAAAAAGTATTTTATCCAAATTTATTCAGGATTTTTCCAACGCCAGTAAATCCAAACTGTTTATTATGTATTTACGTAATTAGTAGATTTGTCTGCGTTACTTATCATTTATGCATTATATCTGTTTTATCATATTTCGTAGATTCTTCACCGTAATTAATAACAATGTGTAATAATTGTCCAAAATTTGATTTTCGATGGTAACATGCTCAGACAACATTGCCTCAGTTCTGAGTAATTACACTACATACACAATCGTATGAAATTAATCCAATTCAAGCATAGAATTCTACGTTTCTATACATATTCCAGACATATTTTTCTCCATAGTATTGAAATCTTTTAATTTTGGTTTCGATAGCGCGCATTTACGAGGAGCTTAACGATACCTCACGTCGTATGCAGTTGCATATAATTGTAATATCACAGTATTACAATTCAACAGAGATTTCTTAACACAAAGCTCTCGCAAAACACAAATACGCCGATCCACCGTACTTTAATTGACGAATAAAATTCCCATTTTGTTCCCATCCACTTATCCATCCCGATGTGCAAACGGGTTTCCGCGGCACTCGAAAAATACGTTGAAAGCACGCGCGCCGCCGAGCCGTGCATTCGAAATCGATTAAAATCAAAGGAAAACAGAGTTGCACCGAAAGCTGTGAGATGGTGTGGGTGAGAAAAAACCGCGAAGGAACGGTTCGAAAATCGGTGTACCCTGACCATTGTATTATCGTTATTTTACGTCAGCTGGTGACGAAATTAATGGTTCATCGGAACAAAAGCGTATAAAAATCTCCGCATGAGGGAGGGGGCGACTCGACGAAGGGGGTTGCGATGAAAGGCCAACGCGGTGACAAAAGCAACCATTGGAAATATATTCCGGCTTTGTACTTGTTCCGTAAGTAGAGAAACGGTTCCCTTTCTCGTCGATATGCATCGCGCAATTTATTATTATTGATCCATGTACACAGTGATTGCCTAAGATTGAATGCAATGGTTTAAAATTATCAATTATTAAAAATATATTTATTATTAGTTTAATAGTTAAATGGATTTTTCGATATATTTTGATATTTGTTTTGGTATGTTTAGTCTTTTATTCGAGGCTCATATCTACTTAGCGTTTATAGTAGGTAATTGCTGTAAGACTTGATGTTTTCGGTTCAAAATAATTATTAAGAAATATACTGATATCAGTTCGGTATATTCTCGTGTAAGGTTTTAGTATGTTTAGTTTCTTATTCAAAGACCAGTTAGTTTTTGTAGTACCATAAATTCTATATATCAAGTGTCATCGTCATCTTTCCTGTGCATCTCTCAACAAATATTTCTATTCGAATGCTGAGATTGAATTATTGTGTGGTAGGTTCGGCTTCTCTGACGCAATCATAACGACAAAGCACACTTGATCGAGTCGAACAACTCAAAGTAGATAAGGACTTCGCTCGACAGACAGGTGTACATATATGTAAAACGAGAAATTAAATTTATGTTCATGAAGTATAATAACGATGATATTATATGATATGTGGATAGAGTTTGTCAGGGATTGCAACGCGCTAGACAACCAAATGTAAGCGAATTCGATTCGATCACGAACGTCGAATCTTTAATCGTGATAACATCTTTGGAAAAATCGCAAAGTGTATGTTTGATATCGAGGTTTTGAAATTTATACTCGCACGTGGACTGTCCCGTATTAACCCTTTGCACTCGAAAGGTGACTCTCACTCACCATGGCGTTCTATGCTGCAACTTCAGTGGCGAGTGATAAGCGACAATCCCTGTTTATGTTAGATTTCGACATCTGCAATTGATGAGAGTGCAATATTGGTTGGTAAATTGGTTCCTTAGTTCTTTATGTTCTTTGTTAGGAAGTGTAGTGTTAGACTTTAAAAGCGAGATAAAATATTTAATCCCATATGCTTCCGAAACTATGGTTCTGACAAAGTCTGCAAAGTTAGTTTGGATTCGACGATCATGGCAAAAGTATTATAGCTTAGAAACTCTTAAGAAATGGTTTTTGGAAGTGAAATTAGCTGAAACGAAGATGAACTTGATTTTGAACTGTTGAAAAATGAGATCAATTATATTGAAGAATGCATCTTGGTGAATGCTTTATAAATTATTATAAAAAGAAATACAGAAATTGATATTACAAAATCATATTTCCAAGCATGTAAATATAGATAAATTATTAGAATATAATTTTTTTGTAAGTTAATTTCTATATAAAATCATTTTACGCTAGCTGTAAGACACGCGTCACGTATAGCGTCTTCGAGTGTAAAGGGTTAACTTTAAAATTGTTTATCAAATAGCAATAAAAGTGACAAACGAATAATCAGTTTTGCGTTTAAAAGTTACACATCTTTGATCCGTATACATCTGTGTGGGTTCGTGGTTGTGGTTATTATTGTATGGACAAAAAGCGAAGAGTGTTGCGTGAGTTATGCGTATTCGCTTTACGGTTTATAAACGGATCAGACGAGTAAAAATTGTTGTTTAATAAAAGCCACGCATGGTGGTTAATCGTTGCATAAAGCCAGCCGAAATCGTTAAACGAAAAACGCGTACACGTGTCGTTGCAACGATGAATAAAAAATTCGATTCGATCACTGATCGGATATCGCCTGACCGTGCTTTCCTTTTATTTTTTTATTTTTGCTTAGTACAGTTTTGATTCTCGTAACGTCTTGTCTCTTTTCTTTTCTGCTGTCTCTTTTATATACGCAGGGATTTTACTTTTGATACTTTGGTTCGCTATCTTTCAATAGCAGCAGATGACGCACGATTGTTTAAATTAGATTATTTAGCTTTTATTATCAATTCCAAAAATACCTTTATTATCTAGCAATTTCAATTTATATTATTACTTGTTTTCTCGCGAGAAAAATCGTCAGTATTTGTGTTTCAATTAAACTGCACTTGTGTCTCAGATTATATTATACATTAACGTAATAATGCGATATATTCCTTTTATAGAAAGAATTTGTTTATAAATTATGCTATATGCCGTATTTACTTGAATATTAGTTCCTTTTCTATAGAAGATAGTTTAAAAGTTAGATAATTTCTAAAAAATCACGCTATTATACAGGGTGGTTGGTAACTCGTGGTTCAAGCGGGAAGGGAGTGATTCTACGCGAATAAAAATTTTTCGTTTGAGGCTTTGTTTTCGAGAAAATCGACTTTGAATTTCCGCTCGGTACGCGTGCACTTTATCACGTCTCGTTATAAAGTGGATATTATCGCAGTTTAAGTTTGTTTTTGCCGTAACGGAAAATTAGGAATACATAATGAAATAATATAAAGTAATCATAAAGTTTATTATTACAAAAATTGCTGAAAAAAAAGAAAAATTTTTATTCTATATTTTCGACTTCTCTTTTCGCGTAGAATCACCCCCTTTCCGCTTGTACCGCCAGTTACCAATCACCCTGTATATAATCGATAATTCCAAATAAAAATCACAACTCATCATAGTGGTGATGTAATTATAAACAATCAATTAAGAAGGAATGAGTTCGCTTGTAATTAAGAACACGACCTGCTTTCACGCCACGTTTTTTCCTTTAGAAATTCACGTTTGGCTGTGGTAGTAACAGCGTTTCCGTTGTTTTGAGGAAAATTAGTAAACGATGAATTAATGATTGATGTGTTGAAGCAAGGTAAACTTGGAAGATTAGGTTCTTACGTGAGTTTTGTTGTAGCTTGACTGTAACTTACGGTCAAGTAATACATTTACTTTACACGGCTCTGTTATAGTTTGTAGCGATTGAAGAAATGTATACGTCATGATGCTTGTGAATATGTAAATAAGATACCTATTCCATACATGTAACTTAATATTTATAATTTATAATATATTCGATTTGCAGACTTGACTAGATCCGTGGAATTATTATATCGTATCTTCGATCGCCACTTGTCCCGGCGTGCATTGGTCTGCGCCGGCCGCTAATCATATTTTTCTCGCGTCGACACGGCACGCACAAAGAGCTCTCGCTCTGCCGATATTTGGCCAGGACTGTTCTGTAATGTTTTTTCGCGAATTACGCTTCGACGGTATGTCAGCTTTTCGCGTGGAGGCGTGCCACGAAATACGATATCGAAACAAACAATAGTGTTAAACAATGTGCAGGCGCGCGCGACAAGCCTAGAAATCGGACGATTCGACTCACTGGCCTGCCGTCGATAAAAATAAAAAGTGTCAACAAAGTACAAGTGGACATAGAACATGTGCGCAAGGGGGGCACAACTGTTTGTAGATCTTTTTACATTTTTTTGCTTTTTATTCTGCTTTTTTCCATTTTTTTTTTTTTTTTTGTTTTTGCTGTGGAGTGGAAACGTGAGTCTGAAGCATCGAACGCGTAAATCTGGCTTAACGATATTAAATAATTCGTTTTCAGAATTTTCGAAAATGGAGGTTTTTTTAGTTGAAAAGTGATTTGCGATCTTTTCCTTGCGGTTTTAACGAGGATATATGATTCTTGTTTGGTAAAAATTATCGTTAGAATAGCGTCACAGAGGTACGTTTTTCCCTTCCGTTCTATCGTAAACACGAAGTTTTTAATCCCGGAAAATTAATTAGTTCGGAAAGTTAACACTGCGTGTTTCATTCCTGTAATTTCTTTCGGTTAATTTATATTGTTGAATTGCATTTTTCTTTTTTTTTTCATGTTGCTGTTGTCGGAGAGAATTCCAACGATTTGTTTAATACTTTCTTTTCGTTGCGATTTCTTCTTCTTGCTTAAACCTTACAACTCCATTTTTGAACAAATTGAAATGTATCGCTCTGATGATAATAATAATAATAATAAATTTTATTTATATTTTACGCCCATAGCCTATTACAATAAGGTTGTTGGGTTCTCATTTCTAATTTCTTACGTTATACTATATTCTTATATCGATCTTTTGATTATTATATTATATTGTTATTACTATAGTTTGCATATTGCTTAGCTGTTTCTCATTGACTATTACTTATCTATCCTAATGTGTACAGTACAGTGCTGTATATGTTTATGTATATACAGCTACATTTACATCTATATTTCTGTGTAAAGGTATATTCTTTTGATTGTAGTTTATTATTCTTCTAAGTGTAGTCTCCTAGTCTACACGGCTAATTGCACGTAATTGAACATGTCTTTTTCCTCTTTTCTACTCTCAATGATTAATATCTGGAGGAAATCTTTTCTTCTCTCTATATAAATGTATCATTATTATATAAACTATATTTCTTTTTCAAAACACGGAAGACTCTGATTGTGTATAAGTCTTTATGTATGTGAAGTCACTGATTTCTATTCTGCGTTCGAGCTCATCTTAAGAACAAGAACCGCTGTACTTTTGGTTACAGTACGACAAAGATTTATCTCGTTCTATTTCAACGTTACGTGTATCATTCACTTTCTCGTCTTCTATACAGGGTGTACTATATAAAGCATGAAGTATTATTAAGCAGATTAATCATCTGTAGATTCGTTCTTCTAATTAAAATTGCGTTGTTAATGCCTTGAACGATATTAATGCTAAATATAAAAGTATGGATTTTCAAATAGACTTCTTTATGTTAGCTACGAAAGAAAGAACAGGTATCAGATACCTTACTGTTAATTTTTCCTTTATTCTTACAAAATTGGAAGTATCATATACGTACATAGATAATTCATTGCTGTTAAAAATTAAACATACCCTGTTCTCTATATCGTTTTCTCCTAAGTGATTCTCTTCCCTCTCTCTCTCAAAATAAAAAATATATATATATATATTAGGTTGTCCCAAAAGTCTCTTTCGTTTTATAGAAAAATAGAACAATTTTGTTCTAGTAGAAGAAAATGGATCATTCATAATTCAATAAAATAATATAAAACAAAAATTGTGTATTTATTATTTCTTTATGAAACATGTATATGGAATATACATATACATGTATAAGAAAGGGTCAGAAATTTTAAAATCACTGTCGAAATTTCTTATCCATCTGGAACGTCGAAGCAAACATGAATAATTGAAAATAAAAGTTCGTTCCTCGCCTAGATAGGGAAACATCTGTCCATGGTGGACGCATTCAGTGGAAACGGCACGACTTCCGAGCAATTCCCATCTCGGGCTTACCTGATTACCGGGCATCGTTGCAATTTCTCCGAAAACCTCTGGGAAAAGCTGGCCAGTCGACTGTTAAGACCGATTTACAAGTCGCTAGAAACGCGAAAGACGGATGAGTCGGTTTATTGAGAGGAATCGTATCCCGGCTGACGCTTACGTAAACCTTCGTTGTTACGTAACGCGCGTCCACGATAGGTCGAGAGTTAAGAGAAGATATCCTCGTCGATGTCGCCGTCTTTGTAACGCGTTCAAATCTCGAATCTTCCAGCCAGAGATTCTTACCCTCGAGGATTATATCGTAGCGGTGATGCTTCGCTGAACGTGACGCTTTATCGAGAATTTTCTCGAGAATTTTTTGTCTTCACCGTAGAACTTTTTGTAGTCGAATGTTTTCGCTGTGTTCAGATGCTGTCAAGCTACGTGTTACTGTCGATTATATATTTCAAATGAGTTTCAGATGTAATATCTATTGTTCGTACTGCATATAGCTGGTATATTGGTAATCTTCCTCCATGACTTTTTCATTCCGTTTTAATCTTTTTTAGCGGATCGAAGTCGTTCGTTGTTTCAGATAGCATTGAACGAAGCGTTTGAAATATACAAAACTGCACGACAAATGAATTTTATATATTTGATACATACATACGTGTATCTCTTTTGAATTTAGATCAATGGAAATATCATCTCTTGAAAAAAGGTGTTGAAGGAAAGATACTAATATTACAGAAGACTATATTTTTAGGACCAGTTCAACGTATATAGGTGCATTTTCTATTTCTCTTATATTTCTAAACAGAATTATATATATTTCTATTTAATTGATGTTTCATTAGTATTTTAAAGTACTTACTTTAAAATATACTATACTCTAATGTTTAACTAGTCACGAATAGTCATTCACAGAGATTTGTACGCTCGGTGATTATCTTTCATCAAAGCAATCTCTATTTCTTACTTGAATTGCTTCCTTAATTATTAGAATCAAAATTCACGTGCTTTTTAAACGACAGTTGAAAAATAATTGACGTGTATAGTAACTAGCGTGACTGGTTTTTTTGATTGGATACTACTGCGGTGAAAGGGTATATAGTAAGGGTAATAATAGCGATAAGAGAGAAAAGAGAAGTACAAGTCTCTTCACACGACTTTCCACCGATCAGTTTTCCTTTGTTCGCCGCGTGTTCACTCGCGCTTATACTGTGCTCGCGTGTGTGCTAATTAAGGCCCGTGCAATTCCCCCATTTACGTAGAGTGTTTGGTAAAAAGCAGTTCTGCGCGATAAAACGAGTGAAAAATATGGGAGAAAGTTTTTTCGCGGGAGACACGTAGGAAAAATGTTCATTTTGGAAATTAATACACACAGGCTGGGAATATTCCCGAAATAGTTGGCATACGACTATTATTATAACTGCAACGATTATATGATTATAATTGTACTTTTTTTATTATCGTAATTCAACATTTTGTGTATCGTTATCGTAAGAGAAATAAAAGTATAAATAAGTTAAATAATACGTACGCGATATAAAGATAGAAACGTCGAATTTTACTTCCTAAATGTAAACATTTTAGTGAACGAATTCTATACCAAGTTCATCAAGTCTTATATCCAGGCTCTGACAATAACAGTAATTCCAAAAATCCTACAACTCTACTTCCAAATAACAATTTTTGAACAACTGCAAACTGAAAAATATTCTTCTTCCCATCAAACTGATCGAAAACGCCACAAATCCACGTCCAAATAATCCTGATTTTTTAAACAATTCTTCGTTAAAAATATTTGATCCGTCAAAGAATCTATCAAAAACACTACAACTCTCTCTCCAAGCAACTGTAATTCTTAAACAACCCTCAACTAAATTTCTTGCCTCGACAAATCCATCAAGAGCACTATAACTGCGCAATTCTAATTTTTAAACAAGTCCGAACCAAAAATATTTTTTTTCACAGAAACAAACCCACCAAGAAACTGTCCCAAAAACTCGCTGCAAATTTTCCTCTATCAATCTTTATATCCAAACAAACTCACCCCCGTAGGACGATTGAACCGTCCTCATTCCAAAGACGCTTCAATCTTCATACAGAACGAAGTGCATATTCCCATGACTCGCAATTCGAGTCCGATCATGCTCGAGAGAGGGAAGAAGCAATATCTCGAGCAACGTCGCTCGATCCCAGGTACAGCCTGGTCGATTGTCATTCGCGTTAGGTCAGCCTCGTATTCTCCGTGTCTTTCGAGAATGACGACGACCTCCACGCTGCGGCATAGGAAAACAGTAATCACGGAGTAACTCGCAAGGAACCGAGGTGAGGACTCGAGAGAAGATGCTGGATCGAGTTGACTGTAGTGTAATACGGGCCGCAATGCATACAAATGTCATTCCCACCTCGAGAGGACCCCCTTCCTTATCTCGCCTCCTTCCTCCCAACCTCCCTTCCTTCCTTCCTTCCTTCCTTCCTTCCTTCCTTCCTTCCTTCCTTCCTTCCTTCCTTCCTTCCTTCCTTGCTGTGTATAGGATATTTCGTAGCCACGTGACTCACGCGCATACATGGTGGTTCCGATAACTTCGTTAGGAGAAATGTTTAGAGGGAGGAAGGCAAACGTATGTTCTTAGGATTAGAGCGTCGATGATTTTGATAAGGTGTGATAGATTAGTTCAGCGATTTTCAACCTTTCTTACCTTACGGCATCCACAAACGAATTTCTCGACTGCAATACTTGTGCAAATTCATATTTTTATGGCAGTAATTGAAAAGTTAGAACCTGCCTAGAGATTTATTTCGCTTGTTATGTATTATAATGATTACTGTGTTTTGGATATTTTTCATGTACTGGCGTACTATGCGCATTTGTGCATTTTTGCATTTTTCAGTTTCCCATAAATGCGTCAAATTTCGATAATTGCAGAGATTCTACAGCACGCTGTAATATATGTTACATGTGCATTTGACTCCAGACAGGGAACAGCCACCCTGTATACGCATTTACAGCTTCTCCTTTGACTCAATCATGTTCCCCATCGAGGAGTCATCTCCCAAACCTCCCTATGCGTGTCTATCGGATCCACTAACAATGAGAGTTAATATCGAATTATGTAGCTCCTCCCGTGCACAAACCAAGCAGCTCCACCCGCTAAACGCCCCCTTTTCAATCCCTCGCCCATCCTGCTTTTTCTGCTCCACAGCTGAACAGCTTGGCAGAATAATCGAGCTAGCTCGTTACCGCGAAATCGAAACAAGCGAATTTCTTCCATCGACAGTCAACTACGTGAACACGCGGTACAAAACGTGAGAAAACGAGAATGGATTGAGTGGACAGAGAGTTGGTTCAAGTATAGCTAAAGAAAAACGGATTTGATTCTATGAGCGCTCAGTATGTTTTGATATTATAATAATGATGAAGTGAAACTGTTAAACGACGAATTTTCATACCGCAAACACACACACGCGTACTTACATGTACAAAAAGACATACGTATTAAAAGGAATTTTATTCTATACATCGTTATACATATCGCATGTTTTCTATGCGTTCACCTGCGAAAAAGACTAATCATGTCAAATTACGTCATCATCAATGACAAGCGAGATATTCCAGGTGGTAGAGTTAGGTGGTCCACCCTGTATATATGAACACGGATGTAACACGTGTACAAGGAATTCGAATAAGTGAAGCAACAGTACAAAGTAATATTAATAAGTTAGGAAGTAAGTAGTTAAGGAGCAGAGAATATAACAGTAAAAATAAGAGATTTGAGCGAGTGGGAAAAGCGAAAGTTGAGATAGAATTGCGAGCCAAGGATTTTGTAAACCAGATACGTTCCTTAATCGTGAGACAGAAAATAATATTATTATTACACGTTGTTACCTTCATTGTAATCCGAACGAAGAAACGATTACGCGATTTGGAGGAAACAGAGCTGAACCAACGACAAGACACGACTGAAGAATTTTCCTGGCGCATGAGATGAAAAGCTTTGAATTCGCGGCATCGAAATGAACGTCGTGAAATTTCTAGGCGAGCGACCAACGTCGCTGCTTTTCTTTCGTGTCGTAAAAACACCGTATAAACGCGGTTTAAAGACAAACGCGCATCGTAACAGAATCGCATTTAACCAGTCAGTTGCCTTCCTTTTTATATGCGCCGGAGATGGCATAACGGATGTTAGGAAAAGGTAATACGAGCGTTTATACCGCGACGTTGCCGGAGAAAAAGGCGAACTCTTGGCTCTTGTATCACGATGTTCATGCGATATCACACGATATTTGCCCTCGAGAAACGCCGTGTTTCGCCCTGCGTATTTTTGCTCACTTTCACGATGTTCCAAAGTGTGTGTATGTACAGAGTAAATGACAGGGTGATTCTTTACGAACGAACGAACAGGTGATGCGTCGAGTAATGATTTTTTTTTTTTTTGTAGAAAATAATATTTTTCGAGAATTTTTAAAAATTAATTTTCAAGCTTGCCAGGGTTCGTGAGCTTGAAGGATCGTTTCCATGAATTTATTAAATAGGAAAATTAATAGGAAATATAGAAATATATGTAATTCTTCCTAAAATATTAAATGCATCAATAATAAATTTCGTCAAAATACATGCAATCTTTACTGTCACATTACTCCGTCGTATCTTTTAATCAAACAGTTTTTCCTCCTAAATGAAATCGCGATAAATCAAAAGCAAATCATTTTTATGCAAAATACATATGATATGATTGTCAACTCTTCCGGTATATATCTTCGGCGAACGAACACGAAAGCCAATTAAAATCAATTCCTGAAAACTCTGCAAATTACCTCTATATTACACATTCATGAATATGAATATTACATACCCGAAGCGAAATGAAACTAATGTCTGACCAAAGTACATTACTTACACTCGCTTTTAACGTAGCTTGTTAACAAGTCGTCACAGAATTATTTTAGCCGTGTGCCGGTGTCGCCAAAAAATTAGCGAAATATATATAAAACAGGTAACGTCACTTGTCAACGTTAATCACGTTTTCATCAGGATATTTCGATGCAGCGCCATTGTATTTTACAAGAACCATAAGTCGATACGGAGTGTAAACAGGAAATAGAAATTATGACAAGTGAAACGATCAACGTGGTCGCTCCCCTTCCTGTCAGATTATTCCCTTGCTCTTTCAATAATCCTCGTCTCGTTTATAATTGATCACATTCTCTGCTTCCATACACGTAGATTATTAATCTCGTGAATTACTTACAAAAGCTTTGTGTCGTGAATTTACGCGGTTGTTATTATTATTATATCGTTAATAATGTATCGATAAGAATATAATAATAATTACGATGCGAAATTCATCAGAAGCCTATACTATCACAGAACCCTATACTTTCGTATCACCATTGAAATCAAAAATATTTAACATTGTCAAAGCCAGCAGAATTCTTGACGTGGAGAATCATAAACGAACGCCAGAGCGTCGATACGATAGGATCAACAGAACTTCTCCATTTAACAATTTACGCGTGTCAGTCTTTCGACGACACATAGCACCGTAAACGCTCTCTTACAGGGATGATCGATACATCGAGTCAATTAAAATGTCATGACAAACAAAAAGATCATCAACCGTAACAATCGAGCGAGTGATTAAGCTTGCTCACGAAATTATATGTCCGCCGCTATTCTACGCTGTTAACTCAATGGCTAACACTTCAATCTCTGCTGAATAGGCTGTTTAGGTGAGTAAGTTGATTGATTAATTTGCGAAAAATTGAATAAGAAAGTCTGGTATTGTTTCTTTATTTTTGAAGTATGTATAGGTATTGACATGATTAATGAAGACTTTAAGCAAGAATTATGTGGTATTATTCATGTGAAATTATAGTAATGGATAATTTAGAATTTATTTTAAATATCGTTTAGAAAATTCTTTGATAATGTAAGGAATACTACTTGCTTGTAATTTGAAAAATATCTAAATGTTTATCAACTAATACTAAATATTAACTGCAAATTAATATCGTTAAATAATTATAGATATTCACAAATGTTTATAATCTTGTTCTTTTCGAAACGAGATCTTTTGATTTGAAAAAGTCTGTAAAGGTATATTACAACTGTACTGATCAAATTATAAAACTTTTCATAACGTAAAGTGTTAATCTTTAATTATAATTACGGATATATTCAATGGTAATCGTATAAATGAGCGTAATTTTCTTAAGAATTCAATTTTAATTCCATTTCCTTCTGTAATATCGAGCGTTCCTTTTTTAATTTAGTCAGAGGAAAATCTCGAAGAGGAAAGTTTATTTCGGACGATAACTCATGCTTGTTTAGTGCCTAGCATTGCAAAATATTACAGTTATTATCTTAACATCGTTGTGCAGCGAGGCTCTAACGATGAAGAATCGCCTGTAAAATTACGATAAGTAATGAAGCTCGGGAAAGAGGGAAACTGAATTTATGTAGGAATAAAGATCTATCTTTAGAGAAAGGAGAATTAATTCGAACGAGTATGAATTTTAATTCCGTCGTTCGGTCGGACGCTTTTAAGTCACGATTTTGCGAATTCAGATGCGCTCTCGTCGCAAAATCTTCTCTGCTGTTCAGACGACTTCATATTACGAAGAATTGAGATTATTATCGGGAATTCTTTAAATGACGCCTGATAAATCGTCCGTACTTGGAATCGAATTAAATTTAATATTTACTCTTTTAAATTTTTCTTGAACGAAACGAAGAATCTTCGTACGAAATTGAACCATAAACGAAATATAGATAGAATTATGAAATATATTCTAATTTAATTGTCAATGTTTCATTACTGTGGTTATTACTATTTTCTCCTATTGTTTTTAAAACAGTTTCACTTGCGCAGTGCTCTTTAAATGTTTAAGCTTAATTCTTTTTTCATTTAGTAATTGTTTTAAATTCCTTAATTAGATTTTCAATGTTGTTCGGTCAGATGGAACACTAATTTGTTTATCAAACATTGAGTAAATTACATAAGGAACTGCTTACAGGAATTATACATTTGTTACTTTGTTATATCACTATCAATGTCACGCTGACAGAATATAAAAGGTCAATATTTTAGGAGATTTAACATTCCATTTAAGAAATTTAACAGATTAAATACAAGTGGCTCACTTGCTAGGAATATTTTTTATTTCATTTTCATTAATACTACTTTAATGAAAATGTAAATTAGTATAAACAGGAAACGGAGCGTTTCTATCTTACGACTCCGCAAGTGCAGGATGGTTTTCATTTTTGACGTTCTTAGTAATATTTTTCTTCAATCTCGAAAGATACTCTTCAATGCCATGTTGTATTTTCTATAAAAAAGAGACTGCTGTTTTACGAGCGTTAATAATATTTCGACGTGGTCTCTTTCTCTCTCTTGTTCTCTCGAGTGTTTATATAAAATACAATGTGTTACAACGTGTACGTGGCATAAAGTTTAAATTGACTCACGCCAATTACAACTTTATTAATAACGTAACAAGGAAAATCTATAATACAACGCGAATTTTTCTAGTTTAACTTAATTTTAACGTGTTGTTAAATTTCCAAGAAATAACAAAACTCGAAGCAATTATCTTTTAACTGATAGTTTTGTAAACTCAACTCGTCTAATATTTAATAAATCTATTTTTAAAATATCTAGAAACTTTCAGGATATTCATACGAACCATTTTGAAGTGTAACAGAAAATTATTCGACGATTGTAAGCTAATTGTAATATTAGACTCGTACTTTCTATTCTTTTTTAAATTTAGTTCATTGTCGATTAACCTCGTGTTAGAAACATTCTTCTTTTACCTACTTTGCTGGGGATTAAATATGTATTTTTACTTTACTTATTTGAACATTTAAAAAATATTGACATTCGTTCGTAAATTAATTAACCGAATTTCAAATTAATCAATTTACAATATTATTTTTGCTGTTAATTAACTATACAATATAACTTGTTGCAAGATCTACAAAGAGTTCGATAAGGAATTAATGGGAAACCTCAGTTCCCACTGTCATTTTCTCTGACTTTGGCTAAAGCCACGCGTAAATCAGATCTTTAACATTATTCGATAAAAAGGAAAATTCATTTTTTATCAAACAATATAGATACAATGAATTACACAAGGATTTATGGTTCCTTTCACTTTAGTATTAAACAGTGTTTTAGTGATTAATCAGGTATTAACAGTTAATTTCTGTAAATTGATGACTTTTTAAATGTATAAAATTCCTGTATGTATAAATGTAGAAAAGGTATAAAACACGTTTTAAATGTATAAAATACGATAATATCTTATGAGATCGTTTTATATTTATATCGTAAACAAAATAAGTATAATAAATCATAATAATAGTCGCCTATTGCGACTCTGTCCTGGTAACTACACAGATTTCTCTTGTTTATCGCTCTGATATTCTAAGCATCCTTAAGTCTATTCGTTCAAGCAGATGACTTTTATTTCTAACATTGTTTGTATAAAATAATATATTGCTTCCGCTCGTTCTTCATTCGTGGTATCTCGAGCTATTCCATTGTAACATGGAATTTGCACACCAAGTACTGCAGTATACATTTGTACAGTATACATGGTTTTCGGTTTCGGTTTGGTCATCGTTTCCCTAATGCTATGGAATATATTATTTCTATTACTCAAATTAACTTTTTCTTTCTTGACCAGTCTGAGCTACGCTATATTCCTTGCCAGTTTTAATATATTATAAAAGCGCATATGTATGTATTTCATCGTAAAATACTAACTTATTCTTTCTATAAATTATGCTTTACGTTTTATAAATTACACATAAATATACTCTGCGATGTAAATGTACACATAGATAAACTATTGGAATGTACGATCTCTGTGAACCTTTCGTTTCGACCGTGTGCAATTATATCAGTCGATTACGTTTAGATTATTTCATGTCCATAAACGGAAAACTTCTGCAGATATAACATCTCCAGAAAAAGCAAAATTGCCGTGGGCAGGGTTAATCGCGGCAGTTAGCTTTAATTGTCCGCGACGGGGAGGAAAAACAACAAACGGTCGTAAAGCAACTCGCGAAAGATATCTCGAGGCTGAAACACGCTTAACGGAGAAACTACATTGGCTGACGAAAGTATCTGAACATCTACCGTAGAAATCTTTTATGTTCATATCGTATGTGTTGCATTATGGAGAATGTTGAAATTTCACTAGCACTGTAACGAAACGCAATTGTCATGATTATATTTTTTCGAATATGAAACCAATCCGGAAACGTATGTACAAGTTACAAGATATTTGCTGCAAACGCATATATACAGTGAAATGTTTGTAGACAGTACGAACAGTTATTTTAAATATATGCGTGATACGAATTAAAAATAATCCCACTGAATATGGAGGCTAATATATCGAATATTATTGATTTGAATATCATTGAGACTATATATCGAATATTATACGTAACATAGTATGTCTATGGTAATATATATATAGTAGTCGTGTGTCCGGTATCCCGTGTTCTTTCCCATGAGAAACCCCTCTTGGTGAAGGATAAATATGGCGCTAACGCGAGAAACTAGTCAAAGTTGGTAATCGCACATGTTATGGTCATCGTTCGAACGATCGGCTATTCTGAGGTGCTGCTGTGAACACTTAGATTATTCGTCTCAAGTGTTTTATCGTTAGATTGTTCGTATATTTACGGAAATTTCACGTTTCTTATGAAAGAGCAATTTTAAAATAATATATTTAATTTTCTTTCTATAAGAAGATATAACAATCTTTATTGGGCTTCTGCATTAAATTTATATTTTTCTTTTTTCTTTTTTCTTTGTGCTCATCTTAAGGCTCCAAATGTTCCAACATTGAAATTCTCCAACGCTTCCAATCAAAAACTCTAAGGTCCCTTATTAACGCACTCTGGTATGTGACCAACGAAGTAATACATAGAGACCTTAAGATACCTACAATCAAAGAAGAAATATACAAGTTCAAAAGCAGATACAACATAAGAGTCAACAACCACCACAACCCATTAGTCACCCAAGTACTGGACACGACGGATCAGACCCGCAGACTAAAAAGAAAATACCCTTTAGATTAAGCACTAAATTCAACTAGATACATCTATTATATATAATAATATATATTATATAATATAATCCAAGTTACTGTACCACTCCAAATGAAGTTATTTAAAATTCTCAATGAGAATTGCTTGTAAATTGACTACCAAATAAAAAAAAAATCTTAAGGCTCCAAAAAAATATCCTTGATTTCGCTCGTAGAAACTTTATAGATTTGTCGCAGTGCATTTTTGAATTCTTGAATGATTTTATCTTAAGTTCTCATCTTTCGTTTCATCTCGTCCTTTCGATTTGATTTTTGTGAAGCGTTTGGATGAACTTATATATCTTATTAAAATTTACGTAAATGGAAACGTTCGATAAAAGTAAAGTTTCTCAATGAAAGCGAATACAAGTCGACAACTAGCAAAGCTGTATCTTTATTTTAAGATAAAAGTCACGTCGAAGAGGTTGCTAGGCCGCAGAAGCTTCATGCAAAGTTAAAACATTGTTCTCTAACTTTTCCTGCCTCCGTTTAATTCCCCTCTTCGTTATCTCGTTAAACCTTAACTTTATAATTGACTTTTCTGTCTTTGGAAAACGTGTTTCGATTAGTTCATTACAGCGACAGATCATATACGTATACGACAGATTAGCAGAATGTACTTGCCGATATTTGACGATTTTGTTATTAAACGTGCACAAAATTCGCTTTTTTTATTTTAGAACACTCGCGATCCCATTAAACGCAGAAAATTACCAAGAACGTACTTTTATCACGTTTTCCTTCTGCGATCTTCAATTATATTGATTCTTAAAGAACCCCATTTTTTAAATTTACTTTCAAAAATTTCATAATGATTCGACTATTTTACTAAAAAAATACACTCAATATATTTACTATAGACTTATGGACCCTTTTTCCTTAATTGAATAGTAAAACACACTGTAAGTGCCAAGAAAGAAAGAAAGAATTTATGGAAAAGAAAATGTATTTGTAAAATCTGCCCTATGTTCCACCTCCTGGTTGTAGAGAAAACTCAATGCACAATTCATTCAAATAGGTAGCGTAGACAAAAATCAAGAAACAATTAACTAATGTCAACCAGGCATTTATATTTCCCTCTACAGAGGCGACATACTACCATCGTTAACAATTACCTAAGAAAGGGAACTGCCTTTAAATTCTACACTGCAGTATTCCCATTGATATGTTTTCAATTTTCGCACCTACAGTGTTTGCTGCGGTATGTTGAAGCGCTATTCGATCAGCCGAACCTCTTCGCGTTTCATTTTACTCGCTTCCATATAAAACCTAGAGAACATAAACGAAAGACTATAAGTGACGGGTCCGAAGGCAGAACAAAGCGGTGTAAAGACACGCGAAACTACAACGGCGGTATGGCTTAAACGTAGGAAAATAAGCAATGAAATATTCAAAGCAAATATTAACGCGACGCCGTGCCGGTAAAGCTGGCGTAGCTGGTATCTCTACGGCTTTCGTTACGAATTCCTCTTCGCCATTGAATGTGGGCGGGAATCTTTCCCGTTCCACGGGCGAATGAATAAATGATTAAACGTTAAACGCGTTCTGTTCGGTCCAGAAAATGTTCGGATGGCTCCAAAGTAATCCGAAACGCGATAAAACATGTATCGAAGCCAGCACCGGCGGCAGCCGCCGCTGTTGCTTCAGCTATAAAGCGCTCGAATTGCAAGGAAACGCTAACAAATCCTGAGTAAACACGTCCGCACGATGCGTTTCCGAGTAATATGCTCGTTATTAAACGTCTTCGCCATGAAATCATGGAACGAACAGAGGTGGACCGAGCACCAGCCGTCAGCATATAACATTCGTAATGATGGGCAACTTCTTCAAAACACGTTTCTTCGCGAGAAAGACTCTCGGTGTTGAAAATTTGATTTGCAACGGGATAAGTTTGGAAGATTGTATTTTATTATATATTCGTTAGGTTTTTAATATTCGTTGTGGTTCTTAATTTATGCTTGAATTTGTTTGAAAAGCGAATTTTATCTGATGAAATTATGGTATCTAGTAAGAACGAAATAGTATAAATTAATAAATATAGACATTTTTAAGAAACACTGTATCTACATAAGCAATATTTTATTACAAACCTGCAAGGTGTTAGATATTATTGTTTACTATGATTACTAAATTTTACTGAATTTTAATATAAGCAAATAACTGAAATATAATAAACTTTGAAAAATGGGGAAACGTGTAAAAATGGACAAAATTGAGAAATTAATATAACAATGAATATAAATCAATTAAATATCAGCCTTCAAGATAAGCTTTATTATTATTATTATTTTATTTAAACTCGTATCAATCATTCTTTATGATCATTTCTTTGAGAAAGAAACTAAGATTATCATTTAAAGTGTAATAAAATTGGAAACCTTCCATGTTTACGAGTAACTCGAAACGTGCACGAAGATCGATTAATCATTTAAAAAGTCATTAATCACGAAGTAGGAACACAGTTGCATGCACAAGGACGATCGTGGTCTCGGGAGAAGTATTTTAATCATTTCGTCGCGTCGCGCCTATTTGCCTGTTCAGACTTGAAACCACACCGGTGACGTAATAACAGTTAATTGCGACTGATTGTTAATACGAAGCTTTCCAGCAAAACGAGGAAGAGGCAACACGGAAACAATGGCTTTCAATTAAATTCCTCTCTTATCCGAAGTGTCTATCTTGCGATTGAAGTGCCGGAACTGAAACGTTCTCCCGTATTCCTCGCGTCCTCGATTCCGCCTGTACTTTTAAGGACACCCGTTATACAATCGATCGAACGTAAAGCAGTTGTTGAGGAATTTACTTAATTCTAACGTGCAACGTCCGAGCTTTACTCGGTGGATTATAGTAACATCATGATGCGGCCGATTTACATAAGTCGAATACGTTTAGAAAGTTATGGTCATTACGCAGGGAAAATTGTGTTTTCGAGGCAATGTGATTATGAAATTGACTGTGTTACATTATAATGAGTTTGAAGCGTTAGGAGTTAGAGGTGCAGGAAGAAAGGAATTAAGATGTGAAAGAAAAGTGTCTGGCTACTCGACATTTTAGTTAGTCGTGACTTCCCATGTATCCTGGGAAATTCTACGTAATTTATTTACACTGAACGAGAGTATATAAAATTAATTGTATGATATATTACATAATATAACGCATTGTGTAGAAGATCGGTGCATGTATTACTAGCAATTTGCTAGGACTGAAATCGCCAGTTACTGCGTGTTGTAAAATTGTCTTACGTTGAATTTCATTGAATCGTGCGTCGAATTGTCCGTTATAGATCGTTTTATTTTCAAACAATTAAAATCCATCATCGAGGAATGATAATAACCACTCGTGCAAAATAGATTTTGAATTATTGTTCTCTTCTTTGCTGATTTATCATTGTACGTAAAAGCATACGAAATACATCGAATACAAATAAGTACTTTTTTCCAACCAACTATAATTACATTTAAAAACTATTTCATGGAAAATAATTGTATGCTCGAGGTAATCGCCAGATAGAATTGAGATGGCGAATTGTTTCGTGTTGCCGATTTACCTTATTTTCTACACGAATTATATCCGTTCATACGTTTAAAGTTTAGAATACATTCATACTTTTATATAAATTCGCAAACTCTCGACCCCTCTATCATACCACAAATACCTCATAACTAAAATTCCTCGACAATTAAACTGGCAATGGTCAAAATACGATAAACACTGTACCAAACGGGATTGATGGGATGATTTATTCGCAACGTTCAACCAACAGCACTGGCGGTAATTTCCTGAGAAATAATCGAGCAATTTATAACGACACAGGTGCTGGAACGCGGTGTAAAAATTGATTCCAGAACTTGGCTATATAATCGATTACTTGACCAATTATTAACTGTATTATAACTTCTTCGGTCCATTAAAGAACACAGACGTTGAAAAATTTTATTGGTTATACGAGAGCCTGCAATCCGGAAGCTTATTTGTCTTTATTGATTTTTGCTCGACGCGAGTTATTACGCTGGCTGCGACGGATACGGTGGCTCACAAGAATATTTGAACGCTTACCATAGGAAATTTTTATACAGAAGTTTCATAATAACATTTTATATTTTATTGCGAAAATTGTTATATCAACCTCTCAGAAGCCACACTGACCAATCAACCGCTTTTTCTATTAACTTCGTTGGAGCAATTTTTGTATTTGATTTCGTGTATGTTCGATATAATTTGATAAAATTGATTGGAAGAGTAAGGACTGAAGCGAGTGGTAATTCGATTAGGACGCAGATCGAGAACTGAAATTTAGAATAAATTCAAAGATGAAATTTCAACAGTTGGTATCTGAATTCAAGTGAAATTTGAATTAGAGTCCACATTTTCTTGGAAATCAAATTTGACGGGAATGTAATTTTTTATGAGATTCAGCTTTGAATTAGAATTTATATTTCCCATAAATGCACGGAAAGCTGGCAGTTCAAATATTACATTTGTACAGATCCCTATAAAATGGAAATATGCAAAGATGTACGAGGACAAAGGCAAACTCAAAAAACATATTACACGAAAATAAGACGTACTTTTGTTCAATTTCTTGTTCAATCTCATTATCCGTCGAAATTTACAACAAATCTATTCTAAACACACGTTGAAAAATCCTGCGTGCAAAATCATGATCACTTAATCGAATAAAGAAACATGATAATTGTAAGATTTTCTACAGAAAATTCTCTCATTTAACATTGTCCTTCATCGATTAATTCCTCGCCATAAAAATACCACATAATTCTTCCATTTTACGGTGAAGCATAATCCCATTTCCTTCCTCTGCTTTGTCGATATGTTTTCTTTTTTAACTGCTAGTGAGGTATTGCGAAACATTCGTACAGCGGCTGTAAAGAAATCTCATTAAGTCGCGAGAATAACGCGGATTCCTGCCGATGAAGGCGACACACGCCCATCTCGCGATTTCGCAACGGTGCCACAAGGATTCTTCGTGTTCCTCTCTTTCTGTCGCACTCTGCGTGGCAAATGTGTTAACCGAGCGTTTCTTTTTCCGGCAGGAAAGGCGTTGCCCAGCAAAAGAATTATGACCGAATATTCGCCTCGATGGTATAAGAGATTCCTTGAGACAATTGGTAACGTAGCTACGTTTCTTTCGAACCAACCAACCTTGCAACACTGCAGTATCCGAGTGTTGATTACGCTTGCTCGCCACGTTTGAGCCGAGTTTTTCTGCTGAGAACTCAGTGTCGACCCATGTATGGAGAAGATTGAGTCAATCTTCGACTCGCGGGAATTTTCAGATCATATTTCACGTAGATACACAGCGAATTATTTAGATCTTTTTTTTCTGTTGTTACAGACAGTGAAGAAGAAATTGATCTTCGAGTCGTGTGGAATATTTTGAATTGTAATTTTGTTCGTGTTCTATATGCTTCGTAAAAGTATCTCTTTGTTTTTGTAATTAGCAATCTTTCTTGTGTAATCACCATTACAAGTTTGCATTAATAGTTTGCAAAAATGCAAATCAAATTATTGTTCTTCATGTCTCCAAATTAATTGAACAATTTTTCAGACTTCAAGTACAGTCTCTCCAACACAAATATATAATTATATCTCGATGGGAAATCGATTAAGAAGGAAGCGATTCTCGACATAAAATCATAGAATAAAATATCTAACAAGGAAACGCTTAAAAGGGGTAAATATTTATGAAAAAGAATTTCCATTATTGCTTCAAAAATACGAGTCAAACACCCATAATCGCGACTCCAAATTAACTGTTCAAATGATTTTTCGTGTTACCCTTCGAACATCATCCAACTTGTATACAATATATCTATACTTATCGAATTTTCAAGTAATAATGACATACAAAATACTATTTGATATGCAACTAAGACATCGATCACACAATTTCTCAAACGTTATTCAATCTATACACAATACATCGTTCAAAGTAATATTATTCGATTCTCTAAAAAAAAAAAGACGTGTAACCAGAGAAGCAGAGAAAGCAAAAGAGGCGGCTGTTATCCAGTTTCTCGAGCAAATGCAAGCCAGGCGACTGATCGTTGGTATTTTTTACTCGCGATCAAGACAAATGAACGTAATTTCCACGCAGTGAGCACGGGGCTATTATAAGCACAATATGGAATTCCATTTAATGGGTTTTTTAAACAAAAATCTCGCTGCGATATTGCAGCCCCGGTCCATTTCGTTCCGACATCGTATCCATTGGAAGCCGACTGGAATTTGCATTCCCGTTGAGTAATTATTTGAGCGAGTTTTAATGAAATAATCGTCAGAAATAATATGTAGTACAAATGTTAGCAGGAGAGAGGGCTGTATCGACCGATACGATGTACGAGCGACGATATTCAATCGCCAACAGCGGATTTTACGCACGTTTAAATGCCATTCGATCAGACAATGACGTACGTTCTTCTGAACAACGTTAAGTAGTTCTTTTTACGCAACAACATCTTGTTATGGAAGTTTATACATTGATCCTCTCGCACAATGAATCATACTTATTCAAATTATTCCCTAACCTTCGATCATAATTTGTCCAACATCGCTTGAACGTACACGGACCTCTCAGAAAACAACTTTTCAATTTTACACTAACCAGACATAACATTCAACATCTCAGAGAAGGAATCCTATGTTCATAAAATTTATCACCGAGGCAAGCAAAATTATCTTAATGCTTTTACAAGGATAATACGCGTATTTGGTTTAATCGCTACACAAAAGATCCTCCTTCTTCAGAAAGGGAAACAACTTCCATCGTTGCCATCTTCAAGTTTACGTCTCGTCTATACGATCGATAGATACTCGATGGCACGAAGATTTATACGAAGACTTGAATAACACCAACTGTGAATCGACCATACGTCTTCTAGAGCGCGTGAATGAACAGAGCAGCCGATTTCGCGGTTTTTTCTCTCCAGAATCTGCCTCTTTCTCCCTTAGGATGCATTATGTCGGCCTGACAGGAACGAAGGTCGAGCCGTGCAACGGTTGCAAACGTGCAACAAAACAAATGCAAGGGGACGTTGACGACGACAACAGCGGCCAAAACGACCACGACGACGAGGAACAAGAGCACGTGTAGGACGAGGATATTTCTCTCTAGAGAAGCCGCTCTGTAACCTGTTGCTCCGTTCTTGAATATGTCTGGGTTAAGCCTCTTTGCCGTTCCACTCGACGCGTACAAGTTCCTTACTAATTCATCGCCACGAATTCGGAAATCACGGACCGAAAATCCGATTAGCGGCCGTCGTCTTCGGCTTTCTCCCGCTGACGGTTCCTTCGCTTTTCTTCTTGTCGCTTCTTCTTTGACGATAGGCTCTTTTGGTTTACGAAACATCGTTGTAGCAGATTTTAGTATAGTTAGATTATAGTAGATCTTTATACACGGGGTGACGTTTCTAGGGCCAATAGAGTTTTGTCGATCCTCATGATTTTTTAGGCTCTGTCGATGGTCGGACAAAGAGATGCTTCGAGCAAAGGTTCATCAGCTTTCAATTAAATACAAATTTGTAATATTAAGAACTTTGAAAAAGTTTGTACTTGTGATGAAAAGGTACCTGTGTTTTTCTTCTTTTTTTTTTTGCAGAACAATGTATTTCTTTGTCCGTTCGATGCATCTTTTAATTCTCTGCAGAAAATGTATTGAAATACTTGAGTTGATGAAGTTTAAAAGATATTGTGACTTTAACGTTGTAAAGTTTACCGTATTAAAAAGGAAGGAAGGATAGAGTACTATCTTTTTGCTTTTATGTTATTTGCTGTTATATAATATATTATACAAAGTGTGGTCGAATGTACAAGCAAAATCGACTTTGAGAATTCGTCAAGTATACGCGAACGTGGCTAACCAACTGGCTACGAGTCAGCAATCAGCAGTAGATTATTTCTTTATTTCTTTTTTATTATATTTATATATTTAACGTTGCTTCAACAGCGGAAGTTATTAGCAAAACAACGCAATTAACAGTCTGCATTTTCAGATACAATTTTGTACATTTCAGGAATTGAAGAATATTCAGCAGATTTTGCTGAGAGTCCAACAATTTTGCTATATCATTAGGAAGTTTAGTAATTTCCTCTCATGATCGTAAGTTTTGCACTCTGGTGTAATATGTTTAGTAGACAACGATACCTAGCAATGTCTTCAGGTAAAAAATTCATTGTTGTTCAATAGTTATGAATAAATGCGAATTCTACTAACAATTAAAATTAAAGAAAAGTTCATAGACTTTTATCTTATAATCTTGGTACATGTTACGTTATCAGTGATGAAAAGTACTCGATCATCTTTTAAATTTATAGATTTATATAATCATTTGGACAGTGGATTACATAGTTAGTTTAGTATTGATTCAGTACGTAAGCAGAATACTACAAATTCCTAAGTGTGATTTATTACCATGACAGTGAACTACAGTATTGATGCTTTTCTAAAAGTTTCACCCTTTCACTTTTGATAGTGATTCAGTTGTCATGACTTGAACAGTGACATGGTATGCAAGTTAATTGACGATAATAGAAGTGCATTCACTGAATATGAAGTACAGTCATAAAAATCCATGGAATGCATTTCTTATTAACTGCATAAGACACTTTCAATTTTACCTGACACTGTACTTTTATACACGTCTTTACTCAGGCAAATTGCTATAATCAAACAACTCGTTTAATTTGTACTTTGGAATTTAATATAATACATCGATGTTAATGATATTTTTTAAACAATATCTCGAAGATTCAGGAAACAGAATATTCTAATTAAAATGTCATATTAATATCTCCACACAAAACAAATGTTTCGAAAACAGAGGAATAGGTTTTGTAAAATTACAAAGAAAATACTCTTTTTTTCTTTAATAAGCCCATATGTTTCTTTCTTTTTTTTTTTTAAAGAAGTACGAATGTAAATTTTCCGAATTTTTAAATTTCCTGAGAAATACTGGTATTATATATATTTTTCTTTTTTCATTCCACGTTAAATGTCACAAAACGGATGTATATTTTCTATCTGTAATTTTAATTGATCGTTCTTTCAATAAATTTCATTTTAATTACGATCATAGATTATATAGTTTTAAGATTCGAATAAAAATTGTGGATATATTCGAGCAAAGGGAAACAAAGAAATGGCACCAAAATATTTCACAGTGATATAAAATCACAGTGAGCTAAGTGTTTTCTCTAAAGGATTACGTTCACTCTTTCACGACGACATCCAGTCTCTTTTTCCTGTCTTTCGCCATCGTTGTCTCATCCACCTGGAGAATCACCCTTTTGCTCTACCTTATTCCCAGTCCAGTGTATTTGTCTCCATTTCTGTTCCATCTTTATCACAGCATCTCAAGAGAAAAACGGGCGAAATGCGTAGTAACTCCGATCTTTACGTACTAATATTTAAGATTCCAGATTTCTAATTATTTTATATATAGATTTTCGTTACTGAACGTAGAATTCGTCCCCGAAATTAATTGGAGCTCTCTGGAAAATATTGTAACTGAGAGGATTGACGTTAAATGAAGATATCAAATGTGTATAAATTCTCTGTCAATTTTAATTACGTTAACATATTAGGAAATAAGAAAAGCAAATGGACATTGACAAGAAGGAAGGTGAAAATTGGGATAAAAGTTATACTTGTTCTTGCAATATACACAACGACAATTGAAGAAGAACGAAGCTGCTGGAAAACTGGATTCTAAAATTGGACATGAATTTCTTATCAGGATATGAAACAGGAAAACATATTTTACATGGCCGAACGAATGGAATGGAAGCTCGGAACCTCTGAGAAAGTAGTTTCTAGCGAGGAAAAAAAAGTGTGATGTCCCTTGTAAGGTTCTTACGTGACTCGTTGCAACCGTATGCTTCATTTGTGCGCCGTTTAATCCACGTGAATTAACTTTCTCCTGCTCTTCGTCCCGCGCCCACTGTGAAAACTCGATTATCCGAATGTTTCATGTGTAAGTAGAACTCGGTTCTTAAAAGGTTTCACGGCTCATCTAATTAACACGTGTCATTGAATTCTCTGTAGCTTCTCTCTTTCAATTGCTTGGCTCCAGTTGCTTCAAATTAAAAAATTCCAATAAAACGTTGAATGACATAAGAGCATACAGTGTCTGTTATTCGTCGATTTTTTAGAATTCTGTGTGGCTGAAATAATACAAATACAATACGTTTCAGAAATGACTATTTTATATCGTCTTAGATTTTTCCGACATTTTTTACCTTATTATGATTATTATAATTAAATCTTCCTAAAATTCGAAGATATCTTCGCATAGTTTGGGCAAAGTATAAAAAGAGTCTTAGTATTAATATTACACGTTCTTCTTGTTTGCTAAGAAGGAGAGTACAATTAAATTATAAAAATTCGAGATTCGTAGCAGGATTAAATTCTATCTTTATTCTTACTTTTATATTATCTTGCATATAAATTAATACTTATTGAATCAACTAAAAATGTTTTCCTTCATTATTACGAAATGTTTCTCGTTCTGCATCGCAAGCTGTGCAGTGGATTAATTAGCCTAAAGGTCTTCGTCCAACGAAGAGATAGAAATCCCCATTGTTCTGCAGTCTCCAAGTGTAAAATCGTATTTCAACGAGGAGCTGCTCGTTTAAGGGTTTGTTCATTGTTAGCACGGATGAATAAAACAAAATTATAAAACCGGTTTTGCACGTGTGGTAAACTTGTCTGAAAATTACTGAATCAGAAAAGTATTGAATGGAAGTAGTAGTAAATTAAATATCAACTTCTTCGCACATTTCTTCGTCGATTAAATTTCTATTGTTCATTCTGTATGCTAACGAATGTAATCTTCGTAGAAAATTCTACTTGTTGAACTTCTTGCAAAGTATTTTTCATATAATTTTATGTTACTAAGTTTTATACGTATATTTCATGTGAACTGTTGTAAAAATGTTCCTCATAATCTTACGATTTTTAATTTGCCTCGTCTATCCGATGGATATCGTACAATTTTTAACGAAGAAGAAACCAGTGTCGATTAATTTTTAACAAAACTACAAATGCTTTGTAAATGCAGCTTTGTCGATTTTCCACGTAAACGTGGACTGTGTGTTGACTGTAACTGGACCACGCGAATGATCAAACGTAACTGAATACATGAGGATGATCAATTAACCAGATACCTCGTAGAGTGGTTGCTATATCCGCGCAGAAAACATTCGAGTCCGCATTACACGCTGGTTCAACGCTCGCCTCGATGTTATGGGAACGATGGAATCTATATCGTACATCAGCCTCGAACTTTCACTTTCGCATGTGCGACTGACAACGCGACATGTATACATATATATGCACACATACACGTACAGATCATTCATGCACACATATACGTTCCTCTCGAAACACGATTCGAGTACACCACCAGGATTTGCGATATTTGTGCTACACCTGGACATTCAGTGATTAATTTGAATTCAAGATTCTTTTTCTTTTTATAATTTTTTATTCAGAAGTTTCTTTGAAAATTGTTATAATTTATTTATCTAAAGTCCGTATATTCATTTGTACAACGTCATCTTAGATATTGTTTCGTTGTATTGTGTTTTATGAAATTCTATTTAAAAATTATCTACTAATGTTGTATAAATCTTTAGTGACTAAGATATATAATGGTACGTGGCACTGATGCTATTAATAACAGAATGAATATATTATATCATCTTCGACGAAACCGGTTCTAGCTCGTTTCTAATAGTTTCAGACATAATACCACAATCGATCAATTGGTTAAATTCTATTAAGCGATTGATTCGAAATTCCTTCCTCAGAAAATAACTTTTAATTATATCATAATACTCGCTCTTAATTCAAACCGAACTACTCTTAAAGAAAATCCCAAGTTTCTATCAATCATCTATCTGTCAGCAACGTCGTACCTCGCTAAACTTCAAGATACTTATACAAACCTCTAATCGAAATCTAAATTCCCTTACATCTATGTTATCATCGTTTCGGAGTCCTTTTAGTCCAGATCAAACTATTCTCGATGAAAATCCCAAATTAATCAACCAGCTATTCACCAAGAACAAATTCACCGAACTCCAAAGTGTTCAAAATATTCTTTAGATTAAATAAAATAAACTGTCAACAGCAAATCGCACCAGACTCCAAAATGATATCAGAATATTCTCTAAGTTTTTCATTAACTCCTCAAGTACAAATACATTGTCATGAATCAACAACTACAGCGCAGCTATCGATAGACGATCGTCGCTCATCGATGACGGTCGCGTTCCACGAAATTCTCGTTGTCTATTGGCGGTAGCCGTGTTTAAAGGGTTAAACACTAAATCCCAGTCAGCACACGAAGCCTTAACACTCAACTTGAAACGCGTTGACCCGGATCCGTTCCTTTTACGAGTCTATTGTTCAGTCAGCTCACCGAATAATCCTGTTGCACGCAGAGAACGGTCCACGCTCGGTGTATCTCGTGTTGCTTGGTGTATGTACACGATAGCGTGACGATTCACAGATCGAGCAACTATTCGGCAACGGGGTCAATGTCGTGCGAGCGTTTTCACGTTTTTTTCAGCTGGAGAGCTGTCACATCGTTGGCTATTATGCAAGCGCCGGCCAACAGGATAATGCCGAGCGTATAATAGAAGCCAACTGTCCAGAGACAAACACGAACTCGAGCCATTGACCCATACTCGCGAGCTTCGAGTCGATGGAGCTCGATAAATCCGCGTTTTTCACGCTATTCCGCTCACCGTCTCTCTTTGTCCGCAACCCGGTTTTATTTAACAGCTCGGTGATCTTACTTGTTTGATTAGACTTGAAACGGACCTGGTAAAACGTGGATAAACGGTGTAATGTTTGTTAAGTGTTTTGCGATGAATAAACTGCGGATTTTTATACAGCTTTATATTTTTGTGGAGAGAAGTAGAGAAATGGAACTTATTTTATTTATTTATTTGAGTCTTGGCTTTCGACTTTGAATGGCTTCCAGCTACCAGTCTCATAATCGTACGTAATCTCCACACAGTACTGAAATGGAACTTACATAGTAATTTGTTTCGCCTATTCAATATTATAAAGAACACTTTGTTATTTTTATACGCTATATTTATTGTATGTTATTTGTATTCTGTAGATATTAGCGTATTTAAATTTATCGTAAAATGTGTAAAAATCCGCATTCTGTTCAAGCTTATATTTTTATAAACTTAACTGAACGAATAGGACTAAAATAGAAATTTGTTGTGAGTTACGAATAAGTAATGAATATTAATAATCAAGCGTTCTACTTCGAATGTTTTGCATATTTTTGCATAGCGTGTGATATTCTCTATATTTTTTGCATCTTTAAGTTTTCCATAAATACATGAGCATCCACAATCGCTAAATCAGATACCGAATGATAAATGTATTAAAAATCGCAGTGAAATGTAAGGAAGTGTGATTCTGATTAATAAGTCAGGAAATCAGAAGTTAAAGTAGATAAGGGAAAATGGATCGTCTGTGGTCAGATACGTTGCGCAGCCAACCTGCTTACTGATATATGTATCGTACATATAGCATCGAGAAGTGCAACATTTTACTTACAAGTATCATCACGGTTATTTTTACTCAAAGATTTTTAACATTCAACATGACATTGTTATATGTATATGTTATCATGTAACAAATGGATTGTGAACGACTAGTTAACGAGCTGAAGTCTCGAAGTAGATTCAACATTACATTAGAAAGTTCAACGATACACCAACTGTCAGCATGAACAGCCCTAATCACAACCTGTAAGCCAGCAATCCTGTCCAGACGATCTATTACATAAACCCTTTCAGTTTTCCTTGGTTTTGATTTCCAACTTCCAATTTTTAGTCTCATCTCCTCAAGGAAATTACATTTGCTTCAACAATCTCTAATAATTCCAAACGAATCTTCACCTTTCATATGCAACCTAAGTTATAAAAGTCCTCGTACACTCGATAAGAAGTCTATTCTTATTAGAATAAAATAGTACAAAATTTTTGCTCATATTCAAGCATTTTTCAATGAATATTAATATTCATATGAATATTTATATTCAATGAATATTCATATTAAAATTTTGACGAAAATAATGTATTAAAAACAATTCACTATAAAGTTAGTTTCGTGACATGATTAAAAACTATTATATATTAAAAAAATATATATATTACATATATATATTATCTTATAGTATCCTAAATCACCTAAAAAAGAAGAAGACGAAGAACTGAAAATCGTCACATTCGCACAAGGTTGATCCTCGACATCAGAATTCCCCCGTCCAACATCTAAATTTTTATTCTCCAAATGGAATCCTTCATTAAAATACAGAAATCATAAGAAAAAATACTACGGGCGTAGTGCATTGAAGGTAGTAAAAATTAAACGAATCTCCCTCCTCGATCTGCCGATTTGTTCCGGTCTTTTCTTCTTCCTCGAAAATTCCCTGATTGAATTCCATAAGTCAATGAACCGACGTTACTTATTACTCAAGGGAGAAGAAGGGCGAACTTTCGAAAGGATAAAAAAAAGCACGGAAGGGGGAGAAAAGGGAAGATGAGACGCTGATGGAAAAAGCTTGGAGCCAGAAGAGAACGCTTGGACCAAGGAGACACTGGAAATGGGCGGTTGGAAAGGTTGAGGGGCAGGGACGAGCTGACGGCAGTAACTCAGGGCTCTAAAACTAAAGCGGCAGCTCTGACAATTTCGATTTTACTGTCGCGCGTCCCCCTGATCCCTCTCGTCACTGGAAAAAGCCCGGGCTGCTAGCCGACATCAGGGATACTCACGTCCCTGGCTGGCCCATTCGCATTCAATCGCTCCATGGCTACGTACAACTAAATGTACAGGGTGATACGAGAAACTGGCCAGCGATTTTGCTCGGACATCGTTCGCAAGTGCTCGTTTCGGAATTTTAGATGGCAGTTCGCGTCGGATTTTGGGTGCTGCGGGTTTTCCAAGGCTTTTGTTCCATTGGAAGGATATGAAAGAGTGAAGGGAACATGTATGAACCGTGGATTTTTATGTATTTAATAGGAGATTTAAAAGTGCGAACTTGCACAGAATGCGCATTGTATGAAAGCAGATATGACGTATTCAAAGTGTTGTGCTGCTTTGTATAGTATTTGGTAGATAAAATAATTTTCTACCGAGGTCCCACTGTTTTTAGTTTCATTCTTAAAAATATTAATTTGCATGGAAACCCACAGTCTGGTGACGTGAGTCGGTTTAGTATGATTTGATAATGTTAATTTTGCCATGTTAAAATACTGATTATTGATAGGATGTATGACAAAAATTAATATTGATTATCGATGTACGCAATTTGTACAAATACTTGTAAGAAATTTTCCTTTTTTTAACTGTACTGATGATATGGCAAATAACCCGAATTTTGAGAATTTTATTTGTCGAAAATGTAGGACTATCTAGGACTAACCATGTTTGTGAAGATGTATCAAATTATATAACGCTCGCAGAAGAGATAGCACAGTTGAAATAAAATCTGAAAGCACATATGAATCAAATTATTTGACAAAATTCATAAAATGTTACTTTTGCAGTAGTCAATATTTTACTCGGTAATATATGATGCAATTTGTCTCGTGGAATTTATTGAATTTTTCTCTTAATTGTGTTGCATTTTAATAACTTATGTCATAAAAAAGGACTTTAAATTATCAACATAGTAAAAAGAACTCGTGTATGACGATATAGTTTATTGTGTGGAAAACGTATTGAACATAAATTCATAATTCGATGAAATTAATCTCATATATCATAATTTCATTCCTGGAACATTGAGTCGAACAGATAAGCTGTTAAAAATCGATGCGGATCTTCTCGATACGTTCCTTCTTTCTCGGACAAGATTCATTATCCTCCAATAAATTTTTATTCATCCTTGAGTTTTACCACCTGCCACTTTTATTCCTCCAATAAATCATACTTATTTTTTCAAACGTATTACTCTGAAATCGTCTTTAATCAAACAACAAAACCATTTTAACAATTTTCGTTCTACCCTATCACTTCTACGTTTCGTTATTTCTCCCAGTATCTTCTTTAATTATTAAGCAGAATGCTGTTGAACAATTAGAACAATAGAATTATTTATCTATATTGCTTTTCGCCATTACAGCCTTTACAATTATTATTATTCGTCTTCTTTCCGATTCAAACATTGACGAGAAAAATTCACCCTCTTCACGATCTCTATTTGACATATTCATCGATCTTCCTAGAATTTATAACAGTGCTCATCAATTCAAAAATTGAACAAAAAATTCCTTCCCAGAATAGTTTTAGTCAGTCGCTATAGAAAAGGATTATATAAATTTGCATTCATCCAAATAAAATTTTACAAAATTTGTATCTCTATTTGCCCAATTAATTTCTTTAGTTTCCTTTCTTTACCTAATTTTATTTTTGTCTTTCTTTTTTGCCAGAATAGAGTAAAACAAATCTCCATAATGGAAGAAAGCATCTCCATACACGATAAATCATAGAGAATTGAACGATATGAACAAAATCTGATAAAAATTATCAAAGCGAGAAAGACAGGATAATCAAATGAGTCGATCGCGATTAGAACGGTTTTCTTTCGTGTCACCCTTTAGGTAGAATCGCAGCTGTACCTGCCGAAAGCTCTGTAGTTTACGGAGACTCTTGCAATTTCAGTTAATACCATAAAACCTTCGGTACACGTACGACGCCCTGATCGTCGACGACAGAGGGCAAGAGAGAGTCAGATGCAACGTCGTGCTGCGCAAGCTACACGTCCCTCGACTCGTCCACACTTGTCGATAGGAAGCTTCGCTTTATAGCTTTTCGTTCGCTGAGACGCGACCAGGCTACGCCAATATGGGAACCATATATTCCTTTCCTGAAACTGTTTTCGACCCTTCAATCACCGTTATATCGCGAAAAATACTATACATTATGCGTATGTAGTTGGTGTATGCCTTCTTTTTATATTCCTTAAAACATAGAACCTGTAGTCGTTTTGAAGGGAAAATGAGATAAAAGCGGTCTAATTATAATAAAAATTTAACGTAATTCTAATCTTGCTTAAATTTTCATTACAAGATAGAAGAAAAGTTGTACAAAGTGACCCGTACCATTTTCTTCGCCACTGCTACGAATTTCAATTTTCTGAAAATCTTCTCATCGTCTAATAAACCAACCTATTTGGCTTCTCGCAAAAGCTCAAGCCGGTTGGCCGAATTTTAAAAAAGTTATTCCGTTTCAAGGGGACTGTGCGGAGACTTTTTTATCCGGCTATGTATCCGAATTATCGATACCCGAAGAAACCTCGCTGACTTTTGTCGACAAACGATAAGAATCTACCGAAGTTTCTCTTTAATTACCCATCTACACGTGCAACCAATCACCCCAAACGAACCGACAAATCCGAACGAAAAACATTCTTTGCCAAGATATCTAGATACACCAATGGAAGAAGCACGGTTATCGAATGAGTTAACATACAAAGGAGTACAAATACCAATCCGCTCGAAGCAAGTGAAATGGAAGAGCCGAGAACAGGTCCGAATCGAGGGATTCGTTTTTCAAAGCAAATAAAGCGTTTTTCGCTGAAAGACCGAAACGATATCAGAACGTCAGTTCGATATCCATCGAGAAACGCTCATCGATTCTGGTTTACGCAAACTCGTCATTACCGTTGCGTACATCCAGATCCACTTTGGAAAAGAGAGAGAGAAAAGACGATATCGTCAAATAAGGGAGGCGTTTGAGGAAAAATGAACGGCAGTCTGCCGCGTCTCGTGTGCGCACGCTCTCCTGTATCCGGAGATCTAAATTCATTCTCGAAACGAACACTTTCTATTCAATGTACACGGTAACGTTCACCATTTTCTCGTAGTCGGAGACCTTTTAGAGCGCGTTACGACTGTTCCAGAGACGTGTGACAGAACTGTATACGACGTTAACCGGACGTTATAGAATCACAAACGAACGAGTTCGCTGTTAAGGCAGCTCTCGTGGATAGGATTTGCGGGATGAACGTGAATCGTAGCGTTCGAGATTGAAAAGTTATTCGCCATTATTCGGAATCTGTGACTGCAGATGGTTTTTCGAGCCTTATTTCGTCGATTCTTTGTCCTATTGATTTTGTCCTGTTCTTTTGGTGATTTCCGGTATAATCGTATATTATTTTAACGTTGAGCAGTACCTCGTGTTTGGATAAAATATAAAGAAAGGAAAGTTTTGATGCTGGTACGCATGATTCCTCGTTTTAATTTTACGTGGAACATGATTTTCACATATTGCAAATTGTTTTTGTATGTCAGAACGGGAGTAAGAGTGAGATATAAAAATTCGAGGGTCCCTGCAGGATTAATTTGTATTCAATGGAAAAAATTGGGTAAATTACCGTGGAAATTTATGTTAATTGTATCAATTGTTGTATTATAATCAGTTTCTACCGAGTCCTACCGCATCGATTCTTCGTTTCATTCATTTGATCCACATTAAGCGAAAAAGTGATTGTTGTCTAAAATTGTTGTTTAAATGAAGAATATTTTTCATATGGAATTTACGCAAAATTTTAATTATATAACTCGAAATCTAAATGATTAAAGGTACCATACCTAAATGATAAAATATTCTTTCATCTTTGCAAAGTATTATATGTATAAAATTAAAACATCTTTGCGAATTCCTTCATCTTTGCAAAGTATTATATGTATAAAATTAATACATAGAAACAAAAATTCTAGCACGAATAAAATTTGACAAGAAGATTACATTAAATAATTAAAGTGACGATTCAGTTTATTAATTCGTTAATATTCAGGGAAAAGCTTGGAAGGAAAAAGACGATTAGGAAAAATTAGGAAGATCCGGTGTTCATCGGGCTGTAAATAAAATGCAAGATGATTATTTGATTTACGATTCTGAATGACGTTTTCTGTACGATTTAACGATTTTCTGCGCTAGCTACGAACAGCAAAACGCGGACAAAAAGAATAGAAGGGATGGGAGTCAGAAAGGAAAAAGGCCAGAGGCGGCGTATAAAGGAAAAGAAGGCGGAGAAAAGGAAATAAACGAGAAACGATGAAATGAATGCGACTTTGTATCTGCTCGTTTTATTCTGAACAGGCATCGCGACGCACCTGCAAACAGAAGTATTGAAATGCACGTGTATCTTTATTCTGGAAAATGTCAGAACATCATATTTTTATCCTACGATTCTCGGAACGACGCGCTATCATTATCAATTCTTTATAATCACGTTCGATACTTAAGAAAATACGAAACTTCTAAACTCATCGAGAACACTTTTTTCGTAACTTAATACTAATTATATTTCCTTAGAAACTTCTAAAATGTATCAAGAATATTCTTTGTTTCCTTAATAAAACCTTCCTAAAAAAGATTCCTTCGATTATATTTGTAATGACACGAGCCTCCGTGAACCTTTGCCGTAAAATAATTAAACCTAACGCGCTTGACAATCTCGTGATATAATTAATATCTCGCAAGAAAAACGTACAAATCTATCGAACGAGACGCAAAGCCGCTAAATTGCCCTCTTACTCGAACGAGGAAAACACGAAGATCGACAAGGACCTCTTTCTATCGCAAAATCCTACAATTAAAAAATAAAGAAAACAGCTCGATACGAACAACGACAAGGATTTGGAGAAATAAAATCACTGGCAATTTCATACAAAACAATGACAAAGCAAGCGTCAAAGAAAGACGAAAAACGATTAATAAGGATAATCGTAATCGTACAATTGGAAACGTCGATCTTCGTCATTTTGGAAAATACAAGAAACAGCCGTATAATCCAGCATGCGATTTATAAAATCCTTTTCATCGAACGTTACAATGGCCTTCGATATGGCGAACGCGTCGAAAAACAGATGAACGCGAGGAGAGCAGAATTTTAAACACAATCGTTTCTCGATACATTATTAAAGGTATTCGTTAGTGTGTTGCTGTGTTGAATGTGTCCCCGCGTCCCTCCGTCTCCCCCTCCGCGTGGAAAATTCGCGTTTTCGAATGAATAAAACCGTCCCATTTCGACTAGTGAATGCGAAATATCATTGCGCCTACCTCGTCGATATAGAATCGGACCGTAAAAAGGACAATGATAAACGCGATGGCGACATCGAATTATTCTACACCGAATCGCCAGCTACAATGATTTCCAGCTGCCTGGTCGACCGAAAGTTTCGCGCTACCGATGATAGTTTCAATTTCTTGCGTTGGAGTACGACCGTCTTACAGGTAGTTGCTGGATGCTGAAAACATGCGGATTTATTTCAATGATTTTAGTTGCGATTCTGGTTGTTCAAGTTGTTCCCTTCATTCGAGTTGTTGCAGGTAATTTTCTTCCGATCTTATTTATATAAACATAAAAAAAAATAATTTGATGTCGTAAAGAGCGATTATAGCATTAATTATAGAGATTAATTAAGGTTGCAAGATTGTCGTTTTGTATATAATTAGTACAATACAGTGTGTGAAGGATGTATTCGACGGATTCAATTCGAAGGAAATACGCGAAATCATTTAACTCACCTTTACCAACTTAACTTTAAAGATACAACTGAGTGTTGCGAAATGAGTGTATGTGTTTAATTGAACAATGTGTCTGAATGTGTTTGATACAAAAGCTTCTTTTCGTTTTGAATGGTGATACAGTAAAACAATGAACGAAATCATCCCTTAATCAGAAACTTCTACAACCACAAAACCACCAATTAATAAAAACGCAAGTACAAATATGATATGCATAATTTTTATCAAAGATGAAACATCATCTAATTAAACAAATTTATTAAACGTTAGAAGATAAAGAATCTCTAGATAAAGATACCATCATGTCTAAGAAAGCGACGGGCTCCAGCGTCGAGTTAACTTCTCGTCTCCTCCGATTAACAGATCCATCATCTCCAAAAATTCTCAAAACTTTCGATATTCTCTTACAATATTCTCGAAGTTTTTAACTTTTACCGAGGAATCAGCGTTCCGCTATGAAAATTTCATATCACTGGCAATTCGCGATATCCGCTCCCGTGTTACGTATCAACGTCCTGGCTGGTATGCATCTGGAAGTCCAATTGGTTGGAAACGCGTGTACACTGTACACAAGCGAATTTTCAACGCGTTTCATCGGCTACGAAGCCGAAGTTTGCGGCGTGTCGAGCAGAAACCGTGAACGAACCACGTTAGCTGGGAAATATTCTGGTTTTATATGAGCGGAACGACGTTTCTGCGTTTCGCCAGGACGAAAGGAAACGAAATGAAAAAGAGGAACGATCGTCGTTTCGTATGAAAACAAGATTTACCCTCCGCGCTTTGGTTCAATCTCCTTGCTTTATCATTTTTTTCATCTGGAATATGTCTAGCAGAGACGATTACAGAGTTCGAATTAATATGAAGGATATTAAAATACTACATACGATTTCGATTAAACGCTGTTCAACGTTAAACATTGAAACGCAATTTCAGATTGCTATCGAAGTTTTTTTCGGGATTTCACTTGCAACAGACTTTTACTGTCAAAAAGTTTATTGCTGTTTCCAGGAGATGCTTGGAGAGTTATTACTCTCAGAAGCGAGCTAACTTTTCTACAAAACTTTGATGTTTTTGTTAATTATGAAAAATTCGTAATTTTTATAGCTTTCTTTTTAAGGAGCTCCTGCTATAAATTTAAAAGAATAGTTAGTTCCGTGATTCTTAGCCAATTTGGAAAGTAGTTCATTGTTTATAAAATCTGATATTTCTTCAAGATTTATTAATTTTTCTTTAGATTCCTTCCGGTAATTCTGCTAGGAAAAATTCTTAAAAATAATAATCAATAGATAGCAACCATATAAAAATGTAACAATTTCTTTCGGTAATTCTCCTGAAAAAGAAATTTTCCAAAGTGTCCAAGTTATGACGTTAACGGTTGCACATTAAAAGATATAATTTATTTTAATAAATCTAGTAAAAAAAATTCTGTAAAAATCTAGTAAAAAAAAAATAACTAACGTTCGATTAGCCGGAGTAGCCTTATAAATTGTCCATCTCTTTTTACCCAGCATTTTACAGATATCTCGTTCTCCCGATATTCTATTTCGCTAAGCCGATCCAATTAAGCTCTTGCAGCTAGTTAATGATGCTCTCTTATTAATCCTATAAAAGTGAAGCACGTGTAATGAGCAGGCGCGAACTACGCAAAATTAATATTACTGACGACTGGCCGCAATAAATCAACTTTTACGACAGAACTCAAATAAACGTCCCGAGGAGAACTTTAAATTAAAACTTGCACCGCCTCGAAAGCTCTCTTCAGCTGCTTCTTTCCGCCTCTGTGTCCGTTTTACCTGTCCCTCGTAAATCGAGCAGAGCCACTCGACTATCGAGAAAGAGAGTATCATCGAGATGAGGAAACGATGTGATATTTAAATGTTAGGGGTTGTGACGGTATAGGGATGAAAGTTTGTTCATTTTCTTTATTCTGGATTCTGTTGGGTAATGCGGAGAATAATTTGATCGTTTGGAAGATATTCGATATACGATTATTAAGCGCTCGATGTTCATACAAATTTATATCTTTTTAGATGTAATTTTAAAAATGGGATTTAAGCATAGATTCATTTGATTCGCTAAATATTACATCGGATATTGTGTTTTGGATATTTTATATATTTTCACGTACTGTATAGTACTTGTACGCTATACTTTACATTCTTCGTAAAAGTATAAACATCCGTAGTTTAACGATTGGCAAATTAGAAATTAAGATTCGTTGGTTGATATTTTACTATTAATTTTTAGAAACTCTCCATGGAAGTAAATAATATTTGAAGAGGCTACGAATATAATATAAAATACTGATCACAAGTTATAATACACATGAATATTACAAAATTGAAAGGTAATATAAAATCTGATTTACTTCGCAGTAGATTAAGAATGATCGGTTCAGGCAACTTATGCTCAAAGATAATAAAAAGAAAACTACGAAAAGCAGGTGAAATTCTAATAAAACCAAAGCCCATTTGGCTTAATGTACACTTTCAGAAGGTTTTAAAATGCATTGGGAACGTAGAAAGTACAGAAATACTATTTCAAAGTACATACTCACTAATGAATCGAGGAAAAGAAGAAACTTTCACTTTTCTCGAAGAGAGACATTTTAATAGTCGTTTGGTTTCCTAAAGGAAACTAATAATACTGGCAAATTTTAAGCTTTTATTATTAACATCCATTTATACAGTTTCATTCATGTAAATTCATCAACGTCAAGTTCAGAATGAGAACCATTTTTGACTAGCTGACATTTCTCTTCGAACAAAGATGGAATAAATTTATTGCTTGCGATATATTATTGCTTCTTGGGCAATTATTTGCATATTAACCTACTTAATATAGATTGAATATTAGAAATTTAGGATTGCAATATTAATTCTTTTGGAAACTACTAATCACCATTATATATTTGTTATAAATTAGTATAATCTACGCTATATATATAAGAAGATTAGCCAAAATCTACAGCGTTTCTATGTTACATTTTTACGTAACTCGTAATCGTTTGTATAATTTCACATTATAACATAAAACGAAACTGAAGATACGACAAACAAAAATTTTCTTCTTTGTGATGAAAAACATATATTCAAAGGTAATTTCGTTACCTTTTCATTCAACATTTAGCGGATTTTCCTTTATTCTTAATTATCTCTGTTAATTCGTTAGGTACACTATCCACCAACTTATTTAAAATTTCGCTACAAACATTCGCCCAAGCGAATTTTATTCTTTTTTTAAGTTTAACGATATTTTCTACAGGTGGGTTCTCCCGATCGTAAACTTTTCTTGTTAGAATTCTCCACAAGTTCTCGATCGCGTTCAGATCGGAACTCGATGCTGGCCATGATAATAATTCTATTCCGAAATCTTGAAATCACTTTTCTGTGCTAGCGAATGTACGAATAGAAGCATTGTCTTGTTGAAAAATTGTCTTCTTGTCTTCTACATCAGCCATGAGAGGCAATAATTCGCCATGTAACATTCTCTAAAATTTTTAACATCCTATAGCGTTCGATTTTCCCTTTTATGAAAATAATTTCACTTGACAAGGTTTCTTAGAAATATTGGAGAAATAATGCAAAACATGAGTCTATAATTATTCACAGCACCGTATAAACTAAAATGTCACGCGTTCGTTAATCTCATTTCGTTTAGTCTTTTTCAAGCTCCGACAGCTTCCAACTCGCTTGGAGCCGATCGTATCAAAAAATCTGTCCAGGAAACGAAAGTTATTTCTGCCTTGTGGATTTTTCATATCATTTCTCTCGACAATCTGGAATACTCTAATGGTCCAATAGCTCCACCAGCCTCAGACTCATCTACATATAGAGACAATGTCAAGCTTTTAAAAATCTGTTGCTCAAAAATAATATTTCGTATAATGCACATAGTATATTCGCAAATAGCTGCTCCAAGTGTTCAAATACTTTCGTGAGCAACTGTACGTGCGTCTTAGAAATCTGGAAATCGCCAAATCCATCGATTCCTCTCGTACACGTTTATCAGAACCTCTGCAAGGTATTTTCGGCACGGTTCTCGACTCTCAACAGTTCGCACGTGTTTACATTCCCCTGAGAAGGCGAGTGACGGCAAGTATCTCGGTGCTACGCGTGCTCGTGCACTCGAATCCAACTACACCCATTGTGTCGAGGTTGCGGAAAGCCGTGTTATCTCGAATAATACGATTACACGGAATAATCGCGTATACCAGACGAGGCCAGCGTACACCAGCAGCTCCATTACATTTATTTCGTCCCACTGTGTTCTGGTCGAGCCGGGTCCGATCTATGGGGAGATTGATACACTCGACGGAAGCGAGTGGCGCGTGACTGGAAATCTATCAGATTTTCACGAGAGACACGGTGTGTGCCTCTTCGAAATGTAACTTGTTTCTCGCTTGACGGTTTCAGTTTCTGGCTTGTCGATATCTTTTACTAGTTTTATCGATATACTTTATTAGAGCAAAGAAAAAAAGGTAAGATCATAGATAATAAAAATTGGAGGAATTCTGTACATTTTCGACAATACAAATATATTTCATATGGGTGTAACTGTATAAAGATTGATTTTCTTTTTCCGTTTATTACGTTCCTATTATTGTTTGTTATCTTACACGTCACTTATCACTAGCTGAATATATTGAATGAATATATATTGAAATATATTGAAATATTCAAAATTCTGTATCATTGTCTTGAAATATCCGCAACTCGCGATCAATATGTCATAATAATGATCCTGAATTTACAGACACACTTGACGAAATTAGACAGAAGATAATAAATTACCAAAGTTAGAATCGTATGGAAGAATTATAATATTTAGACAAATTATTTGCGTAACGAATACATAATAAGAATTACGTCAGCTTTTTTACTTACCAAAAGCCTCGATAGCCATTTTACTCGATGCTCGTGGACATGTGTGCACTTAAGTACACGTTTCAGAATTCCGCCATCGAATACTTAAGTTATTTCCGATAAGTTTCAAGAATCTTGATCCGTTAAACGATCTTACAAACCCGATCCATTGTCGAATTTTATTAACTTGTTAATAAACCTCTTTATTCAATTATCTCCAATGCGATGACTCGCTGTCACTCGCTAATTACTCGTCGGTAGATAACGTCTGCTTTTTAAAAGAAATCATCGCCGAGAATCGTTCCACTTAATCACGCGACCCGTTCACTTAAATTAAGATTTCGCAACGATCCGTTTCATCTAAAAAGAGAGAAGAAGAGTGAAGTGGAAAAGAGGGTTAAACGTTGATTGTGCTCGTACGGAATAACAAATGGTATAAATTAATTGTATAAATTATGCCAAGTGAATGTACAAGTCGTGAGATAAGTCGATTAATTTCATCGTATTTTGGCAATCCTCGTGATGCAATACTCGTGTCCCTCGATTAAGCAGGTTGTCAAGATGCCATCGTGTTTTACTTTTTTAATTCTCCAAGATGAAAAAAGGAACATTTATTCGCTGCCTCTTTGTAATTTCTTCTGACGTTTTGTAACGAGTGATGCTTTCGAAATTATTTCTTTAACGACTTAAACTGTAATTGGAGTAAAAAATATAAAGATACACTGGCCATTCAAGACATTTACTAACATTGTCAGTCAATGATTTAATATTCTGAAACGTATTCGAAATTGGAAAGTTACAATTATCTTGTTCTGGTCCTAACAAATTCGACCTTAAAGCGATTAAAGTTCTTCAGGATCATAATCTCTGAAACGGAGAGAAATTACGTTCCATCCTGATCGACTAAATGGTATCTTCTTATAATCAAAAGCATGTTGTTTTGCATTTTAAAGGAATTTTTACTTGTAAAACAAATTCTTTCTCATTCGTGTACTCATATACTCGTTCTCATACTCTCACGCTAAGAGTACCTACGACATTATGGTTGCTACGAAAGAAAAAGAAACCATTCGATCATCGATCCATTGCTACAACCCCTCGGTCGTAACTTTTCATCCCCCCCTCGTTGTATCTATGCTGTTGGCCGGCTCGACGAGCAAACTATAACTGGAAATTGAATTAACGTTCGTTATCAGAATTTGTATGTATAACCACCCAAAGACAGAAACTAATACATTGCGTTGTTACCAGCCAATTATCGAGTTCGAGTGTCGTACGATAATACCCGTTCGTATCGCGAACTCTCGGGACGCCACGCACCTATATACAATGCTCACGCTAAACTCTAGCTCTGCGACTCTGTAGTCGAAGACTTGGAGATTCCAAATGAGAAATTACAATTCCCTTACTAACTAAAGGTCTATCCGACCGAACGAGCATTACCCAATTTCGTAACATGTACCTGCTATCCGCCAAACTCGCTACGCTTTGTTTTATCATCGATCCTTGCAATAAAATGTACCTTGTACGGTAAAAGTGTGTCTATCCAAAAGTTCTCTGTTTGATTGGTTTAATTTTTGTTAATTTTAAATTTTAACTTTTATTAATTGGTAGATCGTATGCTCTGCCGTTGATGATGAATAGAGTACGAATTTTTATGCAGATTCTCATTTTGACGACCGTGTTGATGAAATCATTCGCTAAGCGACAGAGTTTCTATAATCATGAAATTATATGTTAGTAAAAGATAGGTGAATCTTTCGAATGGATTTCAAACAAATTTAATTGAACTGTCGGAATAGATGAGATTGGAGTGTTGTAGATATTTGAAGATATAAGTGATTTATAAATAAGGAAATTATTTGATATTTTAGTTAAATCTCTATGAATGAGTAAATAGTCGAAGAAATATAATAATATAACAAATAGATAACTAAATGATATAAATAACTAATTAGATATGGTGGTGTTTTTCATATAATATACAGAGTAAGACTTTCGTAAATAACTGAGTTTCAATTTGTTTGATGTTCTTGATGTTCAAATTATTGGAATCAATGTGTGTCGAAGGTATCGGAATTATTGCAAATACATAAATATTTGAAGAAATATAATAAGTCATAATCAAATGTACAACAAATAAACAATTAAAATTAATAACTGAAATTAACAAATATTTTACTTATTATTAAATATTATTTTATTATCAAATATTTCGACAAAACTAGAATTCACATGCTGCAGTTTCAAGTCTTTTATAAATACGTCTCGTGTTATACAACAAATAAAACCAATATTTACCTGAACCAATATTAAAGTATATCATTTAATATACTAATTATCGTGTATCTAATTATATTCTGTTAACGAAAGCACAAAAATTACAATTTATCTTCCTCGCTTCTGACCGGTCTTTATCTGATCGTCGTTCAGTTTATTTAATTGTAGAGAAAGTAGCAACAGTGGAAAAGAAGAAGAAGAAGGCCACGGAGAAAAAATTGGGGGCGAGTTATTAACGCGCTTTTTAAGTATCCTTCGCGTGAACGCGAAGGAGCGTTCCTGAGAATAATTAAGAAGACTGAAAGGTAAATTGAGCGCAATTATTATTATTACGCGGCGAGAACACGTTAATTTACAGCTGGTAGCTGCACGAACTTCTTCCAGACGAGCCGCTCCGACAGGTGTTATTTAATAGATCAATTAGAGCCGACTAATTAAAGCGCTTTATGTTAATCGATAATCGCTTTCCTTTGATTAACGCGTCCCTGCGATCATCGCTTTCATCCCCCGAGCGAGATTCTCGATTTATTTCGAAGTTGGCGCGAAAGGCGAGAAAAAAAGGAGGAAAGAACGGAAGATGAAGGGGCATCCAATTGAAAACACAGTCTTTAATTTCTCTTAAAACCTTCAAACCCGACTTTATTCTCCACCCTTCGTTTATATAATTAATATTGCTCGCGTTAATTGCAATGAAATCTCCAAAGTGGCCGCTTTTACAAATGTTACGCGATATTTACTTCCTTTAACGCGTTGAGCTTGTTCCTTTTTTCAGTAAAATTAGTTGTAAACCTATACTTATTATACCGAAAAATTCCTCTAACTTTTAATTTCATCTAAATCTTTATCGATACCTGTTTCGTAATTTTCTATCGATTACGTTTAAAGGAGATCGTTTAATTGAAATACGTGATAAGTAATGAAATTTTACAAGATTCAAAATAGATCTATGCAATTTGCATAGTCAAAATACATAGTGAAAATATAAATCTGCGAAAAAGGAGGATATTAATACCTCTTTTTTTTTCAAGGACGATATAATCACAGAAGAATATAAGCGTAGAAGGAGATATATACATGCAATTAAATTGTAATCGAAAGTGTTTTTCACTGTAGAGTAGAAATCCGTTAGTCTTCTAATCTAATAAATGCCGCAACTGTGTAAAATTCCGAGTATTTCGATTAACAGACAGACAGAGAGGCAGAGAAAAATGCTGTGAAACATTCTTTTTCAGAGAGGATAATCCTGTTCGTTTGCGAGTATCTAACAGGGTGAATTTATCGCAGCGCTGCCAAACGTCATTAACTACCAATTTCGTGCAAAACGGGTTAAATAGTTCGGCGAGATTCTCTGAAAGCGCCTTTCACAACGCGTACATTTCATTTACTGCAATTTACTACGAAATCCGTATGAAAATAATTTTCAAACGTCGCTAAATGTAGTTTACGATAATACAGGGCCCGCACGCCGACAAAAGTTATCAAACAGCATTAACGTCTTCTATATACCGATTTCATATCGCCTGCGCAATTTTGCGAGTGAGTGAGTAAGAGAGAGAGAGAGAGAAAGAGAGAGAGAGAATATTTTCGACATATCCGGATAAAAATGAAAAAATGAAATGGCCAAACCGTAAATAGGTAATGGAGAAAATCCATTCGTAAAGAATGGAATGAAGATGAAGAAATAGGTGTATTTCCCATGTGGCAAAAGTATTGTTGTTCGTCCATATACGCTACTGGAAGAATTTATTGTGGCAGAAAAATATTTATTATCTTTTAGAGGTAGAAGCTTCCGAATAATTACACTTTCTATCGACTGTAACAATTTCTGATCATTCTTTAATGAATAAAAATGACTGCATTGGTCGTTCTAGTGTTAATATTCAAAGTGTTGCAGAGTATACTTAAGACAAACACCAAGAAAGGAAATTTTGCATATATCTATAAGAATTTATTATATCGACTATTCTTGAAAATAGTAGAAAAAGATTGTATCAGGTTTACGATGCAAAGGGTCATCCTCATTCGCTAATTATAGCTATCATTATAGAACATCATTGTTCAATCATCTATTACATTTAAATATATCATCGTAGAATTAAGAAAATAAAAACTTTATATTTCGTATTTTCCGTTCATTTTCAATCTCGTCAACAAATTCTCAACGAATAAAACTGAAAATACCAAAGTTCTAAGAGCATCGTATCGTCGCTACAAAACAAAAGATATTCAATAAGGCTTCTGCTTTTCGAAAGATCGAATAAAAGATGGACGGATCAGAGAATGTCCGTGTTAGCCAAGAATATTCGAAAACCAAGTTATGGAACCTGCGTCAAATTATCAGACGTCTGTTTCTCGATCATTAGTTTTGGCTGTTCCCGGACTATACGCGGCTGTCCGTATCGCCTGCACGTGACTTTGGTCTCGTGCAAGGTCTGCTGGGTCCATGCAAGGCACTGTTATAAAGGACTATGCCTTGAGACGATAAAAACAAGCGCAAGCAACGGCGGGCCATGCATTTCTCGAAATAACGTTAACTCCGACGCCGTCTGGCCAGTCACGCGCACCATCAGAGCCTTTTAAATTCGATGTTTCTTCGCGCTTTATCCCCATGACAAGGCAAAATCGCGCAAATACCTTCACTCGTCTCGAGATATGCGTTTCGTACGTTTCTTGCTGGCGTTTCCGTTCCGAACGACTTATACGCTTCGGGGTATTCTTTTTGTATACTCTGACGTGGTTATACATTTAGTTATACATTTTACGTCATACCATAAATGTTGGATCGCGATTTTTGGAAAATCAATTTTAGGTTTGTCGCAAGATGGATTTAATACCATTGACGGAAAAGATAAAAAGAAAAACGTAAAGTCTGTAGAAGACTAACAGAGAAATCTTGAATTTTGGAATAGGGAAAGTTAGAATAACAAACGTGTTGTTATTATGATATATTTATCTATTAACAAATATGTCATTTTTCGTTGTTTTAAAATATCTTTATTCCCACGCCTATTTAGAAAAGTATATCTTCATCGTCAGATAAATGTTTAATTATTAAAATAACGAAATAAATCATGTTCATAGATAATGTTCCCATTTTAATAATAATTTCGTCTCTTTCTTCTGTTTCAGGTAAGACATCATTTAACCAGTCACTAAAAACTCATAAATTACCGGTGAATATAAATAGCTGCTATCAGTAGCTGCTTCGTTCCGCATTTACCTCGCGAAATACATAACTTCATTAACTCCTACGTAATCACGTAAGTTTGTCGGATTCCTAATTTATTCTTCCAAATGATCTCTCATAAACTGTCGCTGATGCGTAACGCTTTGAGTGCTTATCTTTAATTACTTGCATACACACACATACATTTAGCTGTAGTTATCTATAGACCAAGTTACATACAAAGTTCATAGTTCGTTGCGAGATATAATCCTAAGGATGCATTTCCATTAGCACTTTGAATGATTAAATATCATTGACTCGTGACTTTTGTTTTCAAGAAATACTTAAAGAAAGCAAGATCTTTTCCTTCGAGATATTTAGTTTATTAAAAATTTGAATTTTTACGAAAGCTTCGAGATTGTTGGGAGATGAATAAGTTTCGTCGTGATAATTTAGATTTTTGACATCGTCATTGATTCATATTTATGTACGATATTATTCATTCATCTCTAAAACAAACGCTCGAAAATAAATTTTCTAATCTTAAAGCGATAATATCCACAGTTCGTAAATTTTAAATCTTCCAACGTCTTAACAAAATTTCCATCGTAAATCAAATTGAGAACGACCAGTGTATTAGAAATTGCAATGGTAAACATATGAAACATATGAGTAATAGATCAGGAAACCAGACGCAAATGCGTACTTAAGTAGATAAGGAGAAACGGATCGTCTTTGGTCAGACACGTTACACAACCAACTCGCCTACTAATATTCGCCTCTCATTGGATCTCCGCTATTAACTTTATTGTTACTTTATTATTAATTTTTTAATAATATCCTTCACTTCGATGAAATTGTTTATTAACAAACTTTTTAAAATAACGGAATTCTGAAGTAAATTTTTCTTTGAATTTTTTTCTTTTATGGAACACGTAGTGATTCCAAACTTTTGACCAGTAATATATAATGATTTTATAATTTGTATACAAAAGATAGTTCAAAAATTCTACATATTTTCGTCGCGAATTATTATGAAAAACTTTCTTGTTTAATTTTGTGATTCTTTTATTCGTATACCGTATAAAGAAGAATGGTTTTGGCGGCAGCAGAGACAAGGTAAAACGTGTAAAACCTGAAAGGGAAGTTGCGTAGATTATCGCAACGTGCACGTACATCGTCGAACAATGAACAATGACTACTGAGAGCAAGTCATTAGTTGACTCGTGAGTCGCTTGCAAAAAGAATGTAACGCTGCCTTTTCGCGCGCGTGTTTCCTGTTGGAGAAAACGTAAGAAAAAGAAACTATTTCTTCTTGTTTATTCTATGTCAAATGACATTCTATTCTCGGTGGACTAAAATAATCTTTTTGAGAATAAATACACAACTTGAAGAACAAATCTATCTTTAAATAATACAAAATTGTATATGTATTCCATCTGAGAAAAAATTAAGGGTGTTTGTACTATTAGAAGTCAACCCTGCAAAAATTGATTGCATTCAAAACGATTAATTTCTCATTGAACTTAATGTGAAAATTATCAAAATAATCAAAACGATCAGTTGGTAATTTATCATGGATGCATTTTTAGAGATTCTTTTTGCTAAAAGCTTGTCTTTCTCCTTCCATTTTCTCATATACCTTTTATTTCTCTGTCTTTGGTAACAAGTTCTCCTCACTATGTTTTAGCCTAGAATAAAGAACACAGAAATAAATTAAATATGATCACCTTATACTCGAATACTTGAAATCTTCGTATTATAAAATTTCTAGATTTCCCAACAATTTCGAATAATTGTCTTTATATTTCGAGAAATCTTTCCAAGTACATGCCTAATGTTCTTCCAAATGTTCCCAGAAATTCTAACTATTTGATTAACATCACATGCAAACAATTTAGCAACTCACTTTTACTATCTCGATTCATCACCAGAAATTACTCCAATGTAAAAATGGATCTCAACTCGGGAACAAGGTCAAACGAGACACGTTTATAAGAACGTTCTTCATTGTCTTTATATTCCCATTGTCTTTATATCCATTACTAAAGTACAAACTACTATATGTTACACGTATTACGAAACAGCCTGTATGACCACGAATTCTCTCCAAAGCCCATGGAACCGCCGTTATGTACTTTCATTCATAAACCATCGTTCATTATTCGACAGTTACTCAACAATGTATCATCGATCGATCTTCCCTTTACTCGTGACGTAGTGTCAGAATCTCTCTCGAACGTGTTTAACAATGTTCGTGATAAAGGATAAATTAAGAAGCAATCACGTTAAAGAAACTGAGTTAGTTGAAACTGCTGCGAGGACTAGAATCGAGACGTACAGTTCTCGTAGGTTCATTTAGTTCGCAGCCTAGTAATTCGCAATCTGCCTTTCGCCTGTTAGACCACCGGCTCTGAGATAAACTTTCAACGAGAGAAAACGCCTAGCCGCAACCTCTTTCTACAGGGTGTCGCTAAGATTAATATTTAAGCCGTTGATTTTTATATGTTTATGAGAAATTTGAAAGTACGGAGGAAATGATCGGTATCTCCGATTTTTCTCAAACTACGATATGTCGAAAAAGGATATTTGAAAAGGTAACATATCGATAAAGGAAAGAGTCGCGGACAATTCTCCGTACTTTTAATTTTATATGAAAACTAAACCTAATCTAAGATTCACGTGAAATTTTTGTTGAATTCTATGATTTTTTCATATTTATTTCTCAATTGATTAATATCTTTCGCAAAGAATTGTTAGTTCTTCGATCCTTGGCGTTTTAATTTTGTAGTTCTCGCATAATTTTGAAAACACGAAGAAGGAAACGCACAAATCGTTAATAAAACGTGACAGAAATGGGAATTTGATGAAAGGGACGTGTTTGAAATGATGTCACTAGATGGAAAGGGCTGATATATTATGGCGTGAACGTATTTCTACGCTCCTCTCGGAAGATTTTGCAATCAATTTTCGTCACATAGTGTTTGAAACACGCTTTATAGGAAAATATTATATTTACCACCAGACTTGTTTATTTAATGGAAAATTAATTAATGTAAACAGGAAACATAACTTATAATCAATAAAATTTTAGCTTAATATTTTCAACATAACTGAAACACTCGTAATATATTTTTGCTACTTATTTATTGATATTTATTTATACTTCTTGATTTACTTGCTTACTTGCATTACATCAAAGCAAACTTTTGAAGTATGATATTAATTAATCTACGTATTAATCATCTCCAGAAATAAATACAAGTAGATAAGGAGAAACGGATCGCCTGTGGTCAGACACGTTTCTTAACCAACTTGCCTACTAACATATGTCTTCTCCATAACAGGGCAACGTAATGATATTTTACTTTGAAAATAATTTACGACGAAACATATATCAATTTATTATATGTTAACTGAAAGGCTATTTAAAATGCCAAAGTTATTAAATAATAGTACAAAAATATTCATTTCACAAAAATGCAATTTTATATTTTTATGAACAAACACAAATCTAAAATAGCCCACAAAGGACATTCTGTCACGAAACATCTCATCTACAAACACAAAAGCCCCGACATCGCACGATTATATCGATCAACAATCAAATATCTTCCATGGCAGGATTTAACCAAATCCAACATGATCAAACATTTCCAGTAGTAACTTAATCTCAATTTCACTCGATAAATAGAATCGTCAGACGTTTCATAGCAGGGCGTTTCGTTTCCCTTGCTTTTTTTTAACATTTTCCACTTGCTAGTCGTCGCGCCGTTGGCTCACGGGCCTCCGTATGAAACAACGCCACCAGGGACCTGTAATGAACGTAATTTAAAGTCGATCTCGCGGACGTGTTCCACGAGTGATGGCGGGGATGGGCACACACAGGTCGTTTGCCGTCTTAGAAACTTCGTTACGTTGGGATGAATATCTCGATTCAACGAGTGCGTCGGCAAGTTTCCACGTCGTGACGAAAACTCGCGAAAGTTCTGACATAATACACGCAGCACGCGTAATATGATTTCGGATGAAATTATTGTTTGCGCGAAGACATTCGTCTACCGTCTGTTCAACAGGCATCTCTCCCCCTCTTGACCTCGTTCTATCGTCAGAATTCCTTTGAAAATTCCTCTGGTCGACACTGAACTTCGTCTGACGGCGAATATTCTCCTCTTTTTGTACGAGAAGAGACAAAAGAAACTCGTGAACAAATATCAATAAGTTTGTTACAACGAGATGGATGAATGAATTTTTTGTTTGAAACTGATATTGGAAAGAATTGAATAAGGATGTAGGAAAAGTTCAGAAGGAGTTGGAAAGATGCTCGAAGGAAATATCAAAAAAAATTGAAAGAATATTTTGCGATGAAATTTTGAAGGAATTGGAGATGTATTCGAAAGGAACTTAGAGAGAATTTATGGAGAATTCGAAAGGAATTATGAAGGAATTCAAAGAGTACTTGAAGTAAAGTTCAAAGGAATTAGAATCCTCCTTCGAAAGAATCTCGAGAATATCTGAAAGAAACTTCGAAGGAATTCGAAAGGAATTTTAAGATAATTTCCGAAGTATTGTTAAAATCATAGAAATGTAGTAACAATTGGGCAGGGAAAATTTTAAAAGATCGCTAAAGAAATTTTAAAGGAGTTGGAAAAATATTTCAATGAAATTTCAATATTATTTTAACTGAATTTCAAAAGAATTGAAAGGATAATTGAAAAATTTCAAAGAAACTGTACGTAAAGTAGATACATTGATATAAGCGTACAAAGGAAAAAGGGTCCGTTTGTGGTCAGACACCTCGTGTAATTAACTCGTTTAGAAATATGAATAAAAAAAAACAAATTCTTTTACAAATACAAAATAAATACGAATAACAAAGGACTGAATTAAAGCTAAAATAAAGATGATGAAAATAAAGACTTATTTCATGGCCAAATTTCTCGTCAAAAAGATGATATAGTAATTTCGATCTCGAGTGTGTCGAACCTGTTATCCTTCGGCACTTTTGTACTTTTTCGTTTAGTAACCTTCGCAGTACGTTCGCAACGCCAGAAGTACGATAGGTTGGGAAGAGAAACGGGATACAGGAAATAAATCGAAGAGTCGAAAGATCCCAGTACACCGTGAACACTTCCAGTTTCAGAAACTGGAAATCCTTGCCCGCCACCTTGGTCGATCCAGGTTTATGATCGTGTAACCTTGCCTCGATCGAGGAAACGGTTTCGTCAGTGACCTTGCTAGCCAGTTTTCCGCCGAGCGTGTCGGAAATTTGCATTGGAAAACGTTTAGTTCGCCGAGTAGATTTTCCATTCTCTTCAACGACCATCTACTTCGTTATCGATGCAAGAACTAAGACTATTTTAGGATTTACGTAAGTTACAAGAAAGAAGATAAACGAAGTCTTCTTTGTATTCTTAAAATTTCTAAACATTCGATAGATGGTGTTTTCAATCCTTGAAGATTGCAATGCTTCGAAATAATAACAAACTGTTAGTATCTTTTCGTTAGTTAGAATCGGGACATAAGTTCTAGTTGTCAAAAGGAAAGTTTATTCAACCGATGCTAATTAATATTCTCAAATGTAATTATCATGGCCCAGTAGTGGCGGTATATCGCTTTATTTCTGGAAATTATTTTGTTGTCTGTTCGTGCAATTTTCTCATCTTTGGTGTCTTTCCTTGCTGAACCTGAAATGTACGATATTCTCTCGTTGTCTAATTATTATATTAAAGAGTAATCCTGTCTCATAATATATAACAAGTTTTATCATTCTGTGCAAAGTTCAAGCTTGAGATTTTAATATGTTGAAGCTTAGGTGACTCGGACTATTTTATCCTGATATATTCACGGTATTCGAATAATTGAGGCTGGCCATCGTACAATTATATAAAAGCCGCGTACCGAAACTATCGTAGCGAGCGATCTACGCGGGAAAATCTTATTAAAAAGCACGTGATAGAAAGACAGGTTGACCATCGATCGATTAACCGATTCAACGGAGAGGCACGCGATAAAGCGTATGATAACGAAATTAACATTCTACGCCGATCAACTAGCCTAGATTATTCGCAATCTCTTACTGCTATGCGTAACCAGCCTTCGAATTTCCAGATCCTCAACCTACTCGCCACGGATGAACGCGTGTTAACACTGCGAGAATTCGCCGTAGGTGTACACAGTCATTCAGAATGCGGACGCTTACGCATCTAGTGAAAGGAAAAACAAGCCGCGTGGCCGCGATCATACGCGATCAAAGATGTACCGACGCGGTACGATGATCTGATAAATAGATTTCTAGAGCTTACAATTAATCTTCTATTATGGGAACTTTAACAATAGACGTCTATTCACTTATTGATATAATTAGGCGAAACCCATTAGTGTGCATAAGCTGAATAGCGTGCGGAGTTAGACAGTTAGTAAGATTGGTACGATTTACGAAAGCTCGAGTATAGAAATATTAAATGTTCACAGATTCGGTAAAAAAATTGAACGATGTACAAAACTCATTAGCACCGACCCATTAGCATCGGTTAACGAAATCGGTGGCAGCTTGCTTATAAATATATATAAGTGGTAGAAATGCTTGCGTAAACCTAAATAATCTCGAGGGTGCGTAAATGTTATTAACTGCAAAAGTTGCGAGCGACGTATAAAGCCAATTTTGTTTGGCATATGATTTACGAGTAAACCGCGGATTTTTATGAAAATTTATATTTTTATGAACGCAATTAAAAACGTGAAAGTAAAGATTTTATTTATTCCCTAAGTACTATAATATTTTTTCTATGTGCTATATGCGTTCTGTACAATTTCACATTTTTTTAAATCTCCTAGGAAAACATGAAAATTTACAGTCCGCTTATAAGTTAATATCCCAAACAAAATTTCCATTTCACGATCTAGATTCTGGAAGTTCCAGAGTAATCGTAATAAATTACGAAACAAAATTTCACCTGACGAATTCCAATATCTCCAAACTTTAACGCAAACTCTCACTCTTCCTATTTCACCTTGCACGTGAAGACCAAAGTGTACCACCTCCGGTGCACAATGAAATGGACTTCCTCTGCACTCAATATATTCTCCTCGGTCCTTTCTTTCGTATATCCCCCGTATCAGCAGTGTTCTCCTCATGAGAGGAGAGATCGACTACGTGCTCTGAATTTGCGGCTACAAACGAAGAATAATGCTGCTTCACTTTTGCGGATGTCTTAATTCGATGCAGAACTTGTCCAATTCGAGCGAAGGAAAATGGGAAATACACTGCTGACCATAACTTATTAGGATTCCTACCGATATTCAATACAAATTGAACGATTCTCGATGCTTTTAGTTTCTAGCTATTTTATCGCAAATCCGTTGTTTCATTCGCCTCGTCGTGTATCTCATACGGATGTTGATGCAATTTTATATTTTGATCAATTTGACTGAAGAAATAAAAGTACACGAATAAAAACTAATAGGACTAAATGGAAACTTGTTTCACCTATTAAAAATGATCGCTTTAATCCAAGTATTTTATATATGTTTGCACATTATATAAATTCTGTACATACGTTTGCGCTTTTAAATTTCTCACCAATGCATAAATATTTGCAGCCCACCTGCCAGGTAAAATACTAGATAAAGATAAAAACTTGTTGCTGTTTCTCAATAAGTGTAACGAGCAAGTGTCTCGACATTTTTGTATCTAGTGTCGTATTCGCTGCATTTGTCATTTTAAACGAACAACGATGTCACTTGAATTTTTCCAGTATCTTAATTTCGTGTGGAGTTGAACGTATCACGATATTTCTGTAGACACAGTTCCACAGGAAGAAGAGTGATATCGAGAAGGGAAAACATGTGACACAAGGAGAGGGAGGTGGATCACATATTCTCTATGAGAGAATTGCATAAGCGATGAGTCACGCGCTGCTCGCACAAGCATTAACGTTGCAAAGTATTTTTTGCGAAATTTTAATTGGAACGCGACTGGATATGTGATACGATTAATTGGATTCGACGGGGATCCTACGTCGCGCGTTATAGCGCACGATTTATTAAAATAATTTATGCATCGCTCGCGCAGCCAGAGTGGGGAGGGCCACGAGCAGAGAAGAATTAATACCCACGCGCACGAATTTCCCTTTTATCGCGGTCGATTAATGCCGTTTCGAAGGCAATTTCGGCAGTTGCCGATGATCCGGATTCCGATTGCGTTCAGACGTTCTCTATTCTTCATCCTCCACAGAAAACTCGCGATAGAAAACTCTGTAATGCGAACACCATGCTCTTTTTCTATTTTTACCTTTTTTCATATGTATATTCATTTTTTTGTGGAAACTTTGATTTAAAATTATCGAACCTTTGCAATTATTAACCGTTTGTAAATATAACATTGCAAATTTTAGGACATCTGAAGGATAAAGAAAATTATTTTCGAAATTGTTCATCGTGAGTTCTTCGTCGTGTTATTACGCTGACCAAGAATTTACCTTAGAAATTAATATCCTTTGAATCATCCACGAGTCAGCCTTGTTTTTCTGTAGTTGAAATAATTTATACATGATGAAATTTCTATTACCAGAAGTAAGAATACTGTTTGTACGTATAAATAATACAACTCTATGATGCTTTTACTTTTAGAGGAAAATATTTTTAAACAACATATCATTTCTTACAGCAAAATTGTCAAAGAATGATTGAATCCTGTAGGCAAAAAATGCTACCTTATACTTGTATAGAGTCGTGAGTTGACTTTTTTTAAGCGAAGGAAAAGATTTATACATAGAAAATGTAGAAATTTGTTAATTTTTTGGAGATTTTCGAATCTATAACGCAGTTGAAATATTATAATACAATATGAGGTCCGTTTTCGACGAGAACAATGTCATGCGGCAATGAACGCATTTATAGATTAAAAAATAGTAATTATGAATTCTGAATGAATTATTAGCGCCAATAATTAAAAGGAGCATTGCCTATTATAATTAAAGACCAATTATTGATAATAATTATTATGAATATTCTCTGCATTCGATCGATTTGTATTCGTGGCCCGATACGGATGACTCAACTGAAATATGTTTATTGCAAGAACGAACTGCAAATGAATAATCTCCCATTCTCGAGGCTATGCTTTGAAAATCATGCATCGTGTTATACATGCAGTTATGTGAAAAAGGTTTTCAAACTTCCCTTCATGTTGCGATAGATAAAGAAATATACATAATACATATATCGTGAACTGTGAACCTTTTCGACTATAATATCTGCGGTAGATTGTAATATTTTACCTCTTTCTTTCATGAGAAATTACTAAAGAAAGAATATTCATATTCGTATTTTTTCCATTCTTCGCCATGTTAAGCATACTTCGTATTTTTTCAATAATAACAACGAGAATGATTTAATTTTTACGTCCACTGTATGATAGAAAATCAGCCTGCGTCAGAAGTCGAATAGAACTGAGCTACCCGCCAATATGGCAACGTTCTCCGAAAATTTTGTCGCACTTTGTTAACGAGCAATTATTTGATGCTTCCCTTGAGACTGTTAAAAAATGAAATACCTTTTATAATGAGATATATTTAGCACTTAATAATTGACAGAATCGTGAAAAATCCTCTACATATCAAAATATCTTTTTATTTTTTTATTTGTAGTAACATAAAAAGAAGTTCGAAAAATTTGTTCACTCCACTGTATGTTAATCTATATGATATAAGAATATCAGGAATTTGTACATTTTCAAAGATATATTTAACATCTTATTTTTTTTGTTTTTTAGCTTTATCCTTTTTCTTTTATTTTGTTGACGTTTATGGTAAATGCAACGGCTCGACGCTTCGATTTCTCCCATAAGCACGAACGGTGGCAAATTTATAATTTTACTTTGAAACTGCAGTGTGCAGTCCATTACAGTTAGTTAATTAATACGTTTGTTCCCGGCCACTCTCAATCGAATTATTTTCACAAGGAGTGAATTATTAACGCGCAACATATTGATACGTTAATATTTACATAATAAATTTACGCCCGTAGAAGAATAAAAGAAACGGAACGTGTACCGCCTGGATAATTATTGAAATTTGATTAAATCAGCTTGTTCCCCGAAATGCACGCCGAAGAACGCAAACACTCAATAATTATTTTTCCCTTTACCAAATTGCGCAAGCTACCGCGATCAGTCATTTTGCAAAACGTTAAACATCAAAAGACGAAGAATTGCTGATAATTACCTCAACGAGTGATTGTAAATAAATTATCTAAAGGAATTATCTTATTACGATGAAGCGATGAAACTGGATGATAAAGAATCTGAGTGAAATAAATATAATTTATATATAAATCAAGTTATATGATCCAATTTGAGATCAAGAAACGATCTCATGGAATAATTATAAAAAGTAATTAAAAATATAAATTACTTTTATGGAATGCAAAATAAAATTCTAGAAAGCAAAAATGAACGATAACGCAAGGTTGAAACTCGTAATAGTCTGACCTGCATCTTCTAAAATTATAAAATACAGGATTTTTATTTGAAAAAAAAAAAGAAAGAAAAAGAAATAACAGAGGACGCGAACGATTTCCAAATGATTTCCATCGTAATCAGGCGATGTTGTCCCACGATCTGCTTCGAGAAACCAACAGGCATCTGCAATTCTACCGGAATCTATATCTGAGCGTTTCACAAGGCTGTAATTCCGAATCGTGAAAGCAGTAAGACGATTTGCGTTCGGTTCAATTACCTTGTCGAATTGTAACGAAACGTTTTAATATTTCTGTGTAACGCAATGAGTTTACGGTCACCAGTGCACAGAGTTGGTACGTAATTGGTGATTTACACGCAGTCGGAAATCGTGGCTAGTATAGAAATAGCTAGTGGCGGAAATCGTTAACGATGTATAATCCTTCGCTGTAACCTATTTTCTTGAAGAATAATTCAACTTTAGAATGTCTGACCTGGTTTTGACACAACGTAAATCAACGACGCCTCTGTCAGCGAAAATTGTAATAAGAAATAAATCAAAATAAAATTAGTGAAATTATAGAGTATTGTTTTTGTTAATTTGATACTCGTATTCGTATAATTTTATAATCGTAATTTCGTAGAGGATTTTTATCTACCTAAACGCATACGATGTATACTGAATAAATTTTCTTTTAAAGAGTTTCATAAAGAACGAATATACATACGTGTGTATATATATATGAATATATAAAAAAAAAGTTTTACACCAGGAGAAATTTGTACTTCATACACGTAAAGTAATAATTCGTGCAGTCTAGTGCGTTTATCGTTGCATTTACGACGACTGGTAGCATCGACAAGCAATTTTCGATAGCATTTTCTCATTTTCACGTTTAATGCTTCATTTCACACGATTGTCAATATCATTTATATCTTTATCTCTGTTGCCATGTGCAATATTCATCGTATATTTTCTAAACCGTAAACAAGTCTGGCAATACTGTCGTAAAAGCAATTACGAATATACATTTTTCCTTTCAAATAAATATTTCGAACATTGTGTGACATTATAAAAGGACTATAAAAAATGTATTTGAAAACACGCGAAGATGTACGTGCTGAATCGCAGAAGAAAAAATATTACGACTGAAAAATATTAAAAATTGTTATTTCATAGCGACGCTAATTTTAACAAATTTTACCAATCTCTGTCAACTTACTTAAGTTTAGGAAAAATGTGAAAATCGCTGGAGGCAAAATCCGGGCTATGAGCTACGGGATAATATATAGATAATCGAAAACCTCTCACCCAAAATTGCCCAAACGAAACTCGATCTTTGCTTACTAGATTATCCTCGTATTTGATCATTCGCGATCCATTCAAATACGCTATAGCTAAGTAAAAAAGTAATATATACGTAAGAGGAGCTTCGGAATATCGAAGCTCGACTATCATTGAATTATGAACGCAGAAGAAAATAATAAGCAGAAAATACTCGGATTTATTTAATTCTTTATTAAAATCACCGAGGATTTTGACTTAATCTGTCGGTTAGAAATGATACTCGAAGTGTAATTAGTCATGACAACTGAAGAATTTATCTAATGAAAGCCAAATGGTGCAAAAAGTGATGCGCAAAGGGAGAGACAATAAGCTTATGATCCTCTAAAAAAAAAAATAAAGAAGAAGAAGAAAGGAGAGAGTAGAAAGACAAGGGCATTCGAAAGGATGACTATAAAAGAGACACCCCGTATATGTCACGCAGGACGAAGTGCCATGTCTATGAATCGTCGCGGTTTGTTCACACGGGATATACACGAGTATCGGTTTGTCGGTGTATTCACGCGACTCGCGTACGACTCGTGGATTATGCGCCTATGCATTATTGTCACCGCTGATTTGGCCGCGCGACGTCGAAATGAAATTTGCCGTGGCAGGCCTCGAACGACAACGAGTCACGCGTCGCACTCTCCAACAGATTTATTTGTTCCTGGACCAAAGGGGGAACCTAGCCAACGTTTCAAATAAATCGCGTAATATAACGTAAATCGACATTCTGCACGATGGCGTTTCAATTTTATGGATTTCCACTAAGTTCGTCCGAAAACCGACGCGAAAGCGAAGGTAACGACGATGGTTTAACGATCCTTCGGGAAAGCTTTGCGTCTATTGCTTCTATTTGGAGAGTAAATGAGCTTTTATTTGGTCTGCCCCGATTAGTTTTCCATATGGATCATAATGGCGTGGAATAGCAAGTTCAAGTAGAATTTTTGGATTTTCTGCGTGGAAAAGAATTCTGACGTTGAACGAATTTATGTTCATTGATGGATTTCGTCTGATACGTTCTGCACATGGACAATCTTGCACGAAACTTGTATCACACCGTTTTATCGAATAGGATGATCGGGTAATTTAAATTGTAAAATTTTGTTCCATTATTTTCCGTTTCATTACGAAGCTATTGTTAATTAATAAACCAGGATATTGATTGATCATATAGAATGTCATAAATTGTTAGAATACTCGCAAGTTTTACTCGTGCGTGCCTAACGATTTTATTTCGTGCAGAATGGAAAAGAATTACAAACAACAATTTTTATTATAATATCAAAATTCCAAATTTTTGTTTATCTGTATTTTGTAGAAGTCTTCGAGCTTCGCATAAACTTGCCTCAATCAAATTGCAATTAATTTCTTCAGGTACAAAACCTTCAGGAAGATTCTAACATTATATCTGATTTCTCTTTTTCATATCTTGCGTTTAAGAAAGACAGGTTTATTATCTTTTTACAGAAATACCTATATTTACGATATAGCTTTTATATCATCGTACAATTGTGAAATAGAAATGATAGAAAAATTGTACGATACAAGTCCTTCCTATACTTGTTTCTCAATCTTTCTTTGCAAGAGTCCATCTACACATTTTGCAGTAATCAGGTGTTCCAGTAATCAAGATTTTATCAAATCATCTTTCTCCTACGAATTGTTAACGCATACCGATATTTCGCTACTCTGCGGTGCACTGCGTTATTCTATTTCGTAGATTGACATGACTATGTCGCTTATCTTAATCCCGTTGATACGACTACGTTTTAACTGAATTCTGTCAAATAAATCTAAAGCTCAACTGGTTAACGAACCATAACCCGTTATTTCTGAAACATCCTGTATGCCATATACCAACGCCACAACTTTACATCAGGATTGCTTGCATTTCGCCAACCATAATCTTAGACCAAGATTTTATAACAGCAATTTCCCGTGCAAAACCCTAACACGTATCCCTCGTCCGTCGATACGTGGTTCTCGTTAACACCGCTAATAAATCCCTCGCCGTGATATCAACACCGTGGAATTTCCTCGAATCTATCACGTCCTTGTATCGCTCCATCTTCTCGTTCGTGAACGCGTTTGAACGCACGGACGAATGATAAAACGTTGAAACGGATATCCAACCGCGTCGAGGTGAGCCTGTTTCCGGTCCGCCGGATTTTTCGTTCCCCGGCCACAATGGCCATCGAATAAAGAGATCAGACTCGTCGATTTTCATTGCGAAGGAATTGCGGTTGCACACATCGTGAAAATGTTTGCTCGAGAGGATGCTGTATCTTGGCTGATATATATATATATCTGGCCGATATTTTGTCTTCGTACGATATTTTGCCCATGTTTGGTCCACGAAAGAAACTTCGATCGTCGTTCGATCGTAAGTTGTTGTTTCGCTGCTGGCAAACAGGGAGAAACATTGATACGCGTTTCTTCTGCTTTTCCTCTCGTCTTTTCTTTTCTGTTGCCATTGCCTCTGCTGTGTCTGTCGATAAGATGTTGCAAAAGGGACGATGGAAAGGATAAAGTGAAAAGGGATAGAAGAACAGGTATTCGTGTTACTTTGTGTTTCGGAGATTTCGAGTAATTTAATCGTAAAGGATCGAAAGGTGGCGTTTTTAGTATTCTTTCGTTAAGTCTTGTGCAAAAATCTTACGTCTTTTCGATATATTAAACAATATTAAAATCAAATATTGTTAAAATATAAACACAGAAAATAAATGTTGAAAATAACAAAAGAAAATCTTTGAAAGTTTCTTTGAACAAATTTCGTACGTACCTTGCTATCGATAGAAATGTCGGAAAAAAAGAAATTGTAGAGATTACCGTTAATGTTTTTTACGTTCAATGTGCCACACTTTGCATCGTATTCCGCTATTCGGAAGCATCGATTGTTTTAGAAACAATTCAAACAAGCGGCACTGCGCTGCGACTAAATCACAGAGCCAACTCTAACGTTCTCCTTATTGTTATTGCTGTTTCTTATCACGCTACAGATATTTGAGGAAATCGACGAAATCGTGCCTGGAATACACGGTTTCGGAAGCACGCTATATATCGATTGGTGTCTAACACTAACCAATGCAACGTGATCCAATAAATGTTGCCGGTCTAGTGCGTTAAAATTATATAATGCAGTATTTTCAGCCAGTAACAAAAATTATCAATTTTCTCTCATAAAATTGTCTTCATCAAATTTTCAAAGTTACAAATTTCGTATTAACATGACACCACAAAAAAAAGAAACATTTGAAGTTACAAATTTTATATTTATATGTGTAATTAATTATTTTTACTATTATTACGTCAAATATGAAATTTTACACTAAAGCTGTCGGAATAGTTAAAATTACCAATTTATAATTCTCCATAAAAATTTCATAGATTTGTAGCGATACAATTTCAAACATTCGAATGATTTTCTATGATATAAAAATAAAAGCTTATTTTTCTTCTTTCATTTCGGTATCCCTCATATTCGTATTATACCTTAATTGTCGGCAGTTCTAGTGTTAACTTTCTACCCTGTCATTAGCAAGTAGACTGTTCTCTGCATGACGCCGTTTATAAATTTAAAAAAAGAAAAGAAATGAAAAATAAAGGAGAAAAGCAGAAGAGAAGAATTCATTCACAAGTTTTACATGTTGCCGCCTTCATACGCACGGTAATAAGTTCTAATTATAACACGTCGAACACCAATGCAGAAGTACGTACAGTGCTTTATACGATCTATAATGAGGCGTATTAAATGAGCATGATTTTGCCATTAAACCACCCCCTTCCCCCATACGCTACGTTTGCTTGAACCATCGTCAAGGTGTTGCGACATCATTAAATTTAATTGAAGAAATCGTTTTACAGCGGCTTCTTGTCTCTTTAAATTTCCTTGTGAACGATCGATCGTGATTCAGGAAATTTGTCCAAGTGTAAATGGCAAGAAATCGGCAGTGAACACGAGGATGCTTGAAAAGTGTCTTCGTTACACGTGGCATTTACACTCCGACGTTATCACGGGTCAAAGATAAAAATTAAGCGCAAATGATGCTCGTTCGTTAGTAGTGGTTAGTTCTCGAGTGTCGAAAATGTTTAAGAGAAACGAGAGACGTTTTGATGAGATGAAGATTCAACTTATTACTTGATATTTCGAGCTTTAGATTTTGATTGCAAGCTACGAAAGACATTTAAATAAAATTTACCGATGTAACTTAGATATTTCTGAATTTTTATCATTGATACCGAACGGATGGAATAACAATTATTTTTACCAAATTTCTGCATTGGCTTTTATTAAACTTTTAAAATACGAAATTTAAGATCTTCGTGTCTTCTATTAAAATATACAGCGTTATTCTTTATCGTTTACTATTATCGATCTCTAGCATCTTCCAGTACATCGTACGTTCTGTCAATTCTTAGTAAAATATACTTCGTCGTTCACGAATTTCTTTTAGAATCAAAATCATTCATATCATATAACATATCAATCATAACAATATTTAGATAAATATTCACACAGCTGCGTTGCTATCGTTTGTCATCAACAGATCTTAATTTTTGCTAAAGTCTACCCCACACTAAAATCATTCACACCATCAATTTTATTCAAGATCCAAATCATTCTCTACTCTCTCTCACTACTAGCTTCACATATGCTTCTATCAACCAAACTTTACAACATAATTCACCATCCTTTACCATTCTCTATCACCCTATGTTCCCATCGCTTTCACCTAAAATGGCGATTTAAGATGATCCCATCGAGCGTAAACCTCTTCGGAGATCGGTCTGTTCGGAAATAAAGAAAGGAAGGAAGAAGACGATAGCGGAAATCGAACAGAGTTACGTCGCATAAGACGGCGATGGGCACTCGCGCGAGCTTACTACGTCTCTCCACTATAAGTATTTATCTACCGATTTTGCCGCATTCGAAATGCAAATTGGGCGGCGTCGCTTTCGCGAAGCGGCCCGCCACTCAAGCTGGCCACGTTTTACCGCTTTATCGAGTTTTCAGAGTCACGCGCACACGGACCAAGAACAAACGAGATATTTTCTCTTTCTTCGTTCAAGCGCCGGTTGTCGATCGAACGATTCGAAAGGCGTTCCACTTGGAACCGTTTGCTCAGTCTAGATCGAGAAATAATTTTCATTCAAGGATCGCTCTCTCAACCTCGCTCTCTTTACGCTGAACCAGACCGGAAAGCGTATAAATAACACCAAAGCGGAGCGTCCGCCCGCTTATCGTTCACAGTGTCCATCATAGCGATGCGTCGGCAAAAATCCTTATCTTTCGATCAAACTCGTCAAGATTGTGTCATCTTGTATATAAGTAACATCCGACTAGCGGCGGAGCTCATTTTTGCTGCAACTATCGTAACGTGAGAATCGAAAAAAGCTTTTACTTACTTAGCAATGATTTAATTATTAATTTATAACATTTAAGCCATTGATTTATAGCATTTAAATAACTCATCTGTGACGTTTGAACTAGTTTGAACTAGTTTTGGTAAAATAAACAAGAAAATGGAATATAAAAGATTGGAAGATTCTCAATCTCTAAAGAAAAATGTAGAATTCACCCATAAAATGTAATTTCGTTTGACCGGCGAAAATTGCTCACAAAGACCACGGTATCTCAACCAGGCCATAAACGTGTATCGTGTCACGAACTTAACATATTCTCCATGATATATGATCCGTTTCACTATGATTTTCCCTCGAATAATTTTCTTCCAACATCGAACTATGTTTTATCTAGTAAAATCGCTTTCCCATATTCTCGTAAAAACACGATCCCTTATAGTTTGAATACGTTTCTCAACTTTCAGCTGGTGATTCAAAAGTAGATAAAATGAAAATAAAAGATATCTAAATTCGATGTTCGCATTTAATAATTTATCTACCTTGAGAATTATTTATTATTTAAAACCATTTATTTATTATTTAAAATACCAGATTGATAAGCAAGTAATTAACCAAAGAAGCTAATAGGTAGACAAAATTCAAAATTTACTTTTGCATTTGGTTGTTGATGTGTTGCGGGAATACCTTGTTATTCAAAATTAGGCAATTACCGGATTAATAGACAGACTCTGTTAATAGACGCCCGGACAGACGCATCATTCGATCGCTTTAAACACGTTCATTCGAGGGCAGCCATAAAAATACGTGATTTTCAGACGTAATGCTCCATGGGTATCGCTCTGTCAATTTATCATGCGAAAGATCGTCGAGTCATAGACGTTGCGCATAATGATGATGGATGCTTTTAGAGATTCGCGAAAAACGTTCCCCAGCGAAATTATCGATTGCGTGGCTACAACCTCGTCTAGTCGAGATGTCCGAAAAATGTCGTTTTCCATACGATATTTTTTAAATTTCGTTCCCATTTCCCGTTTAACGCACCTCGCACCTGTTCGTTTTCTTGCGCGATCGCGTGTGCACGAACGCACCACTTTTCCACAGCTACATAAATCTTTCTGCATGGTTAAGTTCCTATCTGTTTTATCGAAAACAATTGTTTTTTGTAACGAAATAATAGAAAGTAAACAAAAGATTCTGATACGATTTTTATTTTGTAAATAATGCTGCTATATTATCTGACAGTTTTGGATAGAACGTAATCCTTTAATGGGTTTTGGAGTTCGCATTATTTATAGTCGAATTTATTCAATAATTTACTAGGCGAGAAATAAATAATTACCTCTTTATTTTTCTTAAAAAAGAAAATAACGAATCTCGTATTATGAATATTTCTAGATGGTTAAATTGTTATATATTTCCCTATTAAAAAGAAAGTTTATTTTTCATATCGAAATATTAGAAGATAGATAAAAAATGTTTAGACAATTAACAAGGATTTTTATTTCACCAATAAAATCGCTATGTTCTCCAAAAGTAAAATTATAGAAATAGAAAAGACATTAAAATAGATAAAGTAAGTAAAAGAATGCGATGCTATTACTTTACATTTTTTTAAGTGAATGATAATAGAGCGTCATTTTTTTTATATTTTTGACATCTATATAATCCTTTGGATGTCTCCATTTTTAATAAGAATTAAATGCAAACTTGAAACAAGTTTGTCATCAATTTAATAGAATCAATATCTCAGCATTTTACGATTATCACCGGCTATTATTTTAACCAAAGTTCCAGCAATTTATTATTTACCACGAATTTCGTTATTTGTTTGTTATACTTAAAACACGCTATTCAAAAGCTTTTACACCTACAGACGTATAAATATCGTTTTAAATGAAACGAACGCATCCTCTAATCGCACATTAGACGTTTCGTTTACGTTGAACCAGATAAAAAGGAACAGCAAAAATACATTCTAATATTAATTATCCGATAATAATCAATAAATCATAAAAATACAACATATTACGACTGCAAATTTTAACCAAAAGCTTTACATCATAAAATTGAACAGAGAATTATATAAACATAGACGTGTTTCGATCAAAGGAACTCTGTGATAAATTTAGATTTGCAATATCGTAACAAATTCATTGCTACACGAGTTACATGAGCGTCTACGTATCGAATAATGATTTGAGTAACCAAAAACAACTTACTATTTATACGTGACATGGTATTGCAATTTAAAAAGCAATATTTTTGTGACTCTAATTCAATAGCTGTATGGAACTCGTTATAATATTTAATGGCTGTAACAAATCTCTACTCAGGTTACATTTCTTCATGGAAAAATAAATTTGCATAGGTATTCGCCTAATCAACCCATAATTTACATTGCAATGAAGAAGTCTGAAACGTCTGAAAGCAAAAAAGCTTGCAAACTTTCCATCTTCCATCCACTCGCGAATAATATTCCATGATACACGTCCGTAATCTCGATGTCACGTTTTTTCTTTCTCTTTTTTTTCTATAATCACTTAATACGACTTACGACACGAGAAGAACGTTTAAAATAAGATCCTTTCCATGGAACGTAACGATCCACGTAAATACGAACTCGTTTGAAGAACCATCGAGAAAGGTTGGGAAGATTGCATCAGCTCCAGCGATCCCAATGCTCCGTTGGTATTCGTGTCGTCGTCGAACAAACTGCTCGTCATTAATAATAGCCGTGGATACGTATACATTTGCACGATCAAGTGAGATCGCGTTTACATGGGCAAAGAAGGGCATGGGTGAATTAACGAGACTTCTGTCTTCGTTCGTTGGAACGCGTTCGCCCAGTTAAATCAACACGGATGGTTCAAACAGCCGATCTGTCGATCTCTCGATCGAGTATGCGCGATTAAGTATCATGAAATAAATTCCGGATCTCCTGGTTAATCGTCTCCGTGTTTTATACGGATCTCGATCAATCTAACGCTAATTAAACGTCAACGACGAGCCAACTGTTTGATCTCTCTCTCTCTCTCTCTTTCTCAAAAGAGATCGTTGTCTCTTTCCTCATAAGAGACCGTCCTCTCTCTCTCTCTGTTTCTCTTCCTGTCTCTCTGTCTCTCCTTCTCTGTGAGAAGGTGATCCAGAGGTGATCCAGGAGAAGATGGATATATCGACCACGAGTAAGAAGGCAAAGAGTGGCTGCAACGAAACTTGAATCGCGAGCCGAGGATGAACTTAATTTTCGTATCCGGCAAGATCTTGCCACGACCTCCTCCACCCGTTTCGCCTCCTTCGGGGACTCCCTTTGACTGTTTACGTAGTATAATTAACGCTGCGCACCGCGAACACGTTAAAGTGGATTCTCTGCGGCTGATTCAGCAGGGCAAACGAGATTGCAGCGGCCCCTTCTCTCTCTCTCTCTCTCTCTCTCTCTCTCTCTCTCTCTCTCTCTCTCTCTTTGTCTCTCCTTGTCACATTTTCGTTGCTGGAAGACGAAACGAGGAAGATGGACGAAGACGAAAGCGACAATAATATAATAATGTACTTGTACTTTGTACAATTCTTAGCGTAGTTTGTCGTTTGATATATGATCGGGAGGATCGTAATTTTTGTGTTTAAGTTCAGAAGAAAGAAACAAATCTTTCGAGTTACTAAAATCGTTGTTGTTCTTTTAGAGCTGTAGGTCTTGCGATCACAACACCAAACATCAAGCTACGAAATATTGCGCTTCAGAGTCGAACATCCAACATCCAGCATCGAACTTCGAATTTCAAACTAGACTTTCGAGACCATCGCATCGTTATAGAAAGAAAGTCACACATTTTTTCGCTATAAGAGAACATCGTACGAGGTGAACCAAATCGAAAATTTCCCCCGTTCCAATCGACGCGTTCACATCACTTTCCATCATCAACGCCTAACTCCGCTCATTTACACGAGCACTCGAGTCACCTGCTTCGAGAACGATCCGCAGCTCCTCGTTCCTCGTTAGAAGGGGAATGGTAATTGATTTTTCGCGGTTTACGTGTCGGAGGAACGATCGTAGCGTAGTTGTGGGCGCGAAATTAATCGACGAGTTCGGCATTGGCAAGAGGCTAAAAGGAATGGAGAAAGCGTGGCATTAGTTGTCCATATTAGGACTCGGCCATCGACTGTTTAACGCTCGTGAGAATTTGTTACATATCAGGCCTATGCGGCCGTTTACTGTGCGGCGAGGGAGAAGGCAATCAGAATGCCGGGCTCCGGAGACAATGGACTTGCATCACTAATATTTCGCGGTACTTTCCTTTCTCGAAGCGCAACTCCGCCACGCGTAATTTCTACCTCGAGACGATTGAATTTACGCGAGAAATTTCTTCTTTGAATTTTCCTCTGTTCGTTCAGTGTCTGTAATGTTATAATCACTTCGATTACTTCACGCTATATGACATTATGTTTTAATATCCAGGGAAATTTTATAGATGAAACAAATACCGTAGGATCTTGATTATTCGAACTAATATCATGGATTTCATGAATGTTTCCGACTGCATTTGTTTTACTTTCCTATTTCAATTTCCATGGCATACAGTGTTGTAACTTTGCTTCGCTTATTCTCGTTTTCTAATCCTTCTGTTTAAACAGGGAATATTACGCCAGGTATATCAGATGTTGTATTTAGTTGAAACAAGAAACACTATTTGAAATGTATGCTGCAGAAATTGTTCGTGCAATATCTGATAAACCAGACAATATAATAATATTTATACAATACAGAGAAGAACATTTATTAATATTATTAAATAAAATTATGTATTAATTATGACACAATAAGGAGGTTGCCTGTGGTTATTACTTGCAACATCGTTTTAAACATCAGATATAACAGCTCACATTTATATAAATTTAATTTAATAAGTTCACATAAATTTAATGAAGAGCACTAATCATCCACGATAGGAACCAGAGATAACATTAGCCAAAAACAAGATAGGTATCTTTCACGTTCCTACATTTTCAACAAAATAAATAAAATATGAATCGATTATCCTCCTAATTATCGAATGCAACGTTTTCTTAAAAATTCTCATTTACATTATGATGAATTGCTATTTGCCAATAAACGAATCGAAAGCTATATTATAGTAGACTGTATATCGTAAGAAATATGTGGTTTCAATAATTGCAAGAGTAATACTTTCGTAACTCGTTGCATATCGTCAGTGGCATCTAACGCTAGAACACGAAACGACGTAAAGTCGTTGACATTCACACCGCTATCAACGCTATTAGATAACAGTCATTACTCATGAAACTGTCCAACACATAAACCACCAAGAAACGTCGAGAATCATCATCATGAAAAAGAGACTTACCGATAAGCAACAAAAGGAACGCGATGTATCCCAGCGCGCAGAGGTTGTCGAACACCCGCATGGTACTTCCGGTTCGCTCTTGGTCCCCAAAACCCTCCAACAGGCTCTAGAAACTAAGACCCAACGGTTCGACGAGGAACCAACCTCATCCTCAATACCGTCAACAAGAGTCACAGGAAACAACCGATCACGAATAATGAAACACGGAACACGAGGCCGACAACAGAGTCAACGATGGTAACCGGTCCTCGAGACATGAAAGACTGGGGAAAGGCGCGTTTGTTCGGTCGTTGGTTCGACGTTAAGCACCGACACACTGTGACCACCTCTTCTGTTCCTTTACTCCCTGCCATTCCGATCTGTGCCGCTCTCCCTTCACGACAGATAAGTCTTCTCCCTTCACGGATCATCCTCTAGAAAGTCGCTCGAACGACCTTCTAGTTCACGGCGAAACGACGGCACAACGCCGATGTCATCGTAGTGTGTTGTTGATATTCTGGTCCCATCCGGAGGCGAACCAGGGCTTGTCGTTAACGAAGGTTAACAGTTACGGATCCTTCGATCTTTATAGCTACGATTAATCTTTTAAGACGTCTCTTGGTTTCGTGCAGAAACTCGAACGACTATAGTAGAATTCCATTTATCTGAATTATTCGGCAGACTGACAGTTTATGTAATCGGAGTTCATATATAATCGGAGCTCGCCAATTATTCTCACTGCCCGTTACTTTTCATTCGCATAATAGGAGCTCACGTGTCAGCATAAGCGAATTCAAGCAGCAAAAGTTAATTGACCATTATCTTAAATTTCGTACAGATAAATGAAGTTCTACTGTGCCGAGGAAATTAATGGACGTTACTTCTACTGCGATCTTCGAAGCATATTTCGACTCTTGCACTCTCATTTTAGCAAACAATACAGATTTCTCGTAATACCTTAAGGATATGTATAACGTAAAATTGTATGGAGAAATCATGCATACCAATAATGAATTTTCCGTATTTTTAATGAACTTGAGATATCTTTCACTTGTGGAAAAACACAAATTTGTCAAACGCGACTGAAAGTACGCGATAGAGTTAGCCCTCTGTAGTTCTCCAATGTCGTCTATAATTGTGACACGAACAAGAATTTAAATCGCCTATTTTTATTTTTAGAAGCGTTTGGTGGTTTTACAAGTTTTGTCGGATTTATATAAAAAATCTGACATGAAATTACAAACGAGTATTATGTTAAATACGTTCAGACTTTCAGACACTGAAAGTCGAATTTATCGATATTAATAGCCCTGTTACATGTAACACTTAAGATGCGAAATTTATATTTGAATGTGAATCGGCTGGAAATTCTACTCTTCAATAGAAGAAGCTAAAACTATATACCTTTAAGAGTGTCATTCTTGTACATACTCCAGACGTATAAAATTAAAAAATTCTCAGCATCAGCGTACTCGAGCACCGTTTCACTCGGTAGTCATTGCTAAAGACACCTCGATTTCTTAAGATGCGACCCGAACGACCGGTCGAATATCAATCAGCGTATTGCATCAGCTTCCTCTGGTTACGTGTAATTTCACGTGAACGTCTTATGAAGCGATTTCTCTATTTTTATTTCGACTATCATCGAGCGTTCACCGGGATATGACGTTTTATTGAATTCCTCGCTATGACCCGGTGACAGTGGTCCATTTAAATCGTAGAGTTCTCTGTATTGGCGTATTTCAGACATTCGACGTGCTTTTGTCGACGTGCCAGATACTGGCATACTCGAAACCTTTAATACCGTCGAATTTAATGGCAAGGTTTTGGACATTTTTACGGCAGTCGGTTTATCGAGAATCTTCATGATAGTGGTTTAGTAAGAAAAATTCTTAAGGAAGACTTTTTCAAGCTGGAACTTGGTCTCGATGTTGGCACTTGGCCTGGATGTTGAAACTTGGTCTCGATGTCGGAACTTTGATGTCCGATTTGTACGGTTTCTTCTTTGTAAGAGTTTGATGATTCACGGTGATGTTTTTCAGCAGTGAAGAAGGTCTTTCGCTTTCGATTCGCGGACCTTAAATCTAGTATTTGCTCGAACCTTAATATCGAAGGACGTGTACGTAGAGAATTATTCATTGTTCGCTTATCACCGAAGGCATTTTGTTTAACAACGAAACTCATCGAACAGTCAGTGTTATAAGGCTAGGAAGAAACATATCGAAAGAATGAAAAATACCTGGATTTAGTATCTGATTAAATTAAGACAATGATTTTTAACGTTTGATGTTCGACGAATGCAAATTCTTGAAATTTCCTTCCACAATCGCAATGTTGGAAAAGAAAATTGTATAACATAGATCGATTGAAAGAAAATTTGTGAGTGGATTAATACAGGTCATTAGGTTGATTCTTGGTGGAATAATTTCTATTCCGTACATACATTTTCCTTTCCAACATAACGTTAACATTGATTTTTACGTATTTTTGCGTTTGCATTTCAGAAACTGATGTCTGTATCCTCCAACTCGGTAGAAGAAATACAGAACATCGCCAGTATAGAGGCGACCGTGACACAGCATTTCGCCTATTTGCATGGTGTTCTTCAAAATACAGAGCAACAGATCATTGATACGTTACAGGAATATAAAAATTTGCAGAACAAGAATATCAACGAGATTTTCACGCAGCTGAAGGAGTACGAAGAACGACTTCAATCTGCTATTCTGGTAAGTATCCGATTTGAAATTTTTACATGCACTACTTAATCCTTTCGTAGTGTTTATAATTTATTCATTAACTAAATAATACTTGTTTTCGATAAAACTGGTCTCAAAATTTAATACAGTCGATCTTCTTTGCTAAACCATCCGAAGAAATGTGTTTCTATTATTAATTATTAATAAAAAAATAATTTCTCTCACGGGCTAAAGAATGGTTGATCCTGAATGAATTGAGGAAAATGTTTCAGAATTATCACAAATTTCGAATTTTCTTATTTTCTTTTGCAATTTAAGGATTTGTGAAGTTACCTGTTTTAATGCAAAAATATAATTTTTTTTTAATATCTCAGTATTAGTATAGTAGTGACAAATGTCTGGCTAAACGTTTCCCTTGCTTTTTTTTCTTTTTTTTTTTTAAGAAGCAGATATCGAACAAATTTTAATTGACTTATGGTAAAATTAAACTAAAATTGATCTATATGCATTTGTTACAAGTAATAATGAATGAAATGTAAAGTATCTCCGTTTTCTCATTTTCAACATCTAAATTATTTTGTTACTACGACAATCTATTATTTATTTGTTTGTATGTTCATGTGTTGCTGAGTAAATCAGTAACGAGCCATTTTATCACAAATATTCGAATTTGTCGTGTAATTTATAATATATGTATTATAAATTATGTTATATATAAATCATGTATTTATACGATACGTTAAACGATTTATCAAATATTCAAATTTCAATTTGCTAGAAGTATCTCCTATTTTTCAGTTTAGAATCGACATCACGTTTCACGCGCTCTATTTCGTTGGCTAAATTATATCTACACGTGTTTTTAAACAAAGCATTATTGCATCCACAATTTCAACTTGATTGGTATAATTATTAGGTCCGCGAGGAAGTTTTATCGCTTTTATCCACCCAATGTTTGACCTGTACGCAACAAACGAGAATACCTGCACTCGTAACGAGATTTTCCTTGATTAGTCTATAGAGTTTCGGCTATGAAATGTTCGTAATATAAGCGAAAATCGTTAAAAATTTTCCTCGCGACGTCTTTCGAGAAAATATGATACCTATAATAATAAAATTGTAGGCACAAAGTTCTTTTTTATGTTTGCTAAATTTTTATATCCAGCGATTTAAATACACGATTTACAAACATTATCGAATATTAATGAAGATTTGTTATTTGTTATTATCAAGGGAAATAACACGCCCAATTATTTTGTTCCACAAAGTCCATAAAAATCAGGATGATATTAAATATTTTGATAAATGTTAAAAGGCTAGTGTAAAAGATCAGACGATCGATTGGCGCACTAAAAACTCTGTTTCAGATATCGACATCGATCCAAAACAACCTCGACCAGGTAGACATTCAGCAAGTGATAAGAAAATTGGAACCGATGGCCAACATTCCATGCTATCTGGTTCAAAACACTGGTAAAGACAATAAAATCGAGTAAGTGATATTTCATTTTCGTGCAATATTTTTCTCTTCTTTAACTTTCGTTTCTTTTCTCCGAATTTTTCTTACTTCCGACTGCGAGAAACGAGAAAATAATTTTTACCTTCAACTTCGATAACAGTTAAAGGTTACAAACAAACGTACGATTTAAAGAAAGTAGAAAATATAGCATTCCTAATCTCTTCGTTCTATCCTTTGATGGAATGACGAACCAATATTTTTAAAAATAAAATAATGAAATTTTTGAAAGTAAAGTAAAACAATGAAATAAAATTTTAATAAAATGATAGAATTTTATCGAGGATATATCTGTCGCATAATTATCAACAGTTGCCTCAAATATCTGCTTCCATTCGTCTCGGTTACCATTGTCTCAAAAGCAATTGATAAAAAGAAATAAGAAAATGAACGAGGAATAAAATTTATTAACACGTTTTAATATTATTTGAATAGGTGATCGATGTCGATCCAGCACGATATTTATCTCGATTCCAACATTAAAACAGTCGAACAACAAAATCATATTCCTTAACGTTCTTGCAGCTCTCGTACGGTACACAGAGATTTTCCAACACAGTGAAAAATCTAGAGCTTTTGATAAATCAAAATCTCCAGTGCATATTGAACGATTTATTTTCCTCGACACCGACGATGGTGCAGAGTCAGACAAATCCTCTGTCGTTTATATTCGTAAGCAGCTTATAGATGTCCGAACGAAAAGAGAATAAAAGACAGAAAAAGAAACTGGTGGGAATGGAGAGAGCACTCGAGGTGTAAGAGTAATTAATTAAAGCGTAATGTATCTACGGTTGCGTTTTAAAGCGGCTTCGGTATATTCCTCCTTTTTTTTTTTCTTTTTTTCTTCTTACCAACAGAACGAACGTCACTCTTTATTTTCTCCTCGAGATTTCGACTAATTAAAACAAATCTGTTTTTTTTTTCTTTTCGACGCTTGTATGCGATAATTCGAACGCGATCGAGACTAATATTCTATTGATTCGATAGGAGATGTTTTATGAAATTTTTACATCTGAAAATAACACCAATACCAATACATAGAGTAATTAAAAATGAAAAAGAACCTATAGATTTGTAATAAAATTATTTATAGATGCCGAGTGTATTGGAAAATACACTAGACAAATAGGTGGACTATTACGATTTGTTTAATTTATTTTATAAAAATAAAAAGCAATGTATTGCTTAAGGTAATTATGGTTTTCAATGCGAATGTAACTGGTGTTAAAAAACTAAAGCTTCTCGCGCAATTTGCTTAATTCGTCATTCTGTCTCGCGAGTCTGTTTCGCAAGAAGCTCCTCGATTTAGATAATTTTGAGTGTCTCCGATCACAGTTCCATCTTTCAACTTCTATTTTTTCTTACACTTTCCAATTCTATTTAACATGCGATCATCGTTTTAGATTGATATTCCTTGATTCAAAAGTAGTTATAAAATTTCATAAAAATAGTCATGAAATTTCATTAGCTCTTTGACACAAGAAACGAACGAAGATGAGAAAGCAATAAACATATAATCACGATAGTCGTGTCTCATTGCAATACTTACGAGATTTCAAAATATTTTGTATAAAAAATCATAAAATTTTTCCACAAGTGTTCAGGTATTTTCACGAACCACTGTAATATTACTTGAATATTAAATCATTATATTGCAATTAAGTGTAATTTGATCATCGAAGCAGCTGTTATTTCTTAATTAAATTACACATTCTCTAACATACTTTCTTAAGAAGAATGAACACTTCTTTTCGCAGATTTGACATCGACAATAAGATCATTAAGACCATAGAACAACACTGCTGCGTGTACGTACCGAAAACATCCATTTACAGCCTGCAACAAAAGGATTTGCTACCAAAGGATTACGAGATAGAACCATTGGTCGAAGAGACTGTTACTTCGCGTAATATTAATTTTCTTCATTATCAATTTTCAAAATAGAAAGAATTGAACGGTGAGGCAGCTCCACTTTCCAATAATTTGAATAAACCAACAACGACCAACTCAAAATCAGAATACTTTATCAAACATGCTATAAATTCATTATCAGCTAACACTTGGGGTAATAAACTTTCGTGCCTTTAAATATGAAACCTAAATCTTTCTTTCCCTTCGAATAAATACAATTTAAATATTGGAGCTGCCCTCCTTATTGTTGCAAACTTTTTGATTTTAAGAGTAAACTATATTATTATAAAACGAATGATTGATAATTTTATTAATTTAATTTTATTAGTTGAAAATTTTGTCATAATGAAAATCTTTATTTTAGTAGAAAATAAGGAAACATCCCCGAAGATTAAACCTGAAGTCATAACGAACGATACTCTTGCTGGTATTGGTACGTAGCTACAACTTCTTCTTAATAACGAGTGTCGCTTAAGAAGTTCTTTGCAAGTTTATGCAAAGATCGTAATTTACGTAATATTTTCGTCAGAAATAATTTGTCGAAAATTATCCAAATAATTGTAATCGTTAAAATACACCGTTGTTCTATAACTCTTGTAGATAGTTTATTAAGTTTCTACCAACTTTCATTATACGATCCGGATCGTTATTTTCCGAGGACACAAAATTCTAATCGATCAATTGTTTTCTTGATTGATCGACGTCGAATATTGTATTTTGGACAGTACTAGTGGATGTTCTGATACTTATAAATAAGGTATATATATGTATCCACATGGGCATATAACTTTTAAGTTATATAGTATTATACAGGGTGGTTGGTAACTGGTGGTACAAGCGGAAAGGGGGTGATTCTATGCGAAAAAAGAAGTCGAAAATATAGAATAAAAATTTTTCGTTCGAGGCTTTGTTTTCGAGAAAATCGACTTTGAATTTTTGCTCGGTACGCCCGCACTTTATCACGTCTCGTTATAAAGTGGATATTATCGTAGTTTAAGTTTGTTTTTGCCGTAACGGAAAATTAGGAATACATAATGAAATAATATGAAGTAATCATAAAGTTTATTATTACAAAAAAAATGCTGAAAAAAAAAAGAAAAAAGACTTCTTTTTTCGCGTAGAATCCACTCCCTTTCCGCTTGTACCACCAGTTACCAACCATCCTGTATATGGAGGATTAATTTATTCTCTTTTGTTTCAAGGATCCTCGGAGATGATCAACGTCACCCACATCGTGGACCCCTCTTGCTTTTACGTTCAGATAGTACAAAATCAACAGAAAATATCGGATCTTAGCAAAGGACTGGCTACACTGGCAACTACTACAGGAATAATACCAACGGAAGTAACTTTAAGTACGATAATTCCACTTGCTTCAAGTTTGAACTTTCCCATTTCTTTAGTCGTATTTTTCTTAAAATTTTTATTAAACACAATACCCTTTTCGTAACTTTTGTATAATGAAATGTCCGCTATAGTAGGATTCAATTTATCTGAACTTCTAAACGCAACATTATAATCGCTTTTTACAATTTTTGAAGCTTCCTGCATTTAAAAAGGATATATCTCTGTTTCTAGATGCGCTGTACATCGCGCAGTGCTCGAAACACAATGTTTGGTACCGTGCACGTGTAATAGAGAAGAAAACGGATATGAACAATGACGAAAGATATAGCCTGTTCTTTATTGATTATGGCATGAAAGAGGAAAATGTACCTCTGAGTAGAATAAGAAATATCATACCACAATTTGCGATGTTACCGGTGATGGCCCTTAGGTGCACCTTGTTCGATATTGTTCCTAACAATGGTAAATGGCATCCTGATGCCACTCGAGTTTTTAAGAAATTAGTTTGCACGTAAGTATAATCAAACTCGCAAAGCAATCGGAAATATAATTAAAAGCCTAAACTCTATATTTGTTATTGTTATTATTTATTATATTATTTAGAATTTTTATTAATAATCATGTTTACTTTTAATTATTGTATCAATGATATTTTATTTATTATTATTATATTATATATTTTTAGAAATTCTGTAGTATCGATGTGCATCAAGATGATAACCGGTGATACCTATTACGTCGATCTGTGCGTGATATCATCAAAAGACTCGGGTTTAATATCCGTTAAAGACTCCTTAACGTATATGAAATACGGCACTTGCATTTCACCAAACACATTAATGGTAATTGCGAACCGTCCATAAACGTTTCAATTTTACTTTGCATGATTTGATCATCGATCTCTTGTTTACAGAGAATGAATCCTGACTCAACAAGGAAGTATTTTAAGGAAGTGTTAGACCTAGAAATTTACTCGGATGTTGAAATCCTATTTGTCGAATCTCCTAGTTGTATATATGTTCAAAGGGTACGTAATTTGTTAATATTTACTTTCTTCAGTTATCAGTAAATTATTAAATAGTTGATAGTAGGTTAATACTTAATTTACTATTACTATTACTAATATAAATGAATATATAGTAAATGAATAGCTTTAATAGATAGTGAACTAATAGTTATTATTTACGATCAGTTATTAATAATCAGTTTTCCGTTTAATAAATAAACGAATAAAAACGTAGGAATTAATAAATTAATATTTATGTTACAGACACACACAAATAAATATACCTTTCACAAAATGCAACAAGAAATGGTGAATGATTACGAAAGAAATATATCTACCACTGATTATATTATCTTTGCACCTTGTAAAGGTAAATTTGTTAAAGTACTCTTATTAAATATTTAACGATGATAGTAAATATTATAAAATACAAAATACCATAGTGTACTACCACGCTATTAAGTTCTTTTTACAATTCACAAAATATGTAGCTTAATAGATTCTTAACATAGAAGCTAGCTAGAAATTAACTTCTAAAATATCCAATCGTATTGCGCGGTGAAATATTCCTTTGATTGAACAATTAATTACGCGTGTCCTTCTTTACACAGATTTACCGTGTGCTGCACGAGGAGTCGATGGATATTGGCACAGAGGACTCATACGCGAAGTTAACGAGAACACTATAAAAGTTTTCTACGTGGACTTAGGATATACATTGGTATTAAGTTACGATGCCATCAGAGCTCTTCCAAGAAAATACATGTCCTGCAGAACACAAGTAATTTATTTATATGTATCTTTAGTTCTAAATATAATTCTCTTCTGAAGCAAAATATCATTTGTTCACCGTCAGGCTGTAAGAGTTTCATTAAGAAACATAAAGCCACGATCTAACAATAAAAACCAATGGGAGCCGGAAACTAAGGAATTCATAAAGAAATTTCTAATGGATATGAAGTCAAATTTCAAAGTTATCCCTTATAATCAAGTCGGAGATACATACAACGTTGCTATGTTTACACATGACAGTGTCAATGTCGCTGACTTACTAGTACAAAAGTGGCTAGCAACGTACATAATTTCTAGGTAAATAATTAAAATGTTTTCTAACAACGCTTTTAAAACATTAATTATCATCCCTTCTCTCTCTCTCTCTCTCTCTCTCTCTTTTATTTTTCATTTTTATATTATCGATATTGTTTTTGAAATCTAAAATCTTAAATCTAAAATCAATTTATTAAAAATAATCATAAAAATATTAAAAATATAATTATTATATTTAATATAAATATTAAACGTATTATACAAACGTTATGATAATAAATATATGTTTTTTTTGTTTTATGACATAGTCCGCAAAATACAACAATGGCTACATTCAATTTAAAAACGAAAAAAAAAACAAAGAAGGATATTAATTGTTTAGAATTATATGATCAATATTACAATAATCCAATAAACGAAAACATGAAAAATATCATAGAAGAAAATGAAGATCCTTTCAAAATAAAAGTTCAAATACACCAAGTGCAGTCTCCAGACAACATTTACGTTTCTGACGCCGCGTGCGATCAAAGCGACGTGGAACTAATGATAAAACAGATGCAAGAATTTTATAGCAAGTATCGTCCCGCAAAACGAGATATTTGGACCAAGGGTGCTACTTGTGCAGTTTATTTTACAAGAAGTGACATGTATTATCGTGGCCGGATCGTTGATATTAAGTCAAACGATACAGTAGTCGCATTTTTATACGACATAGGAGTCGAAGAAACTGTATCGACAAATGACATACAACCGTTGTATCCCCTATTCTCTAAGATATCAACGTACGTTTTTAAGATAAAGCTAACGGGTATATTGCCCTGCGGAGGATCCACCACGTGGCCATCGTTGTCTTGTGAGAAATTGCGCGAAATCATAGATAGCAATCAGACTTCCAAATTCTACATATCTAAATTGGTAAACATTAATCACAAATAAGTGAAAAAAATATATTAGTTAAGAAAACACTGAATTTTTTTTATATCTATCTTATTTAAATAGTATCGCATATAATATTTTTTATCTTGTTCGTAAAACAAAAGCTTTACTTCTACTGATCATCATAATGCATGATACAAACAGATTAAATACTGTTATATAGATTATATATTATAAATTTGTTTGTTATTTATTTTACATCTTCGTAATGTGATTATCTTTTAATGTCATGTATTTCCTCCACCATTTTATAGGAAGACGAAGATATGGAAGATTCTGCAATACCGGTTGAATTATGGATTAAAGAAGTAAAAATGGACGGGCCATTGGCACCAACAAGATATGAAATTAATTCTATCAATAGAATGTTGGTTGAAAAAGGAGTAGCATTACCCGTGAAGGAGTACGTCATCGCTTCAAATATTCTCTAAAATAATAGTATTCTCCTATCCAATTTTTTCCTCTTAAAAAGTTGAAAATGCTTAAACATTTAAAAATGTCCAGGTATGCGAAAAAAAGAGATAAAATTTTAGCAATTGAATTGAAACGACAATTAATGAAGAAATTTGAAAGATTAACGAAATATGAATCAAGCGTGAAGTGGCTTGAAATTAATAATTGCTCCAATGAGCCCACGGAGATAACTGCTGCTACAGCGATACCGAAGCCAATATTATATAATTTAAATTCTGATTCTAATAATCAAATTTATGAGAACATGGAAGAAATACTTGATAACGTTCCGAAACTTTTATCTTCTTGGTTACCAGTAGAACCAATAAATGAAGATACATTTATAGCTATACCGACATACTTAGATCATAGCGGCTTTCTTTATCTTCATTCCAAAACAGGTAGTACGTATATACATTTTAAATTAACTCTATTAAAAGATACAACAATAAATTTAATAGTGAACATATAATATACTTCATTCTTATATTCTTATTATGTTCCTCTTTTCTTAGGTAGTAAAATATTAGAATATATAGAAATGAAATTAGAAAAAATATACAGCAATCGTTCAATTGAACTTTGTGATACTGTATGGGCTGTAGGAGATCCATGTATTGCACAGTATCATGTAAATAAAAAATGGTACCGAGGAAAAGTAGTGGAGATTCAAGGAAACGACATAATTAATGTAAAAGTTTATTCCCATCATCTCTTCAATTACAAAGTATATATGTGTTGTAATACTTTACGAAATATATTTATTACAGGTAGAATTTGTAGACTATGGAAACATAGAGCAATGTACAACTGAAAATTTACAGAAAAAAGTTATCTTAAAAGATATTCCAATTCAATGCACAAAATGTTTGATCGAAGGTTTAAATCCGGTAAATAGTTTAAATGATTCCATATATTATCTATTAATCAATATGTTCTAAAATTATTGATTAAATTTACTTTAATAGGGGACTGAGAGTGGAATGTGGGCAACAGAAGATTTAGACAGAATACATAGGCTTCTCATTGAACAGGAATGCGAAGTCACAATCACTTATAGAAGTGAAAAATACCTCAATGTGAGTAATGTTACCAAAACAAACTTCATTCAACAATAAAATTAATATAATTTGACAATGCTTATAAAATAAGAAAAACGTTTACAATGTTTAAAACTTGATAATTAATTTATTTAATAATAATAATAATAATAATAATTTATTTATTTATTCATATCTTTCTTAATTTAATACTCCTGCAATGTTTCAGATTTCTTTAAAGATCTTGCCAAACAAATACTGCAAAAAGAAAACTGATTTAATCACATTTCTTATCAATGAATGGGAAATGAACATTAAACCTAATATTGAGGCCATTACATTCCAAAATAGAGTAACTACAAATATTACTACAGATGTTACTTCAGATGTAGTTATAGAAGACCCGAGATCATTTTCTTCAGGCGATGACGTGATAAAAGATCCAGTTATTACTGGAAATTCTGTGTTGCTTCCAGATAATGATACAGATACTGTACATAATATTGACAATGATACTGTAACTGATGTTGAAAATGTATCATGGTTTAAATTAGAGACAACAATTACTTCAACTCCTAATATTGCTTCACAAGAAGATCTTTCAATGCATTATAAACTTATAAATATACCAAACGACATAGACTATATTGAGATAGAAATGTGTTGCTGTATTACTCCTACTATCTTCTATGCTCAATTAAAAGAAAATATTCATTGTACGGTATGTTATGAAACTATCATCTCATGCCTCGTTTTCTCATCTTATTTTAAATATTTACAACGTAAGTAAATATTTCCTCCATTTTAGATTTTAAATGCGTATTATACACAGTATGAACTTTTAATGAATGACTTGCAAGAAAATGCGGACAAACAACCATTGATTACAAAGTTTACTGTTAGTAAGTATTACTCAACTAAAAGTAATAATTATTTATAAGAAAGGTATGAATGCTATGAATTTTAATCAAAGTGATTATGAAAGAATTAAATATAACAAATAATTCTATATACCTTCACCTTTACGTATCTTATGAACTGGAATGAATTTATTATTTGTAGATACTCCATGCTGCGCGAAATTCAATGATAATCTTTGGTATCGATGTCTAATAACGGAATCTGAACCTATTATAAATTCAGATAATATTGAAATTAAACTGCTTTATGTAGATTACGGTAACGACGAATATAGAAAAATAAATTCACAACAGTAAGTCACATTTATCTGGTTTATAATATTAATATGTTATTGCAACTTAATATAAAAACCATTCTTTTATTTACATAAAAGGTGTGAATTGTACACTTTAAAGAAAGAATGGATAGAGATACCTACTATTGCAATGAAGTGTAAATTGTGGAATGTAGAAGTTGTTTCTATATTCGATCATGATAAGCTAGTCTCCCAATTAGAAAAAATGTACAATAAACGTGTTATAGCTAAAATTAAAGTAAGTAATTATGTACTGATTAATCATACATTTAATAATAGATGATAAATAATAAAATTAATTGTTTTAGGAAACTGATGAAGAGTTTATGAGCGTTGAACTGTATGAAGACGAAAAATGTGAGGAAGTTATGTACAATACTTTAATTGAAGAAGGTTTATTCGAAGTTAGATCAAAAAAAAATTGACGATCCACATTATCCTTAAATAGTAACATATATTTATTTCTATCATTTACAACGATAAGTTAGTATAAAATTATTAAATTCCAGAATGAGATTTTATGTTAAAAACTTATTAATCATACGAACTAAGTTTATATGTTGAACTATTACAGTTTTTAGGCAAATTTAAATGTTTATTGTTATAAAAAAAATTAATAGAAGTGTATTAACGTTGAGCACTTTTAGCAATCTGTTCTTTAAGTAATAAAATACTTTGCCTTTGTTCAGGTGGTAACATAGCGATTTGTTCATCAGATAATTGTAGTACTTGCATTATTAAAGCCGCCTACAATGAAATTAGTAATTATTTTTACATTTTGTCATCTACTATATAACTGAATAATGTAAGATTTTATATATTTTTATATAAAAATAAATGACATCTATATGTAATTTGTTTTTAAATACCTTCTCTTGATCAGACGCTCCGCTCGGTATATTTCCCGCTGGAGACATGCCTGCCATAAGCCTCGACGTTGCAGATGTCGTTGACGTGGTCAATGCAGTAACTGGAGTTGCCACACTAGCTGTAGCAACATTCGAAGACTGACCAGTAGGTGCTGCAACAGGTCTTGGTACCACTGGTAATGCAACTGGCACTGGTGCTAAAGGATAAAATTAGCAAAAAATAGATACAATTATAAAGAAGTAATTAAATTTCTTATTTTGAATTTCTCATTATTATAAAAAATAAGAAATATTTTGAAAAACTTACGATTAGCTTTTGTAATTCTTGGATCAATAGGCATTCTTGGATCTCTAGGATCCCTTGGATCTCTACCAAATCTGTCTGTTCTTGGATCACGACAGAAACTGAAAAAAATCATACGCTTTTAGAATGTTTTAAATACTTTGATTTTACATTATCTATGATAATTGTAGAACCTCTCAACTCCTTCAACAGGAAGTGTGCTGTAAAAAAGAACACATTCTTAAAATATATTAATTTAAGAGATTTGTTTAACATGAAAGAAATACTAACTTGTCCGAAATACTGAATGTACTAAGTGCTCTAGGATCTGTATTAGCAGGTACAGCTGGAGATGCACTAACAGGTGTTGGTTGTACTTGTTGTGGTCCTCTTAAATCTTGATCCATTCTAGCTAGACGTGGATCCATTTGTCTGTCCAATGTACGTAAATCAACATCTTGACCTGTCATAAAATTTTGTTATCTAAATATTAAAGGATATCTAAATTTAGACAAATAAAATTAAGATTTCACTGTTCTCACCAGCAAAAATTGGTGCTGGAGGATTAGTAACTGCTGCTGGACGCGTAGGAGCCCATGGTTCTTCTATTCGGGGTACAACTGGATGTACAGCTGGCTTATCAGAAGGTGTTAATACACCTGGGATTGGATTTGCTTTATGTAACATATTAACTGCTGTATGAGGGTCCACTATTCTCATTACTACCTGAGCTTGTAGCAAGGCATATGCCAATTGAGGATTTTGAAGCAACATTTGACGTGCCTCATTTGGATTGTTTTGTACACAAAGTTTCATTTGTTTCATAAGTTCAAACATTTGTTCAGGTGGTAAAGATGCAACAGCTTTACTTATAGCTTCTGGAGCTTTATCCGATTGTACTGCTTCTCCGTATGGATTCTCAGTATTCTGACCTTGTAAAAGACTTTGCATTTCCATTCGACTCTTTTCTGTACATGCATTATCAACCCGCAATGTTCTTCCACCAATTTCATAACCATTCAAGTTCCTCATAGCACTAAGAGCTGTCTCTTGATCTTTGTACTCACAAAAGCCATATCCCTTTGGCTTGCCTGTCTCCCGATCAAACACTAATCTAATCGAATTACAAATTTTTGTAAGTAATATAAAGATCTACAATAACATTGTCATTTACAAAATTATTATTTACAAGTAAAATAAAAATTATTTAATTATTAATTAATAATATTTAAATTCAAAATGAACTTACTTAAATGAAAGCACTGGTCCAACTTCGCTAAAAATATCCTTTAAATTCTCCTCTGTGGCTTCGTACGGGATATTCCCGACTATTCAAAAAGATCATACATATTTGAAGGTTATGCGGTATCATTATTAATAAAAAATAATTTAATATCAAATAATATTTCTTACCGAAAACACTCCGCATAGACTTGTCCATGAGCGATTGATCAGAAATAGTTGAATTACTCATTTTTGCAATTTATTCGCTTTTGTTTATTATTCGAAGTTTGAACACAGCACTAGTACGCTATTACTAGAAAAACACAAACGAAAACCAATTCACATTGATACATGGCTAACCAATAATATCACATTATTTTATGTATTTTTATTTTTTTATTACACCATTTATATTATTCTGCCATAAATCATATAAATTATATAATATCTCTTAACATCTATTAATTTATCATTAAGATCTACTAATTTAGCTTCTAAATGAAAAGTTTTAATTCAAAAGTAAACAAAAATAAATTAAGAAATAACATATTTTTTGTCAGTTCATTTTATTTTATATAAAAGTATTTTTTCAATATTACAATCAACCATACATTAGCTCTTGATAAATTTATTATGTTGTAAAACTATTTCCTCATTACTATAATAGACTATAGACGATATGATTTTCATTATGTATAATGCTTTGATATAATTAAACAATAAAGTAATTGTTGAATCATATCTTTTTTACTTAATGATGGAACAATCTCAAATTAGTATGAATTAATACCATTTTATGTTCATCACAAGCTTGTATTACTGTCGTATCATTTACAGAACCAGAAGGGCTTGCAATATATTTAACGCCACTCTGTAATTAAATAATTACCTTTTAAAATTTCAGAAAAAGATATGGCAAGATAATACAATAAATAACTAAACTATATACCAATTTAGCTCTATCCACATTATCTCTGAATGGGAAAAAAGCATCGCTACTTAAAACAACATTGTCTGCTTTGTTTATCCATTCTGTTTTATCACTTTCTGAAAGTTGCTGTGGAACTTCCTCGTACATTTCTGCCCAAGTAGCCTCATCCATATCTTTTCCAATAGATCCGTTTACATAATTGTCAATAGCATTCGAAATTTCTGCTCGTTTTACACTTTTCTTAAATTTCATACCAGTAACTTTGGGATGCTGTCGAAGCCACCTGAAGAATGTTCATTATAACGTTGACAATAATAGATCGATTATTACGATATATGCAACAGATATTAGATATTAAGAACACAATATACCAGTTATCAGCTTTATCACCAGCAAGTCTTGTACAATGAATCCTTGATTGTTGTCCCGCACCTATTCCAATTACTTGCCCATCTTTTGCATAACAAACTGAATTACTTTGGGTATACTTTAAAGCAATAGTAGCAACAATTAAATCTCTCATAGCACTATCAGAAATGGTTGTCAAATTTTTGGTTACTACATTGGAAAATGTATTTTTATCAATAACTGCATCATTACGTTTCTGTTCCATAGTTAAACCAAAAAGAACTCTACGCTCCATTTGAGATGGTACATAATTTGGATCAATTTGAAGAATACAATATGCACCATTTTTTTTCTTTCTTAAAATTTTAAGGGCATCCTCTGAATAGCCAGGTGCAATAATACCATCAGAGACCTCTCTAAAATATAAATAATAACAAAAAATAATTAATAGTTTCTTGACTTCAATTTTTAATTTGATTATACCATACATTACCTAGATATGATTTTAGCAGTAACTTCATCACATGTGTCAGATAATGCAATAAAATCTCCAAAGCTTGACATTCTATCTGCTCCTCGTGCACGTGCATAAGCAGTTGCTAGTGGTGTAAGTTGGTGTAATAAGTCATCTACTTGACATAACTTTGCTTCTATAGCATCCAGTGGTACACTAACTGCTGCACCAGCTGGACTAACATGTTTAAAAGATGTTGCAGCTGGTAAATTTAAAGCTGCCTTTAACTCCTTCACCAACTGATAACCATTTAATGCATCACAAAGATTAATAAAACCTGGGGAACCATTTACTACTGTCAGTGGTAATTTATCTAAAGTTGTAAAAATTTGTGCTGGTTTCTGATGTGGATTCATTCCATATCGTAATGTCAATTGAGAAACCCCACTACTATATTGTTTACGGAAATAATCTGAAATAGCATTATCATACTCTGCTGTATAAGTGAATGCTTTAAGTGCTAATACTTGTCTAAAAATTAAAAAAAAATACAATATTTTAAAGTATAAAACTATTTTCTCTAATATCTATTTTAATAGAATATATACCTAGTTTCCAACGAAGTATCTTTGTTAATAGATGATTCTAATTCCTTCCCAACTTTTTCATAATCACTAGGATCACAAATAACTGTTACTCTACTATGATTTTTAGCAGCAGCTCTTAACAAAGTTACTCCACCAATATCTACATTTTCTACTGCATCTTCAATTGTCACACCTGGTTTAGCAACTGTGTTTACAAATGGATACAAATTGCATACCACAAGCTGAATGAGCTGATAATTTTGTTTATGAAGATCTTGCTGATCTGACTCTGTGAGTCTAGCTAGTATACCTACATAAATAAACTTTCTATATAGTATGTATGGCATAAGTAAAATAAAAAATAAATTCAAATATATGAATCTCTTTACCAGCATGAACAGCAGGATGAAGAGTCTTGACTCTTCCATTAAGCATTTCAGGTGCACCAGTGATATTAGATACGTCTTTCACTGGGAGACCAGCATCTCTCAAAGATTTTGCTGTTCCACCAGATGCGACTAAAGACAAACCTAGTTCATGTAACTTTTTAGCAAATGGTAAAAGATTTGTTTTATCGGATACACTCAATAATGCTAGAAATAGAATAAACAAAATAAAATAAGTTAATTTTATGACATAAATATACTAGTTACTTTATTTGACAAAGTTTATTGAATAAAAAATATTTATAAACAATATCTTTATAATATATAATATTACAAAATATTCATAATTGCAATAATAATAGCAATTATAATCGCATAAGCAATAAATTAATAATATATCAATAACTAATATTTAAATCATTTATAGATATTGATAAATTCTAATCATAAGTATTCCGGGTCTGGAAAATTTGATTTTTCACTCATTTAATCTCATTTATTTTTCTTAATTTTTTCTTAATAATTATAAATATAACTTACCTAAATTTCCAGCAGACATGGTTTTATTTCTTCTAAAAATATTACTATGAAAAGAAATCAGTCTGAACGAAATTAATCAAATTATTCAACGCTTACGGGTATTGTAAGCACAATGGGAGAGATTCAACAAGTGTGCAACTCTGAAATAATCTTATCCCCCATTATAATCCGTACTGTGTATACATATACGTATATAAATATGTATAGGTAACTAAATACTACACACGTGTTCATGAATGTGGATACGAAATAGCATCGAATATTATAACTTCAAAATATTTTGCAATTTGCGGGGGTCTTAAAGATCAAATGTTATCACATTAGATAAAATATCTTATAATAAGCTGCAAGTATTGACTTAAAAAATAGATACAACTTGCAAAATATATTTTCATCGTTGAAATGTTTTGATACACATTTTATATTATTGTAAATTATGCTAAAGTCATAACACATTGTACATTGTACTTAATTGTATATATTATATATAAATATAGAGTTCTATTTAAAGAACTACTGATGACCTTGACCTGCTATAAAAAAAATCTATTTTTAAGATATTTTTTAATACAACAATAAATATGGCAGATATTTAGGTGATCTTATTTATCTGGGTTACCCTATATATTGACATAAAAATATATTAACTATATATATATTATAATAATATAAAATTAAATAAAGTTACTAAAATTTTATACATTAAGGATACTTCAGAATGTTTATAAAATTCATACAATCTACAAAAGTAACTTTTATGACGTAAATAGTTCACCGTTGCCATAAAAGTTTCACCGATATGATAAATCATATGTAACAAAACAAGCAAACATCATTTGAGAGTTTGAACTAAACAGAATAATAATCTTTAAATTATTGTATGATTTATTTGTTATTAATGCAACTTATCAATTATTTATTATTGAATTAATGATATACAGAGGAAGAAGGGCAGGAATATTTTTTGCTGATAATGATATAAAGAAATCACTTTAATTTATTTCAAGAAATTTATTATGCACATTTTTCAAGTGTTTAATGTAATAAATTAATCACTGTTAATAACAATAATGCCTACTATTTTAGATAAAATAGTTCTGTCATTTTTTAGATTTAGGATACATTTTTAGTTAAAACGATTTAAATGCATTAGTACGAATAAGGCACCTGAATCTAATTTATCGTTAATATCATATTGATCAATGTTATACTTAAGGAAAAAAAAGATGTTACATATATCAGTATGTGTGGTAATAAATATAATGTTAACAGGCATATTTCTGTTAAAGAACATACTGTAGAGTAAAAATTGATATTATTTAAAATCATTTCATGATAATGTTATACTCTGAAATATATTGCAATTATAGCCTGTCTTACGAAGTTTATATAGTTTTCTATTCATAAAGAACTAGCTACTCAAAGAAAGAGAATAACGTAAAAGAATTGATAACATTACCATTATTTAAATATTTCAAAAATAACAATTTCATTGTTGCACATTGCATATTTTAAACAAGCATTTTCACAAACAATTTTATATATTTGCAATTTATAAAAATAACAAGATTCTAAATGGATGTCTAAAATCAAAAAATGTACCAATGTACAGTTAAAAATTAAAAACAAACACTATATTCTTGAAAAGTATTGCATTAAAAACTGCTGAATCTTAACATTATCACATTTTTATTGTTTTTTGTGATTATTGCAGTTAATTTCCTTTAAATATAGTTATCCTTAAATTCTTTATTATAAGACTATTCTTAAATCTCATTTATCATTATCAAAAAAGAAAACATGCAGACTTTCATTTTGTTTCATTAATTATAAACAGTATTTTAGAACTTAGCACAAATACAACTTCAAAAAATTGGGCATATCAAATGTGTAAAATGACTATCTTACATATTTATATTTATTTTACTAATCATTTTTGTATACTTCCATAAACATTTATTAAAAGTGAATATTATCAAAAATATTTTCCAATAAAACTGAAAATATTTTTATACAAAAATATATAAAAAGCACATCATGTAAGATAGCGATTTTAATGCAGCACTTAACATGGAAAATTATTCTTTTCTACATATAATATAATTCTATACTTCTATAGTAATATAAAAACGAATAAAATTTTGTTTTAAAGTATCATTAAAACATTTATATGTTTATATTTTTTTACAGAGGAACAACATTAATGTTTTAGTCCTGAGGAGCAACGTAAATTATTCTAAAAAATATTTTATCAAATATTCTTGTTAGTAAATACATAATTCGATTATTCCTTCTTGTATCTAGTAAAGAAAGATAATCATCTATGAAAATGAAATATTTCACAATACTGAATTTTTGTCATTAAAAAACAAATTTTTCCTAAATTCTGATTACTACAGCATCAGAGTTGGAAAAAGAATTGTATCGAATATTAATGTATCTGATTGTTGTAGTTTAAAATTACAATTTTGTCAAACTACATAAAATGTATCAATTTTTACCTAGATTGTTTTATTTCTCATCACCTATTCGTCTTTTTCGTAAAAATCTAACAATGGCAACTTCCTTCCTTACCACTTTCACAATAACTATGACATATCTACTTTTTTGGCGAATTCAATAAATCTATACGTTCCTTTTCTTCTTCCGTGAGAAATATTTTGGTAATTACTATATCACCTGTACTATACGTTTGGCAAGCCACACTAGTTACGGTATTATAATCTGGTCGTGGACTTTTATTTTCATCTTGACATGAGCATACACACTTTGTCGGAGATACATCTGCACTGCTTGAGGAAAACTGATCAGTTGTAGAACCAGTAACAGCTGAAAGAATAGCTTCTAATTTTTCAATCTTTTCAAATCTATCCATTCGTCCATCAGAAAGAATTTCATCCACCATTTGCATTGATTCTGTGAGGCTTAGAGTATCAGAATTCTGTGATAACACTAGACCACCTATGTAAATAAATATATAAATATATGTAACCATATGGATATCACTAAATAATGCAAATTATTAACTGTGAAATGTACCAGAATGTGAATTTTCAGAAGTATAACTTTCTATACTATGATACTGTAAATCTTCAATCTTATCGTCATCATCATCGTCACTACTTTCTCCTTTATCTTGACCCATGTTTTCAAGTTTTTCTAATTTTCTTGCAACTTTATAACTACCTTTCAGTTTCTCCTTCTCATCTTCAGTAAGATCAAGATAACGCAAAAGGCGTATTTCACGATTGCTTAAAACAATATTTTTGGTAGTTGCTTCTTCCATTCTTTTTTTCAAATCTGCAACTTCTGTTTCCACTTTCCGTTGCTTCTTTCGCGTTTTTACTTCTGCAGGTTTAATGTGTAATTGAATTTGCTCCTCACACAGCTCATTAAAAAGACCTTGTACTTCTGGTTTTATAAGTCTAATGATATCATAAGCAAAGAAAACAATTATAATTAACAAAGGATAGTTAAGATATAATTATCATCTACACAAAATTACAGAAATACTGTTTTGGTTATTCATTTGTTAAGTCATTAGTAAATAAATTTGTAAATAAATTTGTAAGCGTAAAATAATGAACTACTACATTAAATATGCATAGGACAAATCAATCAATAAACAAAAAGTAATTAAATACTACACCTAGACATGGAGACATATATTTGTGGAACCAAACTCAGAACATCACTGCTAGCATAAATGAGCATATCCCGTGTTAATGGACGCCTACACCAGTATCTTTGATTATTACGATAGATATTTTTCAATTGTTCTTTTAATGGATTACTTGGAGCACCATAATGATCACATAGTGTATTCAAATTAACATTCTTAACTTTATATACAGGTTTACCAGTTTCTTGAAACTGCAATACAGCATGAGCTGCCTAGAAATATAAACACAATTTATTCTTTAAGCATCATATACTTTTAGTATTTTATATTCTAAAAAATATTTAAAAAAACTTTAATAATTGTGAATCTCAAATACCTGTGTATCAAAAACATTATTCAACATAATTTTAAATTGTTTGTACAAATTGACACTGTCATTTCTACAATCATGAATCACCTAAAACAATACATACAATTAATAATCAAAATAAAACCATGAAAGCATAAATAAATCTACAAAGTGTAATAAAATTTCAAGTTTTAATTCTACTTCAATATCAAATTTTAAATATTGTTCCTTACTTTAATAACATCTTTATGTTCTAGAAGTTTTTGAAGTCCTCCAGCTTGTACAAGATTAGGACAAGCAAATAAATCGAACACATATGCTTGTCCAGACATAGTTCCAATTTGTACAAGTGTCAATTGTCCTTTAACTCCTAAATTTATTCCTTCACAGTCAAATGAAACAACTATTTTACCATTAGGAGGAGGCTTACGAGGATTTATTATATCTTCTATAATTTGAAGACTCTCCCTGGGATTTACTATTATTTTAGTTTGTTGCAATATCTTTAATTTCCAAGCATCTCCCATTTGCATGGTTTGTAAACTTCTATCCTTTTCTGTATTATCTGCTAAAGTCTTCATTACAAGCATATTTATTCTTTGTTTTAAAGTTTGTTGTTGCAAGCTTACTGGAGGAGAGCTACTATTACTTTCAATAGATGAAGAATGAGAATTTTGTACAGAATTAATCTGACTTGTAACATTGGTACTAATAGATTCTGAATTAACAGTTTGCAGGGATGTTTGAGTATTGCTTGGTTGAATAACTTGATTTATATTTGCTTTGTCTGAAGTATTATTTTGATTTCTTGTAGAATTTGGAAATCTTGTTTTTGCTTTTCCTTCTATAGGGGAAGATTTTGGTCTTCCAATTAATGTTACTAAATTACTTTGAACGTGAAATGCATCTGGGAACATTTTAACAAATGTACACAAATCCTGCGGTGTCTTAAATATTGAGCTCCAATTTTCATAAGAAAATTTATCATTAATTATGTTGAACATTTGATCTACAAGGATTGGACCCTTTTGTTCAATACACTCACACAGAAAATCTAATAATTTTGCAGTAATCTCTGGGTCTATAGGTATATCAGGTTCTAACTCTACGAAAGGTTCTGCCTTCATGCCTTCATATTGCTTTAACATTACATTATCTTCCGTAACTACAAAAGCATCAGGATATTTTATAAGAAAGTCTCTAAACTCCTTATAATGTTGACCAGAAATATGTCTAACTTCTGGAGAAGCCTGAGACCGATGTCCCAAAAGACTTTTTATTGGTACTTCTGTACCAACGCCATATTGCATTAATTTATTTGTAAAATATTCTACAGCCTCTCGAGCATAATCGCGTTTCCCTCCTAATTTACACCCATTTTCTTCTTCTACAACTTGTTGAAATGTATTCACTGATACGTAATCACCATTAATAAGAAAAAGCATTGGATATTGAGCTAAAAACTTTTTAAGACCACTCTGTGATCCACCAGCTATTTGGCGCATTTCTTTTGTAAATCCCTTAGCTCCAAACTGACAACTTAAATCATGTAATGTTCGTGGACCACCTTTATCCACAAGAAGCTCCAAAAAAAATAAAAGTGTCATATTTCGTACAGTCTCATACTCTGAACTATCCATCTTCTTATTTTATTTATAACTTCCAGAAAATATACTTCTTATTGATTATAATATCCACAAAATCATGTCATGATATATCTAAATACAATAATTTAAATAATTAAATTTAATTAGTTTTAACAAATAACCACAATATAAATATTTTTTTATTTAAAATATTAACTACGTTTATTTATATTAAATTATTGTAATGTAATTTTTTAATAAATTAAGCATATATATAAAACTAAATTATTATATCTATCTTATTAATATAAAATATGAATGAAATCAATATGTATGTATTTACCATTATAACTATCAAATACTAAGGATATGAGCACAAAAATAAATTATTGCCATTTTTTAATATGTACTTTTACAAGTAACTCATTGGCAAGACTTTTATATAAAAAGATGCACTTGTTTTAAGATTAATTAAATGCCAATGACTAAATAATTGCACAGTCACCATCACAGGGAGAGAAAGCTAGATCTAAAAACCCATTAATATACATAGCTAAATATGAAATATTTTATCAGACTAATTTGTATCTTCGGTAATTATCAACACTTATATTATATTTTTTTATACAAACCTTGTATTATGAATAACTAGGCTTCCTATAGGTATAATTTCTTCTTTGCTAAAGCAGTGTGTGTTGTATAAAATATGAACATTATAAAATTTTCGTTTCTCTCCATAAATTACTTGAGACTATTAATAATAATTTACTTGGAAAAAATATGGATTATATGATACTTATGTTAACCTGTTAAATATAAACATTGATTATACTACATATATATATGTTTATTCAATCACTAAGGATCAGTGGTAGAAATTTAATATTGAATAATAAAATATCTCTATATACCAATGAATCTTTAATAGACTAAAAAGAAAAAATTATGCAAAATGTCTATAGAACATAAGTAGAAAAAAGTTGCCCACCTATAACACACATAAATATTTATGAATTCCTACATTTTTTTGCATTGCAAATCGAAGCATTAAAGGTGTATTTCACAATTTGTTAATGTATCACAGTCCATATCACGTACAAGACATATGTCTGTATATTAATTCACTATATTACTATATAGTATTGTGTAATTTGACATTGAAGAATATGATAATTACCTATAACAAATATAACTTCGCTGAACTTCGAAACACATCAGATCAGAGTTTTTAGAATCGACGATATCTAAATTCTAAGATATCACAGGTCAAACAACTCTGACATAGATTTAAAATACCACGCCACACTAATGTTCTCGATATGTGTTTCTATAGTATTTGTCAAACATTTTCGAACTTGTTCTTCTCTCAAGTAACAATGACAGTTATAGTTTATCAGAAACTTGTTTTTTTTTTATCTTGCCTAATATTATATAGTAAAATTTCAGTCATTTGCCAATGTGGTGCACTGTGCAATATATCATCCTATACATACTGATATACACATATCCAATTAATCCTCACCTGGTAAAACAGGCACAAGAGGGAGTATCAAAAGAAGAAAATAATTTCTATAATACCCGATAATATTCATTTAATACTCACCTAGATTTCAAATAATAAAATTATTTTAAAATAAATTTGCGTTTACATACAATTTTATAATATGCTGTTTAATTTTATTTGTAATATATACACATCAATTGGAATTATACACACTATACAAAATAAATCATTCATTTATCTACTAATTCTTTGTAGAAAAGAACATACTTCAAAGATACGTATATATCAAATACATAAGTAGTACAACAAAAATTTATAATAAGCAAATTTTTAAGAAAGATATACGTATAGTAAATATATATGTATAATTATATAATACAACTATATACCAATATGTATATATGTATATTACGAGTAGTAAAATATATGTAACATAATATCAGAATTGCTGATTTGGAAAGAAATTCGGAAAGTAGCAAATCTAGTAAAATTACATCTAATTAAAGCATTAAAATGATATTCTTTTTGGTTATGAAGAACACTGAAAAATTCAAAATGAATCAAAGTTTAGAATATTTTTTTGGTTTAAAAAGATACTAAAACGATATACACATGTATATTTTATTCACTAGACTTTGCTATTTATGTTGGCTGCATTTTTATTTCGAATCATTTGTCACATAATTTGTTTGAAATAAGTTTCCAGTGAAGTAAAAGTATTTTAAGCAAAAATTATTGCAAGAATAGTATAAATTAAAAAATAAATAAAACAGAAGGGTTTTATAAAACATTTTTTGAAAGTTTTAAATTAATTGCAAGATAATATTGATAAGTTACTAATTATAACATATATGTGTGAAAATTAATGAATATAACGAATGTGTATAAATTACAATTGTTAATTATAACTGAAATATGTTTTGCGATAATGAAGATGAATTTGAACCGAGAATAACACCAAGACCTGCATCTAAACTTGATGTAAGTTTTTCTTCAAAATGTAAATTAATATATATATAATAAAAAAAAATATATATATATATTAATCTTGAAATTTCTTATAATATTAGTAAGCTTAAAATAATAGTGAAATATTAATTTTTTCTCCATCTTTGTAAAGATTTTATTAAAAGCAATAAAAATTTAATATCAAATTACGTACAGTAAAAAATACAAGCCAATAAATAAATTGAAGATTTAATGATTAATGACTATTGGTAGTTAATTTAAATTTAAAAATTAGTAAGAATAATATATTTTAATCAAAAATTTATTTTTTAATAATTCTAATTTCAGTGTTTTGCAGTACCATGTGTGCCTGAAGTTTCTTTAATATTTGACAAACCTGTAAGTTGTAAGAGTACAGAACGTGCACATTTTTGTTCACCATCTGAGGAATCTAAAGGTTTAAGAAGTAAAAGTAGTCATTCTTCTCCATTAAATGTTAATGGATCATATGCAGCCTGGAAAGAACAGAACTATTTAGGGAAACCCTTATCTTCTAAAGTTAATGATTGTATAGCTCCTCTAAAAGAACAGTCTAATCAAAATTATATTTTACATTCATATTTAACAGAAGGTAATATTACAAATACTTTAAATGAATCCAAACGAAAGAACTATGCTTTAAGGGAAGATATTTATAATTCTTCACACTGCAAGCAAAAATCAAGTAGAGAAAACAATAATTCTCCTCGTAAATATAATTATGAAGGGTCTGAAAGTAATACGTTGCATACTGATAAAGAACAAAATACAAAGATACAATGTAACAATAAAATAAGACATATAGATTCTTTGTCTGCTATATCACAAGTTATTAAGCCTCGTATAAATGCGGATAATTACAAAGTTAAAGAAGATGAATATTCTCCATTATTATATGAGAGACAATTAGCAGCTCATAATTCTAACCAACAGAAAGTATATAATGATTCAGTTCCAGAATCAAATGTACAAAATGTACCTACTAATCCAGGTACATTGCAACGAAATGAACTCCAATTACCACATTATTTAGGACAACAATATCCTTATCTTAACATGAATGCATATCCATTTCCTCAACTCCATCCTTATCCTACTAACAATACAGATAATCAAGAAACAGTCAAGAATTTATTACAAATTATAAATAGTCAAAATGAGCAAATTAAATCTTTACAGATACAGGTGGATAGATTGTTGAAAATACAAGAAGAAAATTTAAAAGAAAGAAAAAAATGCTCTTGTTCCTTTCAATTACAAACACAAGGTGATCAATTCCATACAAACTCTAATAATGTTTTAGGTACTTCTAATTATGTTACTGTGCCTGAAAATACAAAAAGAAATGTCTATCGGAGAGATTCTCCTCAAGATAGAAAAAAAGAGAATTGTAGCAAAAATGAAAATATAAATCAAAATGAATTGATATTAACAGATGCACAATCAAAAAAAGCATTTATGCAACAGAAAGTTTCAATTGGTGTAATGACAAGTTTTGAATTCACTGTACAAAATAATCCTTTTACAATGGATATTGAAAATTATGAAAAAAAAGATGGTCAACAAAAGCAAGAAAATTTAAAGATGTGTAACAGTGTTGGTTCTCATGATACTAATGAATCATTAAGAAGATATAAAAACTCCTTTACTCGAATGCCTAGTGCACAATTAGAAAACATAGTTGAAGACTCAGAGAGTTACATGTCATCTAGTCAACAACAAAGTAGTAACTTAAATGCAACTACTTCTACAAAGGATTTAGAGAAACAAGCTTATGTAGATATTCGAAGAGAAACAGATATTCGTAGATCTGAATCTCCAAAATTATGTAAAAATGAAACAACAAAATCAGATGAAACTGAAAATAGAATAAAAGAACATTTAGAAAACTGTACAGTGAAAACAAGAAATTACGAAAATATAAAAACACCAATGATTCAAAGAAATCATGTATGTGTGGGTACTGTAGGTACTGAATACACTGCCCAAAAAAATAAAAAATTTATAGCAAATACCTTTACTAATGTAGATCAAGATAAGGAAGCAAATATACAACGAGATAATAGTTCTGTAAAAACAAATAATTTTGTAAATAATTCTCGTTGTCACAATGATTATCAACAAGAAGGGCAGCCTTTTGGATTGAAGCAAAATTCAAATTGCATTGAAGACAGTCTAATTTTAAACAGTGATGATTTGAAAATAAATGAAAGGCCATTTAGTCCAGAACCTAGTATCCATGTTGAAATGCAGGAGTATTCTAGTGATGATGATAGTGAAAATGTTAAACGAAGTTCAAAAGTGGGCTGGACATTTTATAATGATGTTCTTGGACAAGTAAATCAATTATTACAGAACTCTTGTATTATAGATGATCAACAACAAAAACAAACAAAAGTAAATCAAAATGAACGAGATGAAACT